>JAIGNY010002305.1:1580000-1981431 GCA_020152595.1 Chiridota heheva
TATATGGATGCTTCTGCAATAGCTTGTATCGAAAAAGTTATCCTGTTTAGTTAAAAAAAGAAACTGGTTACCAAGCAAGCACTGCTCTAAATCGAGTAGAAAATTAGATATAAAAATACAGCTCCAGAAAAGATGATCAAGAGTCTCGTCAGCAGAATTACAGAAGGCACAGAGGGCATTGTCGTTGACATGCATAAACTTTAACATATGGTTGGTACCAAGGATGATATGAATGAAGCGGAATTCAAAGTATTGTTTTTTAGTCTCCTTTAATGAATAAAAAGGGGCCATGAAAATATTACGCTATGGCTGAATGCCCAAATTAAACTCAACATTCCATTAAGCCAAGGCAATGCGTGGAGATATAATGGAGTTAATTAATTTGTTATAAAAGGAGCGCGAACTCAAAAGACGGTTTGTGAATTGTAATAATGGAATCATTCACAATACAGTGTCTATCATACAATAGATTGTTCATCCAACACTTCGGAATTGCGGAAAGAAGACCATGGAGAAGTGTAAAAGGAAAATAATTCAATGAAAAGACATTCCTGAAGCTATCATAGCTTAATGGACGTGACTCATCATCTAATAAATCTTTAACAAAAGTTACTCCTTTCAAATGCATAAACTTATAATACACAATCTTATTATCGATCTTTATATGGGAATTATTCCAGATAATTTTATTGGAATAGTTACATGTGGAACTGTAGTTATAAAATGCCCATGCAGTGCATGCATTTTTTTATTTTATAAAAAGGTTAGTTATAATAATGTCCCAATTATGATAATTACATTTAAATAGAAAGTATTTACCATAATTTTATCTCAAATCAACACAGATTTACACGGCAATATCACCCCAAAACAACATGGAAATGTAGCTATTTAGGCCCCAGCCCTATACATTTCCATTTTTTATGGGGACATTTAGTTTTAAAACCGAAACACCAGCGTTCATTTAGGTACCTTTTGTTTTGAACTACAGAAGAAGAAAACACGCAAAATACATTTTTTTCCCCTCATCAATATTGACCCACAAATATTTTGCTTCGTATTAAGTAGTATCTCTACAAATACCCTTGTTAACTTGATCTTGTACCATTCAATTTACAATTGATGATGGAAGCCACTGTTCTATGAAAATCTTAATTAAATAATAGCAACATCTCATTCCCAACATCAGTTTCAGACTTTCTGGGAGGATCCTCTCTTGCTTCAGTATGGATTCCTGCCTCAGCATCCCCAGTCCGGGTCCCGCTGGTACTTGGTAGGCCTACATGTAAATAATGAGCTTCATCGGTACTGACTTCCGTGACTTTCTCGCTCTTTCCAAATCTTGATGCAGCTGCGGCTGCCACAAACGGGTCAACTGGGGCATTGGCAGTATCAAATGGTATATGCACTCCTTTTGGAAATAGATCCTTATGATATTTTACATTAGGGATTTTCAGATAGTCATAGTCATTATCAAGTTGTCGGTTGCACAGTCTACATTGTAACTTAGTTCTGACAGGTTTTTTGCGTTTTTTCTCCATCCTGACCGTGACAAAACTTGCTTTCTCGTAATTATTATACCAGGGATTTCTTATGATTATACCATTCGATTAAACGAAATTTACGTAGTTTATGAAAAGTGGGACTCAGAGATCCTCTACCAACTTGCAGCAGCCACAAGTTGCCATGGTTATAAGGACGAGGGCGTTATCTGACCTCTTATATTATAAAATTGGTTGAAACGATAGCTTCAATTGTGATTCAATTAAACAAGTTGAAAACAAGATCTACAGTCTTGTACAGACAAGGAGTTATTTGATGTGTTTAATCATGTGAATATTTTTGTTCTTCTTTAAATTGAGAACAAAGTGTAAATGTGCATTGATTAGCGATGAACATGGGTTGATGAAGTTTCGTTTTTAAGGTTATAAATAATCAAGTTTCTCGACAAAGTTCAAATTTCCCCGACATAACTATTTTTCATTTTTTTGAAATGGCTTTCATTTCCGATTATTCATCTCATTAGGGAAGATCGGTGAAAATTTCCCGACAAAGTAACCATTTTCCCGACAAAAATCGCGGTTGGAGTGGGGTGGGGGAGGATGAGGGGTGACACTCCGGGGGGTGACACCCCACACTCCCCGGTCGCCACGTCCCTGGATATGATGGCGACTGGTGGGCCAACATCTTGTATCATGATAAATTGATATGATCTATTTGAAAAATATAAATGAAAAACAAAATAAACAAGTGCACTTAAGAAATCAACACGAAACATACGAAACGATTTATATAAAGAAAACAAATGAATAGAACTGTAATACACTTCTGACTTCATACTTAATTTTAGCATCATAAAGTTACGATGAACCATATACGTAAACGCAGTTACATACTTGGTACACGCGCATGAAACAAAAAATTTCCGCGAAACTTTCCACGAAATTCTTGCATGTGGGGCCTCACCATCATCAATGTACGTCTATACAGCGACGAACCCGAACAGACGAACCCGAACAATATATTTATAGTTGCTGGTTGCTGGGATGTATCATTACACTTATAGGGGAGTTCATTTTGTAGGTTAATCAAAAAAAGGTTACATTAACTTGGGATTTTCCCGAAATTGGGTGGTAAATTAATGTGTTATTAGGCCTAGGAATTTTAAGAGAAAAATTGAAGGAAAAAAAAAGAAGAGGGGAAGTTGCGTATTTCTATGATAATTAATTCGTTCGTCGACTTGCTTTGATGCTACGATTGCAGCTGGTATTATTAATCAAATTCCATACCAACTTGAAAGCAAAATTGGTTTAATTTAAAATGTAGAGAACAAACTAATTAGTAACAATAGCTTAAGTATGCTCAGCTGTTTAACTGTAAGAATTTAGGTTAAAAATACTCAACCAGTATGCATTGGTTAAATTCTAAATTAAGTATCATATTTGTAAAAATATAAATCATTGTGAAGATACATAACGAAACCTTGAAATGTATAATTACTATCTTGAGAAAGACTAGTTCTGACAAACAGACAAAGGATACAAAGACGCCGCAGTCAATAAGGAAGAAGTGGGATAAAGATCCGTAGGTAATAAGACCATGGGCGTCGCGAAGATTTCTCCGACGGGAGTCTATGTTTCCTCCTTATGGGGTTAAAATTCGAATCAATATGACATTGTTCCTTTCCGTACACAATTTGACTGCAGATTGAATACAAACTTTCTCCGATCGTCGGGCGCGCCAGTCCCGGACGGGGACTGTATACCCATTGGTCCTTGCGGGCCGCCACTCCTGGGGTATACTGTATACAAAAAAATGTAAACAGATGAAAACATGACTCATTATTAGTCATCTTAGTTAGAACTTAGAAAAGAAGATTAGTGACAGGGAGGAAGCCTAAATGGAAGCATGGGAGGGGGGGAGGGGAGGGGGGGGTTGAAAAGCTTGCCGGTGGGATCTAGTCTAAACAAAGGCAAACAATATTCATCATCGTGAGTCTCGACCACCGACACCATCATCATCATCATCATCATCACCATCACCATCATCATCATCATCATCATCATCATCATCATCATCATCATCATCATCATCATCATCATCATCATCATCATCATCATCATCATCATCATCATCATCATCATCATCATCATCATCATCATCATCATCATCATCATCATCATCAGCATCAGCATCAGCATCAGCATCAGCATCATCATCATCATCATCATCATCATCATCATCATCATCATCATCATCATCATCATCATCATCATCATCATCATCATCATCATCATCATCATCATCATCATCATCATCATCATCATCATCATCATCATCATCATCATCATCATCATCATCATCATCATCATCATCATCATCACCATCATCATCATCATCATCATCATCATCATCATCATCATCATCATCATCATCATCATCATCATCATCATCGTCATCATCATCATTATCATCACCACCACCACCACCACCACCACCATCATCATCACCACCACCACCATCCCCACCACCACCACCACCACCATCATCATCATCATCACCATCATCATCATCATCATCATCATCATCATCATCATCATCATCATCATCATCATCATCATCATCATCATCATCATCATCATCATCATCATCATCATCATCATCATCATCATCATCATCATCACCACCACCACCATCATCGTCGTCGTCATCGTGATCAATATTGTGATCATCATCAGCATACATACGATCACCATCATGATCACCATCACCATACACC
The DNA here is from genome assembly GCA_020152595.1 of Chiridota heheva. Taxonomy (NCBI): domain Eukaryota; kingdom Metazoa; phylum Echinodermata; class Holothuroidea; order Apodida; family Chiridotidae; genus Chiridota; species Chiridota heheva. The sequence goes on from JAIGNY010002305.1 coordinate 1,584,280, forward strand.
ACTACCATCATCATCGTGATCATGATCATCCTCAACGTCATTTTCACGACCACACCATACCTCACCACCACCGTCATCATCATGACCAACACCACTATACACTACCAACATCATCATCATGACTAATATCACCATACACCGCCACCACCGCCACCACCGCCACCACCATCATCATTACCATCATCATCATCGTCGTCGTCATCGTGATCAATATTGTGATCATCATCACCATACATACGATCACCATCATGATCACCATCACCATACACCACTACCATCATCATCGTGATCATGATCATCTTCAACGTCATTTTCAAGACCACACCATACCTCACCACCACCGTCATCATCATGACCAACACCACTATACACTACCAACATCATCATCATGACTAATATCACCATACACCGCCACCACCGCCACCACCACCATCATCATCATCATCATAATCGATACCGAAATTTGGGATCTCAGGAATGTCTTTGTGTCAATAATGTTATTCACTAACAGTGCACTGTCAGTTTGCATTGTGGGCATTGGCTACATGGTAACGAGATGATATGGCAACGGAGGTGCCACGCCCATTTGATATTAAACACCTTCGGTTTTAAAATCATTTTAAATATATCATATCCTTAAAGGGGCGTAGGTACGTAATAATACGATAATATTTGAAAGAAAACAAGTTGATATAGGTACTAAATTTTACGGAAGTATAGAAGGGACTTTAGGGATGTTTTCCCCGAGATAATAACTTGTTTCCCAAGATAATAACTTGTTCCCCGAGATAATAACTTGTTCCCCAAGATAATAACTCGTTCTCCCGAGATAATAACTTGCTCCCCGAGATAATAACTCGTTCCCCCGAAATAATAACTCGTTCCCCATGTTAAATATATCATATCCTTAAAGGGGGCGTAGGTACGTGATAATACGATAATATTTGAAAGAAAACAAGTTGATATAGGTACTGAATTTTACGGAAGCATAGCAGGGACTTAAGAAATGTGTCCCCCGAGATAATAACTCGTTCCCCCGAAATAATAACTCGTTCCAACGAGATAATAACTCGTTCCCCATGTTAAATATATCATATCCTTAAAGAGGGCGTAGGTACGTGATAATACGATAATATTTATAAAAAAACAAGTTGATATAGGTACTGAATTTTACGGAAGCATAGCAGGGACTTTAGGAATGTTTTCCCCAAATAATAACTCGTTCCCCCAAGATGATAACTCGTTCTCCCGAGATAATAACTTGTTCCCTAAGATAACAACTCCTTCCCCAAAAATAATAACTCCTTTCCCATATTAAATATATCATATCTTCAAAGGGGGCGTAGGTACGTAATAATACGATAATATTTGGAAGAAAACAAGTTGATATAGGTACTGAATTTTACGGAAGCATAGAAGGGACTTAGGGAATTTTTCCCCCTGAGATATTAACTCGTTCCCACAAGACAATAACTTGTTCCCCGCGATAATAACTCGTTCCCCGAGATAATAACTCGTTCCTCGGAGATGATAACTCGTTCTCCGAGATAATAACTCGTTCTCCCGAGATAATAACTCGTTTCCCCGAGATAAGAACTCGTTCCCCCCAGATAAGAACTCGATCCCGCGATAATCTAGTTCCCCCGAGATATAATAAGTAGATCCCCCGACTGTTCGATAGACAACATGTCCTGCAAGCTGAAGTGATGTAAGTTGCAACAAATACACGAGTTTTCTAATTTGCAAATTTTTGAGGGAAAATGAAAATCCCCCTAACCTGGCGCTATGAAGCACTATGAATGGGGCTCACTCCCCTTCATCACACATTCATGAAAATAAGAGAAGGGGGGGGGGAGCTCAAGGGGAAAACACTTTAAAGGGGCTTTTGAAATTTACATGTGAAATAAAACAGGAAAGTTTCTAACAATTATGTGTTCATTTATTTTTGGATTACTTTTCAAAATCTTCTGAATTCTCTCCCTCTTAATAAGTCAAATTCATCCGAGCCATTAGGCTCATAGAACCGGTTTTTATCCCCAGTTTTCATGGTGAGAGCGGATAAGAGCACATGACTTCCCCTGGCAGCAGGTTAATTTCCCAACAATGATGATACTCATTTCACAGCTGAGTGGACTGGAAAGTCTCTTGTAAAGTCTCTTGCTTAAGGACCCAATGCAGCACTCCCTTTCCCCTCCCCTTAATATTTTTTATTTTTTTTAAAGAATACAACTCTTGGCCCTAAGTAAGAAGAATATCTCCTCTGTTCTTTATTATCTACATCTCCCGCGTTTATTCGTGTCTTGTAAAGGGGAAGTTAAGTAGGAAGTTGGTTTAGCATACCATCGCATATCCTGAGTGCTCCGCCCCCATTTACCCCCGGCATTTACCCCGGGTGCAATAGTAAATTTTCCCCCCTGTAAATTTGGGCCCACCGGTCCTTATTTCCTAAGGAATGTCTAGTGAATTTAGCCTCCTCCTTACTGATTTTCCCCCATAAATTTTGGCCCCTGGTCCTTATTTTCTGAGGAATGTCTAGTAAATTTGGCTCCTTCCGGACTGATTTTATAAGGTAATTTACTGGTGTGTCTGTACGGTTCCTTCAATTAATTTTGTATACTGAAGTAATAAGCTGAAACCGAAATTAGTAATATTTATGTACGGAGTACAGCGCCGCTGTACTCGTAGAAATTGCCCACGAACAGAAAAAGAAATATAATATTTTTGGTGCTTTGGGATACACCAAAGAAAAAAAAGATTTACAGTGAAGGGAGAAGAAGGGTTTTTTTTTTTGCAAAAGGGGGACAAGTTGTTGTCTCGTCCGTTGAGAATTTCCTAGGAAAGAAGGGCCGGGGCCCAAATTTCCTAGCAAACCGTTTTTACTTTCAGGAGGGGGGGCCAAATTTACTGGATGGCTACGGCTTAATTGTCGGGGGCTAGATGGAGGGGGAGATTAAAACACCCATAAAACATGGTTTAGTGAAGCCATTGTGCCAACACACATTCCTGCATAACAATAGGAACAATGCCTTGCGATATTGCGCAGGATATCACTGGTAATCTTGTTGGAAAGTACCTCCAACCATGAAGCTAGTAATAGCTCCATGCTCCCACTGAACAAAGAATGATACACCATTACATTAATCTTATTTCGGTAAAGGGATGGGATTGTGAAGGTCAAGTACTCGAATTAAAAAAGAAAGAAAAAAAGAACCTGTTATTGCTCGTAATGTGTTCCGCGAAAAATAACAAGTTACAAATAATATCGTGATTCAACTGACAAGCTCCTGTTACAATACTGTCTCAGTTAATAGTTGTGTCGAGCCAAAATGCATCAGTTTTTAAACTGGGGAAAAACTTAAAATTAATGAGTCCTTAAATGTGTCTCTCGGCTTTGATTTTGCAGTGATAATGATATTGATCTTTCATCCCCCCAAAAAAGAGAAGTCTTTTTCTTTCTTATTTTTCACAACGGGGACATTTCAAGAAATCATGACCAAATAGTGTTTTACATTTTCATTTTTGTGTATGTTTTTCTTATGTTAGGCCTACCGTGTTCAATTATTCATGGATTGATGACTTCAATGTTTAAGTCAAAATCGTTTTTTTTAAACTTTGGTTCATTTTAAGCCTATACTTATTTGTGCACTGAAATTTTACTCAACAGAATGAAACAAAAGTGACTGAAAAAGAAATAATCAACTCACTCAATTTTGCCAATTTTATTCGGAAGTTAATCCTATAAAAATAATGATAAATATCAGTAATATTGTTCGTGAAATCACTCACGGTTAATGGTCCAAACTTAACAAAATTCCTACTGTCCCGGCATGTAAATGAAGTACCCCTACACTATTCAAAAGGTAGATCCTTGTGTAAAAAGCTCTCCCAAGTCTTTGTTTCATTTGGTAACAAAATTTGTTGATAAAAGATATAGATTATGAAGTTATATGGCAAACTGGTATGCACCATTGAAAGGTTGAATGGAAATAAACTCAGATCAGCAAATTTCTCAATTCATCAGCATTCCTGCAAACTTTGCACCCACAGCTTTCTGCTATCTCAGAACATAAAATATTTTTTTATGGGAACTCAGAACATAAAATGAAAGATATCATATTTCATTTTTAAACAAAACCTAATTCAGATTTTGACCTTGCCCAGGTTGGGAACTGCTATGAAAACCAAAACAAAAGTAGGGAGGGACGGAGACACCCAACATAATGCTCCTGCCCCCCCCCCTCCTCCCCTCCTGCCCCTCCCCTTCTCTGCCCTTCCTTCTCTCTCCCTTTTTTCTTCCTGCCCCTCCCCTGCTCCCGCCCATCCCTTTTCTGCCCCCCCCTTTCCCACCCTCCCCCCTCCCCTTCTCCCGCCCCCCCTTTTCCTGCCCCCCCCTTCTCCTGCCCCCCTTCTCCCCTCCCCCCCTTCTCCCCCTCCCCTCCCGTCCCTCCTTCTCCCGCCCTCCCTTGTCCCTGCCCCTTCAGCTCCCCCTTTCCCGCCCTCCCTTCCGCCCCCCCCCTTCTCCTGCCCCCCTTCTCTCCCCCCCCCCTTCTCCTCCCCTCCCCTTCTCCCACCCTTCCTGCCCCCACCCCTTTCCTCCTGCCCCTCCCCTTCTCCTGCCCCCCCTTCCCTTCCTGCCCCTCCCCTTTTCTGCCCCTCCCCCCTTGCCCTCCTGCCCCTCCCCTTCTCCTGCCCCCCTCCTGCCCCTCCCTTCTCCTGCCCATCTCCCTTCTCCAGCCCCCCCTTCTCCTGCCCACCCATCGACCAAATTATACATATATAAAGGAGTATTTTCCACCCTAATTTCAATAATCTGTTAGTCTAAAATGTCTTTTCATGCATACAAACATACAAAAGAGAAAATCTCACATGAGAAATAGCCTCCTCCTCCTCCCTCCCCTCCCTTCCTCCCACAACTCATTGCTGTTGTTTTTGTGGACAAATAAAAAAAACATGGGGGAAATTAATGGACCAAATTATGCATATATAAAAGAGTATGCCCCCACCCTAATTTCAATAATCTGATATTCTAAAATGTCCTTTAAGCTAAACATTATAGAACCCCCTCCCTCTGTCGTAGAACCCCACCCCTCTTCTTGTTGTCGTCAAAATTCAATTTTGTGGATAAATTTTAGAAATTTGGGAGGGGAAAAACTATCTACCAATTATGCTATTAGGCCTATATCACTTTAAATGACATACACATTCGCTTAACAGTCCCTCGATCTCCAGGCACTTCCAACACCGAGCTCCATGTGTTCTGTCCGAAAGGATGGGGGGATGTGCATTCGGATACAAAAGTTACCACTTTGTTTTTGTTTGATAACCAGATCACAAGGAATCCCCTAAATATGTCATGGCATATTTGGAATACAATGAAAAATCAGAGCTGCATGCAGAATATTATTCTCAAATCTTTATTCTAACTTAAATGTGTAAAATTTGCAACCAAATTTTGTCTTTTATCTGCAATTGTTTTCAAAACAAATAAAAGCAATGTTACTTCTGGTTGGTCTATAACCAGGAAAGCCCATTTAAGAACCTGGCACCAGGTTTCTACAAACTTATCATCCATGGAGTTGGTTGTTGATATGTATCATGTTTTATTGACACTTTTATGTAAACAGATAAAACCATACAGGATGGGGAATAGACATCTAGCATTTTGTGAAGTGTAAAAATGTTAAAGAAATTCACTGAGCACAGGAGAGGGGTATTGGGGGGACTAGACTTTCATTTTTGGGTGGAAAACAAATCAAGAAAATGGGAGAGTGACAAGTTTATTTACCAAATTATGTTTTCATTAATGAGAATACCCCCACCCCAGATTTGATAATCTAGCAATCCCATTTTGTCCCTTCAAACTTGCTCAGGGGGTTCATAACGAAAAACCAACCCTTTCACCTACCAATAGCCATTTACTCCCTCCACCTATATCCCATTTACCCCCATAACAAAAAAAACACAACCCTCCCACCCACCTGTAGCCGTTTTCCCCCCCCCCTCCCGCCCTTTACCATTACCACTTAAGTTGATGCGGTAGACAAAAATATCAAAATGCATGGAAATGAAGAGGGGGCAGACCATTAAACTTCTGTTAGTATTTTCCTTTAAATGTGTCAATCTTAATTTTGAACTGGATCATACTTAATTTTGTAAACAAAACTGTCAGGGTGCCTGGGAAGGGGCTGAGGCATTATTTATGATTACTTAGAAAAGTTTGGTGTTTTGTTTTGGTATGTGTGTGGAATTCAAATATTTTAGTGGTTTGATTGGCACCTTCAAAGAAGCCTTGTTAAGGATATTTTTACATGATCATAAAGAAATGATAATAAATTCCTGGTGTAAAATTTGGGACACATTTGCTTGATTCAGTTGCATCTGCATTGTTTTGTTACAGTTCTGTAGTTCTGGAAATAGAATTTGATGAATATTCTGATTTTATGCATACTTTTCAACAATTGAAAATCACATGTATTTTCAAAACACGGAGTAAGATTTTTTTGCCGGAATTTCATTTGTTGTTATTTTATTATTTTTGGTCTTGTTTTCTTTCATGTTTCACTTTATTTGTTTACAGAATAAAACCACAAATTATGTTTTCGTTTCTTATTACGTTATCAACTTTCTTAATATTTGGAGGAGAGATTTCAGGACTTAATTTCACCCGAGTTTTTGGAATAGATATATATTTCGGATAAAACATGAAATCTGAGTAAGATGATTATACTTTTATTTATTTATTTTGTTTGTATTTTGTTTCGGGCCGCGCCCACGACGACAGCAGGGGCCACGCTTTCCCATTTTTCAAGTAGTAATCTTTTTTGTTGGAAGTTCATTTTAATTTAAATAATGAATACAAATCTCTGTGATAGGCCTCTAAATGGAGGATATTTCCCCACCCTGGGAATTTTCCACGATGCTAACAACAGTAACGATAGTGTGCGGCATACAAACAATCTGAACGAAATTAGTTTGAAAAGAAACAACAACCAGCATAATGAAGTCAATATATTAAGATAATATAGAAAAGAGTACAAACAAGTTTTTATGGGAATTTATTTTAGAGAGAGAAAAAAGATGCACGGTGTAGGCCTAAAGCCCGGGAGTCCTTCAAGAAGTAGAATAGTTTTTCTTCCCTCTGCTTCATTACAACAACAGGACTAGAATAAACTAAAACATGTTCCGTGAATTGGATACAATTTTACATAATTTTCATGACTATAATCAGGAATATGTCACTTTTATATCTAAAATAACTAGTGTCTGTTATAATCATCAAAGTAACGGCCTTCTTCACTTGCCTCGTTCACTTGACCAGAAATTTCACTAGTCTCAAAATGTAAATGAACTACGATATTTAGGGAAAAATTTCAAGAGTATTTGGACCACTATTTCATTGAATTCTAATCACAATCGTGCCCAGTTTTTAATCCCGTTACAGGTAACAGTTATACCCAAAAAAGTTGTACTTGTTAAGAACATTATTAAACTTCAAATTCACTCATTTACATGTGACATTACCGTGAGATTCTCCGTGATTTTGGAGTGATTAGGGGCTATTGTATTCAGCACACAATGGATGGAAGTTAATGAGCTCTCTGCCTGAGTGCATTTGGGTCTTTTAATCCGTACGTGACTCCACGGAAAAACGATTTCTTTTGTTCACACGGCTTAAAAAAGAACGCAAAATCCTGCATATCTCGAGATGGCTATGCTACCTAAGCTTTTGTAAATTGTATGTTACTCTAAGTAAGTTATTCACTTTTGAGTCATCCAGGCTGTAAATAGTAAAGTTTGGCCTGCGCCTAACGTTAGTGAGCCTACACCTCAATTCTCGAGGTCGACATCCGGGAATGTTGTGGTGCACGGCGACGTAACAATGCTTTTTTGACAATCTCAAACTTTAGTCAAAGGGGAAAACAAAGTCAGTTATTATTGCAGTCAATGTGAGAAAAACATAGTTTTCGTCATTTTTCAACAAATACTGGACAGAATTTATTTTTCTTTACAAATGTTGTGTATTAGATAATATTTTCCAAAATATTTATGTACCATTAATTTTTGATGAATGGCTGAGGCGATACAAAGTATTCATAAAAAATATCCCATTGACGGTATGATGAAAGTTTTCCCTCCAACTTGGCAAAACCATACTGAACCCGTACACGGTTATGCACTTGTCAATTGTGTGACTCACCCCTACACCCCCGGACAAGGTGAGTTATTGCACCAAAGTTGGTGCACAAAACATGTACATTTATGCACCCCCAGTCACTTGGGCCCCTGACAATTTTTGTGAAATTACTCACCCAAAATCAATCACCTCTGTACAAAGTAAATGGGCCTGAAGTAACTTGACCCACCCCAGAGTCATTGTGGTGACTGACAATTTGGTACAATAAAGCACATGTGATTCACTATTCAACTTTGACTGACATTGCCGGCGGTAGTAGGGGTGAGTCATATAACTGACAAGTGCATTATTGATGATACCGGATTTGAATGCAGACTGCGCTGCAGTAACGTACGTACTGTAATGTCACTACGGTATACGTAACGTAACTGCTACAAATTTACATACCAGACCCCTAGCTTTGCTGTTTCACAGGGGTAGCCTGTTCTGCCCCTCCGTGGGTCCCACTACTCCGCTGGGGTTCGCCCTGCCTACTGGGGTCTGCCCTGCCCCCTGGGGTCCGCCTTGCCCCTCATGAAAAAAAAATTAGATTTTTTTTTTTTTTTTTAATCTTAATGATCTTAATTAGCCTCATAAATGAGATACCTACATGGATACAGAACACAGAATGATAGCATAGTAAGCAATTGTCCTGTTTGGCTAATGAATGTCTTTATCATTCAGAATAACTTCATTCTGAGATGCATGATTGTAGCTAAAATCCGAGGGCTTCTTTTTCAGGGGATTGAGCCATAGGGGGGCCCTGTGACTCCGTACCCAAAATACGCAGTGCTTTGTGCACGCATTAATGCGCCCCTCAACAAGTCTAGCACCCTGCCCCTTTTTAAATCAAGCTAGGGGTCTGCATACAATCCAGGGTACAACTATAGAATACGGGGCCACTTCGAAGTATACACCTGGCTGCGGGCAGCGAAGTCATGCTCCATCGACACAATTTTCATCATACATGAATATGCACCGATCTTTAATTAAGATAGGTAGGCCTACAATCCATGCGACTATGCTGCCCAGCCAGGAAGAGGCCATAGTTTTGACTTATTATATCTAAAAATTCTTCCAACATGAATATCATCATTTTTTAATTAAGATTACACTTTGCTGCCCAGCCGGGGATAGCCAGGGATACTGTATTGGAGCTATATGATTAAACCAGGGAGTTGTTATTTGCACTTCTTTATAATTTGTAAGATTAAATCATTCACATCGGAAGTTTCTGAGTTGAGAAGAAAGGTGGGGAGGGGGGGGGGGGGATTTTTTAGAGTGAATCTGCATTCTGTAGTTACTCCCAATCCAGTTACAACTTTCGTTATCAGTCTTCCAACAACCATTCACCAATTGCGTAATGGCTACTGGTCGGCAATAAGGAGCAGGCCAAACAGTTTCGGCGTGGCACTAGTTTGTCCATCAGAAACCTAACAGGTCAAATAAATGTAAATTTATTGTTATTCCGAAAATTTCTACACACAATTTTTCGTGAAAGCATGAAAATTTCCGTGCATATTTACTGTTTAACTTTGCTTTCCCCTAAATATTTTGAATGATTGTTTTTGCGTTCCCCGCGCAATAAAAAATATAGTCTAGTGAGTCATGATATTTTAGTAGGTTTACCAAACACTTGCACAAACAAAAGTGCTGAGTAACACAATACTAACGTTACACTACTAGTAAGAGTACTACACTGACAAAAGGTAATGTTGTCAGGCTGACCCGTAAACTTTGATTTTACTTGCCAATGTGATGCATACATACTGTTTTAACATCTTCATCCAAAAATTATAGATGAATGGCAATCGCCATCCAATGATGATGAATGCAGGTTGAGTTGACTTCAAAGCTCACCCTTAAAGTGGCTGCTCACTAGTATGTTAGGTCAAATGCGAAATTAACCAGAAATCTTTTTTGAGATTATATCATAAACGATATGTTATGAGCAAGTTTCATTTCAATATTTTAAGATAATCATTCACATAGTTGAACTTTTGATAAGTTATAAGAAACTGGAAGTAACTTTGGAAGTGGCTGCGCACTTCTGAGTTGGTTTGACTGGTACTGTATAATTTATTTTCAGTCTGAAGTTCCCTGGCAGTTGCTGCTTACTTCCCTATTTGACCTCAGGAAGTTCCCTGGCAGTTGTCGCTCACTTACCTATTTGACCTCAGGAAGTTCCCTGGCAGTTGTCGCTCACTTCCCTATTTGACCTCCGGAAGTTCCCTGGCAGTTGTCGCTCACTTCCCTATTTGACCTCCGGAAGTTCCCTGGCAGTTGCCGCTCACTTCCCTATTTGACCTCCGGAAGTTCCCTGGCAGTTGCCACTCACTTCCCTATTTGACCTCGGGAAGTAGCTGCCACGTTGTACCTTTGAGGTGAAACTGTATGCTATAATAGTGCGAATGGATCCCCAACTCATGATTCAACATTTAGATTTTTCAATTCTTAAGTTTTTTTTTTTCATCAATGAATTCCATTTTTAAGTATTCCTTTCTTTGTTTAATTATTTTAGAATTCTGAATATTTACTCATTTCAAGTTTAGATCAAATTTTTTTAATTTGATGCATAACGGCAAAATATCCAATTTATTTCTAAATATCTTGTAATTAAAAGGTATCTTCACCCTTTTGGTTCTAATCCTAACCTCAGATAAGTCCAGCCAACACTGGCATTGGTATACTCTGAATGAGGCCTATTCTGAATCCCATCGGGTAAATAATAAATCTGTTAGTAGGGAAAGAAATAACACAGTAAGTCTCTCAGTATAAACTTCACCAATTATATTCTTGGATATTTCTCTTCAAACTGTCAAAAGCAAAACAGTTAAGCATGATTAATTATTGTGTGTGTGTTAGGATTTTTCTGGGGGAAATTTGCACTTAACTTCCTGTTCAAGCAAAGCTTTGACAGTTTCGGGTTTTTATGAAGGCAACTCTTGTTTTTCTGTCTTACCTTATGTTGTCAGCTAAGAAATATATTTGTTACTTTTTCAATATTAATGTGTTTCTGATCCAAGCAATAAGCCACAAAAAAAAATATAAAAAAATGACCAACAGAACAATATATTTTTTTTTTTGACTTAATCTTCATTTTGTTCAAAATCCTGAAAATTGTGTCAACACCTGAAGTATAAATTTTTGATTGACACTAGTGCTGTCAGGACAAGGCTTTATTACATATCGATTATCGTGGAGAAAAATATCGCGATATATTGGTATAACGCGATTACTTTTCAAGAAAATTGACTCCCAACACAAATTGTTAATATCATGTTAATTAAATGTTTATGATGAACACAAGAAAAAATGATTTGCAGATCTAGCAGATGACTTGATCGTGTGACTATTACGTCCATCACGCATCACGCACGTGTTTGGTAATTCAGCCAACATGACCATGAATCTTTGAAGTGAGAGCCTGAGTGGCACATTCTGGACCAATTTTTGTTCTTTTTGCCAACTTACATCGGAGCGTGCCAGTGGGGGGTGATGAAGGAGCACGATTTTTAATTAGTGCTTTTTATGTTTTATGATATTTTTGCACATTTTTTAATGGCCTAAACTTGACTTAGATTTAATACTGTAACGTTATAATTGTAACATACGAAGTAGCCTAGCCTAGTTGTGCTAAAATTTCTTAGATGAGTATTACATATAGTGTTTGGTATCGCGATATGTGTTGAGAGGCATACAGTATTTCATGTCCTGGAAAAGAGATATTACGATTACAGTAATTCCTTCAAAAGATCAAGCCATCACCAAACACTTGTAGAGCTGTGAACGTTTAGGGATTTTAGTAAACGTGTACACGCCAAAAAAGGCGAGCGTGTATCGTGTACACACGTTTAGTACTGTAATTTTCGGAATTACACCAAAATTGCTCCAAATTTACAATGCGAAGTAAAAAAAAAATCGTGCAACCATTATGGCAAAAGTATTTACTCCATTGCCCAAATAGACACTCGAGTTTTGCTTTCCAAATTGTAAAAAGTTTACTTCTATTGTATAAATCATCATTTTGATGGAAAATGTGCATGGAAATTAAGTTTAGAAAGAACAAATAACTTCCTTTCAACGTCATTTAAACTCAAGATCGTGTAACTTTTTTGCCGTACTCGCTACGGTTTTCAAAGTTTCACTGAAAATCTTGCATACTATAATACCTCGCCGTAAAACATTTCAAAACTACGCTACTACCCGGAAGTTCTAAAATATCAGTCCTCTCAAAAAAAAATTGCCGCCATCTTTGTGAGGCACTTAAAATTTCAGCTCTGTCAAAATCTTTTTATGTTTGTTTATTTTGCAATATTTTTTCTTTCTTGCAAAATTTATTTGACTCATCAGGTAATATTTACATGTAAATGTACTGATTGTCAAGATTTAAGTATTTTGACTGTGTTTATTGGTCCATTTAACAGCTTGTAAAACAGGCCTTGATTGTGTGGGATTTAAAGCCTTATTAATTAGGCCTATGGCCTATTGTTAGTTTCACTGTTTACTGCTGCGCATTCGCGGTGCATTTCACAAAATAGCCTACTCAGATTTTGGCGAAATCAAAAGTGCAAAATATCCCCATTTATAGATGATTACTGCGCATTTGTGATTCTCACATTTAAAAAAGGATTATGCTAATCAGTTTCCAGTTTGTAAAAAGTCATTGATTGGAATTTTGTTAGCTGAATGTGTGTTGTGTGTGATTTAAATCATGATTGATCTTATTGATTTTCAACAGCAAGATTTGACTATGAAAAACGATTGCTCACAATGAAGTATTTAGTAAACATTTACAAGGATTTGCAAGCGTGTACTGTGAACATGCTAAACGGTCACAGCTCTAAACACTTGTCCCATTTGACCTGTGAAATTTGTACCCCAAAACCTTGGAGATCTGTAAACTTTGACCTTTGTTCCTCAAAACCTTGGTGACAAACGTTCCGTGCAAGGTGTACCCGTCCACCAATTTTGGTTCATGTGTGTATTACAGTTTTTGAGCCCTACCAGCCCCCTGTGAACTTTGACCTTTGTTCCTCAAAACCTTGGGACAAAAATTATGTGCAAGGTGTACCCGTCCACCAATTTTGGTTCATGTGTGTATTACAGTTTTTGAGTTGAAAAGTGACACAAAATTAATTGTTGCACACACAAACACACGGTCATGCAAAAATCACAAAATTTTGTCCTATTTTATGACCCTAACCCCCAATATAAGGTCATTATATGAGACCCCCTGGTGGGTCCTACCAGCCCCCCCCCTTTCCACAATATCAAGGGCCATGTAGTGGAGGAGATATTGGCAGTTATTTGACTATATGGCAAAGTGACACAATATCTCATATACATGTAACTGCAGTATATCCAGTGAGCAAAATAGCAAATTAAAAGTGTGAACTTTGCAACTGGGGTGAAAATGAAACATTGTAGTAAACAAAACAAACTTTTTCAAAAAGTAATTAACTGTTATATTTTAAAATACAACTCAACCAAATTAAAGTAATATAAATTAATGCAATATTTCCATTAGTGTTGGCTACATGTTGGTAATGTCGATATATCGTGACAATGACCCTAATGTCGCGACATCGATATTGGGTTCATTGATTCACGACAATGTAGCATTATGAGTAATAAGCAAATGCTATAGTGAAGGCCTAGGCCTACACTTTTAACCTATTACCATGTTAGGATACACTAGATTTGCAAGTTACCAAAATGTCAACTAGAATTGCTTGAGAAAAAAAATTCAAAGCTGAAAAAGATTTGCTATCTTTTCATCCGCCCCATGCTTCCAAACTCTCCAAAATAACCTCCAACACTGCCTGGACAATTAGCTCACTAGACCGACTCCAAAGGTTTCAACTTCCTCAAAAGACAAAACTGTTCTTATCCATTCCAACAACAGCAACTCCTTCTTTCTTTGCCCCAGCCTCCATCTCAAAGATTCCATTATTCCCAGCAAAGACAGTTCTTGCTTCCTCGGAATCACTCGCGATTCTAAGCCATCACTGAAAATGCAATCACCTACCGAAAATTTCAGAAATATTAGCAGAACTGGTTCTATCCCTACAATAAACACAATGTAACCATTGCGATTTCCAGCATTAAGAAATATGTCAGGAATGTCACAAAACTTGAGTAGGGGACTTTATCGTTGGTCTCCAAAATCAGATGTGCTTGCCTTGAAATTGAAGTCAACGAAAGCCGTTATTGTAATATAACCTATGAACAGAGGTTTTGTCAGGTTTGCAATTCAAAAGAAGTTGGAGATGAATATCACTTTCTCTTAATTTGTCCGTACCTTTCTGAAATCCGCTGTAAATTTATCCCAAAATATTTCTTTCAACCCGCAACTAGAACAAAATGTAATACTTTATTAGCAGCTGGTTCTAAATACTTATTTTTGCAGTTATCACACTTTATTTTACACTCAATGGAAGCAAGACGTTTGTTTCCCTCTCTTTGATTATTGTTTGTTGTAAGAACCTCAATCGTGTACCATTTAATTAATTGATCATGTTTGTGACAAAGGCCAGATGGCCTAGAGCACTGAAATAAATTGTATTGTATTGTATATTAAGTCTTTAAATTACCAGTAAGGCCGAAAAAAGTTGTTAAAAATAATGATCCATGGTTTTAACGCGCTTTAAAATGATGCAGAAATAAAATATTAGCAAGATACTTGGCGTGTCTTACAAGCATTTCGATATGCATTGTGATTATTCGCAGGTAGTACAGAGTTATTTGCAGGGCAGTAACGAGGTGCTCAGTGACCTCATTTTTTGATGATGTACACAATTTTTTAATAAGAAGCATTTGAAAACTCCTTTAAGAAACACATCAGGTCCTAGCTTCGGACCCCATTAAAAAACCCATTGGGTCTCTTTGAAAAAATCCCAAAGGACTCCCTTTACTAGTTGCCAAAAGCATTTTTCAATCGGGAAGTTGTTATGTACTTAATTGCCTTCTTGTGGCTGGGTTCCTCGTGACCTTGCAGGGCCACCAAGAACCTGAGGAATGTGTGGACTTTGAGCAAAGTCACTCTTTGGGCCTTAAATATCTGAAGTGCAAAAAAAAAAAAATCTTGTATGTTAGGGTACTAACGTGACGGTAGTAAATCTAAAATGTGATTTTAGGCCATGGTTGTTTCTGAATCAATTTTAAAAATGTGCAAAAATATCACGAAACATAAAAAACTAATTAAAAATTGCACTCCTTCACCCCACACACTGGCATGCTCTGATGTAAGTTCGCAAAAAGAATGAAAAATTGGCCCAGAACATGCCTCTCACTTTGATGATTCATGGTCATGTTGGCTTAAATACCAAACATGTGCATGCGATGCGTGATGAAATCTAGAACGTAATAGCTACATGATCATGTCGTCTGCTAGATAAAAATCATTGTTGTTTCTTGTGTTCATCATTCATATGCATACATAAGTATAGAAGAAGTATTGATATTAACAGTTTGTGTTGGGAGTCAGTTTTCTTGAAAAATATTGCGATATACCAATATATTGCAATACTTTTCTCCACCATAATCGTTACGTAATAGACCCCTAGCTTGATTTAAAAAGGGGCAGGGTACTAGACTTGTTATGGGGCACATTAATGCGCGTGAAGCGCTGCATCTTTTTGGCATGGAGTCCAGGGCTCAATCCCATGGTGAAGAAGCTTTGGGATTTTAGCTAAATCATACCTCAGAATGAAACTATTCAGACTGATAAGGACCATTCATGAGCCAAACAGGACAATTGCTTACTGTGCTAGCATTCTATGTTCTGTATCCATGTAAGGTAATTCATTTATAAGGTTAATTAAAATTATTAAGTAAAAAAAAAAAAAAATGAAGGTCAGGGCGGACCCCAGGGGGCAGGGCGGACCCAGGGGGCAGGGCAGACCCCTAGGGGGCAGGGCAGACCCCCAGGGGGCAGGGCAGACCCCCAGGGGGCAGGGCAGACCCCCCAGGGGGCAGGATGGACCCCCAGGGGGCAGGGCGGACCCCCAGGGGGCAGGGTGGACCCATGGAGGGGCAGGGTGGACCCATGGAGGGGCAGGGTGGGCTACCCTTGTAAAACAGCAAAGCTAGGGGTCTGCGTAATGCAGCCGTATTGTGACAGCATTAATTTGAAAAGTTATATTTTCAATATTGGTTGAAGGAATTTTCCCATTAATTTTCATGTGCGTCAATATGGTAGAGCCTAGAGGATAGTTACGGAAAGAAGTTGGGTAAAAACCATGTTGATGTTTAGGGGTTACTGCAAATTGTTACAGAAAAATGTTGGGTAAAAACCATGTTGATGTTTAGGGGTTACTGCATTTCAAATATATAACCATTGTGTTGAAAAAGGACTGGTGTTGCATAGAGTTCTTGTTGCACTTTCAAGACAAGTAATTCTGAAAGTAGATATTTATTTTATCTTTTATTAGGAATGTAATTGTAGGTATATGAGCAGATGGGCAGAGCATGTTCTTATAAACTGCATACTATACCCCATCTCAATCATTAACAAATTATTAGTGCTGTCATGAAATGGCTCTATTACGTATTGATTATCGTGAAGAAAAATATTACGATATATTAGTGTATCGCGATACTTTTCAAGAAAACTGACTCACAACATAAATTGTTAATATCATTACGTTATATGATCATGGAGTTACAATTTACTCCATAATATGATGAACACAAGAAAAAATGATTTGCAGATCTAGCAGATGACATGATTACGTGACTATTACATTCATCATGCACGTGTTTGGTAATTCAGCCAACTTGACCATGAATTATTGAAGTGAGAGCCTGAGTGGCACATTCTGGACCAATTTTTCATTCGTTTTGCCAACTTACATCGGAGCGTGCCAGTGTGGGGTGACGGAGCACGATTTTTGATTAGTTGTTTTTATGTTTCACGATTATATTGCACATTTTTATTGGCCTAAACTCGACTTTAAGATTTAGTACCGTAACATTAGAATTGTAATGTACAAAATAGCCTAGTTGCGCGATATGTCACGAGTCATATTTCATGTCGTGGGAAAAGAGATAATGTGATATCGCGATAATTGATATGTCATGACAGCTCTACAAATTAAAATAATTATTTCCTATAAATAATTTTGAAAAAGGTAATAAGTTGTCAAAGACATATATAAGATTTGTCTTTAAAGTGAAGCTATGACATTGCACTGTTGAATTAGACTTTTTGCACCAATCACTTTTTACCAATCATTCTTGAAATGCCATAACACCTAAATGGAATAAGATGATATCAACATGATGTTTAACCAATTAATAATTTAATTGTCCTCTTTCGTATAAATAATGCACTTGTCAGTTGTATGACTCAACCCTACTACCCCTGGCAATATCAGTCAAAGGTTAGTCACTGACATATGAAATAGTGACTCACATGTGCATCATTGTACTAAATTGTCAGTCATCACCAGAATGACTTGGGTGGGTCAATGTACATGTTGTGTCCACCCACTTTGGTGCAATGACCCACCTTGTCCGGGGGTGTAGGGGTGAGTCACACAATTGACAAGTGCATAAATTAACAAGAATGATCTCAGGAATACTCCTTGACTCTTATCAAAATGAACCATTTTACTTCGTTTTGTGTTTTAAGGCAGTATTATGCAGTTTTCTAATTTGTACAAATATGACTGGTTGACCTTGGTCATTTTTATCTTGTTCAAAACTCCGCTGAGTGGTCTGTTATAGTTCTTTAATGGTGTGCAGCAAATGTTCCCTAGCTTTTCCTGTGTTTATCTCAAACATGGGAATATTCCTTTAAAGATATGGGAATGTTCCTTTAAAGATATGGGAATATTCCTTTAAAACCATGGGAATACTCCTTTGAAACCATGGGAATATTCCTTTAAAACCTTTAGTCCTCCTTCCCCACCCCCTCTCTCTTTACAATATTTTGTTCACCTATACACCTCCTCTTTCGATCCCAGCTTTCTGGCTTTTAATTCTCATGTTTCTCTCAATCTTCCCCTGTTTACTCTCCTTCCTACCTCTAGAATGATCTAACCTCTCAGGCACAATTTGACCTTTGCTGTTGTAGTGCTGTTAAACTCTCATCAAACAAACAAACAAACCTTTAAAACCATGGGAATATTCTTTTTAAAAAATCATGTCCTTTAAAACATTAACATGGAGATAGATTAATCACATTCAGTCCCATAAGATCTTCAAGTGGGTCTCCCTGTGGTCCACTTCTCATCAATAGTAACTCCTCATCCCATTGTGATTGTAACAATACCCTGGTCATAGCAACATTGTGATCAAAGGTTTATCCACAGACCACAGCAAATAATAAGAGGTCAGGGTGGAAGCCCCAGATCAATAAATACCTGTACCTGCATATTTTACTGTATCAGAGACAAGAGTCTCTTGATGTTGAGGTAGGTATCACCAAATTAACCTGAAAGTAAGTTGATGTCTGCAAAGCTGTTTGGGAGGGAAGTTGTCTTGAGATAGTGTAGGTGTAAGGAGGGGAGTTGTTTTGAGACAGTGTAGGTGTAAGGCGGGAAGTTGTCTTGAGACAGTGTAGGTGTAAGGAAGGAAGTTGTCTTGAGACAGTGTAGGTGTAAGGAGGAAAGTTGTCTTGAGACAGTGTTGGTGTAAGAAGGGAAGTTGTCTTGAGACAGCATAGGTGTAAGGAGGGAAGTTGTCTTGAGACAGTGTAGGTGTAAGGAGGGAAGTTGTCTTGAGACAGCGTAGGTGTAAGGAGGGAAGTTGTCTTGAGACAGTAGGTGTAAGGAGGGAAGTTGTCTTGAGACAGCGTAGGTGTAAGGAGGGAAGTTGTCTTGAGACAGCGTAGGTGTAAGGAGGGAAGTTGTCTTGAGACAGTGTAGGTGTAAGGAGGGAAGTTGTCTTGAGACAGTGTAGGTGTAAGGAGGGAAGTTGTCTTGAGACAGCGTAGGTGTAAGGAGGGAAGTTGTCTTGAGACAGTGTAGGTGTAAGGAGGGAAGTTGTCTTGAGACAGTGTAGGTGTAAGGAGGAAAGTTGTCTTGAGACAGTAGGTGTAAGGAGGGACAGTGTAGGTGTAACACAAATTATTTTGAAGATTTAAAGCCACAACTTTAGCTTAATGGAAGAACATGGAATAAATGTCAAAATGTTTTATTTAAATCATTTTTTTTCTAAATCATTTTAAAGCATTTTGAAATTTTGTGACATTACATCAATAAGTCATGTGTTTTTGCCACAAGTAAATATCTTTGCTGTTCAGATTTTCAAACTCTTTCTGATGATTATAATATCTCTACCATCAAACTTTCAGTTGTCCATCGGGCAGACACAATTATATTATAATTCTGTCTTTCAGTGTGTGATACTGGATTACTTTTAATATTTGCTGTGGTGTGCTCTTCCACAGACAACAGCAAATAATAAGAGGCAGTGTTCGAGATTGCGGGATTTCTGCAAAAAAATATTGATATTATGAGAGGGGTGGGGAATTTCAAGTCCCAAAAAACAAAAATTAACAAAGAAATTTTCCTTCCTTCAGCATGAACTATTTCATATGTTACGATAGTTACAGAACCAGTTAGGCCATGATACTTTAGGCATAAATATAATTATAAAATGTAAAAGTAGAAAAATCTAATTTAGAATGGTTTTCCTTCACCCCTTACTGGCAAACTGATAAAAGTTGGCTAAAGGAACACAAAACGGGCCCAATACAGGCCTGTTACTCGATGATGACATTGTTGCGTTGGTCGAAACAAATTGCGCACGTGTGATGAACGTGACGAAATATGCAACGTAATAGTAACGCAATCATGTCGTCTGCTAGTTGGGAATAGTATGTACAATAGGCCCTATGTAGATATATGCAGGGAATTGGGATGATGTGATTTTTAGGTTCACATGTCTCGTAATTATTAAGTGTAGTGTTGTTGATTGTGATTTATGTTTATATTTACTACTTTGCTCAGCGGTGTCGATCCCAATTCCTGTTAAATATATCTCATTTCCAATTTTTCACAGTTTATTCTCTATGTGAAAATATCATGACCAGCAAAATGCAAAGGTTTCAAATGCCCCAACACATGGCGAAAAGACAGTTTTATAGTACAATAGACATACAACTGCTACATGCATGAATCTGTTTTTCAATTATCCATGACTAAGTTTCTTTTTAGATTTAAGAGTAAAGTTTAGCTTCTTACCAATCAGTAATAACGTCACAGTCAAGAAAACTACTATGTCTGATGATTTTAACACTTTATAAGCTCCCCTTTTTTTCTCAAAACTCCCAAAAAAAAAAAAAAAAAAAAAAATAATAATAATTTACACAAGAGAGAAAATCTCATCAAATTTTGAACCTTAGTGTGAACACTGATAAGAAGTCCAGCATGAAACCGCAGATCAATAAACTGCATATTTTAGTGTATATCAAAGGAAGAGACTCGGGGTTGATGCAGGATTAACAACATATTAACCTGCAAGTAACTTGCCCATGGGGCATAGCCACATTGATGCCTGCTTTTGTAGGTGTCTGGGAGGGAAATCAAATCGTCTTGACACGTTTTGTGTGTGTACAGGTATAACTGAACTATTTATTTGCCACGTTGAAATTATAATAAAAGTGTCAAGTTTGGCGTCGTTATTGTACCAGAAAGGAAAAGTTTAGGAGATTTTCTTGATGTTTCCGAAAATTACCTTCTAATAGGGATGGGACCGTTTACCGATTATCGTGTACACGATCAAAAACATTGTTTACCATTTACAAAATTAATACACCGTTTACACGGAAAAATCACCCAGAAAGTGCCCGTATCAGTTTCCCAACAGGTTGCATTCAAAATAAATATTCATTTACACCATGAATATTCATTCACTCCATGAATATTCATTCACATCACAGACAAAACTTTCAATCAATGATCTTACAATTCAAACTTAATGAACGATCAACCAAGGATTTGGATTTAACCCTTTTTAATGCGGGATTTAAATTTGCACAAAGCTTTCACTTTGATTTGCCAAATTTAGAACTACTTGATGTAGGCTTAGGCCTGATTAACATTAAAACAATACAGGATTAAATCTGAATTAGGTTAACAACCGTTTACAAGCTGTTAAATGGACCCAGAAATACACGGACAAGATTGTTATTTTTACCACAAATACAAAGATTACCTGATGAGTTAAATAGATTGTGCAAAAAACAAAAAAAACATTGCGAAACAAACGAACAAAAATGTTTCTGAGTTGCTGAGATTTCAACGTGGTTTGTAAGCATCAGCACCATTTTGCCAAGAGGGTTGCATAAAATACAGTACAGTTGGCAATGACACTTGGTTGGAATATTTTTTATACAGTACGCTAGCTGGCAGCTGCAAGCTAGTGGTGCACTTTTGAATCTTGTACGATATGTATATGAATGGATAGGTGTTGAAAACATTAAAATACTAGCAAGACACGGCAATTTACTTGCTATTATTTCATTTCTGCATTGTTTTAAAGCGTGTTAAAACCATGAATCATAAGTTTTGGCAACTTTTTTTAGCCTTACTGGTAATTTGAAGACTTAATATAGCCCCCTACTCAAGTTTTGCAACATTCCTTACTTAGTTTTAAGGCTGGAAATTGCAATGGTTATGTTGTATTTATTGTTAAACGAATTATTGTTAAACGAAATGCACATTCCCTACCTTCTAATACCTCATTGGTGAGAATAAATGTACTACTTAGGGTTTGCCAGAGGTATAGCCCTTTTTGGGGGCCCAAAGTCAACAGGTATTGTACCCTGATCCATGACTGCTGCATGTTAAAGTAAACCCCCTCCAAAACGTTTTCTGAATGTGATTTTAACGAAATTCTGAATTTATTGTCGAGATATATTTTATATATTTTATATGCCAACCGAAATCGACATGTCTCGAACTTGTTCCTTCGTAAAATGACAGTGCTTCAAAAATGTTTATTCAGGGGGTTCCCTGTGTCGGGCCTTTCCTTTATGCTCAACCAATTTTGTTGAGCAAGACAATTTAAATTGACTATGAAATATTTTTCTCATCTCTTCTTTTAGAATGTCAACGTTCACCAACTTTCAATTTACATCTTCTCAAACAAGTGCGTTCAACTCCTACAAGAAGACATGCAGCACAGATAAACACCTTGTACTTCCTCTAATCAAAAACCAGATCATTATTCCTACCTCGAGACCTGGGCTCTTTAGTTCCAACTCACTAGGAAAGCTGCCTGTGCCAACTAGCCAGGAGAATCACAGGGATTCGGGAAAGACGTGTTCACGGAAGCCAGAGAACGTGATTCACGCCACGACCGTCAGATTGCTAGACATGTATCAGAAGTGCGGATTAAAACGGAAAAGTGATGATACGGACGGGTATCATCACAGACATGTCAGTAGGCACGATGGGCACCACACGTCTAAAGCACACACGAGTAGTACAGCGTCATTGGCAAGGACAAATGTTGCAGGGACGTCGGGCACGTCAAACACAAATACCAACACGTCGAATAAGGGCAGTTCCTCTAAAGAGGGGGACTACCAGTTAGTCCCCCATGAAGTTTTATGCTCTTTGACGAACAGTTATGAGGTTCTGGAATTCTTAGGAAGGGGAACGTTCGGTCAGGTTGTAAAATGCTGGAAAAGAGGTACAAATGAAATTGTCGCAATAAAGATATTGAAAAACCACCCATCGTATGCTCGGCAGGGACAGATTGAGGTCAGTATTCTGGCTCGTTTGAGTGCAGAGAGCGCTGACGATTTTAATTTAGTACGGGCGTATGAATATTTTCAGCACAAAAGTCACACCTGTTTAGTTTTTGAGCTGTTAGAGAAGAATTTGTACGATTTTTTAAAGAATAGCAAGTTTAGGCCGTTACCTCTGAAGCACATACGACCCATTTTACAACAAGTGTTGGTGGCGCTATTGAAATTAAAGATGTTGGGACTTATTCATGCAGATTTGAAACCGGAAAATATAATGTTGCTAGATCCAGCAAGGCAGCCATACAGAGTGAAGGTGATTGATTTCGGATCTGCGAGTCACGTTTCCAAAGCTGTGTGCTCAACATATCTACAGTCAAGATACTACAGGTATGAGACACTTCATTTTGTTTATACCCTTTGGTCAATTAAGCCCATAGGGTATAGTTGTTGACATCTTACAGATTCTTACAGGTCCTTTTCTGGTCGAAGGCCCCTCAGTTGCTCTTGTACCAGCTCTTCTTCTGAATTATCTATTTCTGCAAAAAGATGTTGTGTGGATGATCTGATGCTTTCAGTATAACTGTACTCCATTGTCTGATTGATCCAAAATTGATCCAACCTTCTCTTGAAGGCCTATATACTTGATGATATAATAACATCACATGGTAAATTGTTCCATAAGTCCATGACCTGAAAAGAAAAATTATTCTTTCTGATGTTTAACCTTGGTCTTCTTTTGAATATTTTATGACTGTGCCTACGAGTGAGGGAGCCCTTGTATTAGAGGTAAGAAATTAGATACCTCCCCATCATACCTGCCAGATAGTATTTTATAAGTTTCAATCATATCCCCACGGTCTCGTCGGTAACTGAGAGTAGGTAAATCTAATTTTCTTAATCTCTCTTCATAAGATAGATCTCTTAATCCAGGAATTTGTTTTGTTGCTCTACGTTGCATGTTTTCAGTCATGTCTGTTCGTCTGCTCTTTTGTTTGTCTGCTCGTCTGTTCATCCGTCTGTGCACAGTAAGTTTATTTGTGTTTGCAGGAATCTCTAGTTTTGCCTTGTTTTGAAATAAGAGGATTAGAGCGAATCCATATGTGACATTCTAACACATTCCTTCTATTTAGGGAAATGAAGGATTTGACCACACCTATGAGGGGTCATAATAGCGATGAGGGGTCATAACAAAGAACAGACATACATGCTCTAACTTGGCTCTTATTATATTTATAATATATCTTATTTCACTCCTGTCTAACCAAAAAAGAGGCCCATAGGGTATTTTTTATCACCTTGTTTGTTTGTCTGTTGTTCTGTCATCCGTGTGTACAAAATACATTTTCTGTTTTTGCAGGAAGCTCTATTTTTACCTTATTTTGAAACAAGGTTAGGTTCTTGGTAAAGATTTTCTTCTTGTACATTTATTCAAGAGGACATAAGAGGAACAAAATGGTGAAGAAATTATTCCAAAATTATTCTCCATTAAGGAGATACATTTTAAAGGTTCTTTGTGATTTTTTACAGGATCCACATTTCAAAAGATCCACATTTTAAAAGGGGAAAAATGGATATCCAGTGCATCCCTTTTGGACATTGATCATGATCTTTACAGTAACTTAACTGCATCCATGGCAATGAGAGAGCCCAGGCTGCCATCAAAGCTCTGTCAAATAACATCTCTCCTTTTCCTATTCCACACTCAAACCTCCATCTCTCCATCTCCAACTACATCAACAAAACCTGGCAAAACTCCTGAAATTACAAAACCAGTAATAAACTTCACACCAGAAAACCCAGTCGGGACCAACACCCCTTTGCATAGTTGCAACCGTAGGGAAGACATTGTTGTCACCCACATTCGCCTCGGCTACTGCTCTCTTACTCACTCCCATCTCTTATCCGGGCTCCCTGCCCCTCTCTGCCCCACTTGTAACATTGATCTCTCCATCAAGCATATCTTCGTAACCTGTCTCCTCCTATACCAGAGCTCCAAATCTCTTCTCTCCTTACTATCCTCAATCTTGGATGTATTTGAAAACCATTCTTCCCCAAACATCATCAACTTCCTCCACAACAACAACCTCTTCCACCACATAAACTGTAATCTCTCCCCCTCCTCCCCTTCTACACCTAACCTTACATACCCCTTTCTTTTCACCTAAGTTTTTCTCCCACATTCAGCTTTTCCCCTTTATCTCCCTTACAAACCTTCCATCTCCTCACTAACCTTATTCTTACACCATTATTTATTAACACCCTCTTTGCACATGTGACTCTGACATCTCCCTTACAAACCTTCCATCTCCTCAGTATCCTTACTCTTACACAGAGGTTGCGTTATAATTTTTTGCCTGGCGTATTTGCTTACGACAAGCCCTTGAAGTTTGGCGTATTTTGTCAATTTGCTGTCGTATGTACAGGGCATTGCGTAATGTACAGGGCATTGCGTAATGTACAGGGCATTGCACGCTAGCGAAGCATGCAAGTAATTGTTAACACAACACACTTGTGTAGGCCTGCCTCGCTAAAGTAAATGAAAATTGCACTTAGAATACAAAAAACATTACAAAATCGAACTATTATTATCATATAATATATTACGAAAAAGTTCGTACCCAATCCTTGTATAATGTTGATTGTTGAGTCATGAAATTTGGGTTAACAATCCCAAAATAAACTAAAAAAAAATTTTGTTTATCGTATCCAAACTTTCATGAGGTTTTAGTGAACTTTGACCAATTGTAAATGATAATATACTATTCAGATCTTGAACACGTCTACTTCTTTATAGTAACTTGACTTGCAGACTGTGATCACTTCACAGATACACGATCAACACAATACTGGAGGAAAGTTAAATCCTAGCTTTTAATATCGTTGACAATTGACAGCCTGCATTCAAAACAACATCAAAACTTTAACATACACTGTACAGTGTACGTACATCATGCATAGGGTTTATGTACTAGCCTATATGTGTTTATGGCAGCACTACGGGCATATTGAATCATTCAACCGTTAGTCTCGTAGTTGTGTCATTTTTCTTTTATTCATTAGTAATTCAAGATCATTTTTGTGTGAAATAAAACTTTGAATTGCATCTGAGAGGTACTGTAAGATGTTCATGATTTTAATTATGTTAATGAAAAACTCTGGCGTAAAATTCCACATGCTATATCTAAATCTTACGACGCAGGTACAACCTGTGTCATAAGAAATTTCAGCTATGGCGTAAAATATGACAAATTTGCCGTTAACGCGATCTCTGCCCTTACACCATTATTTATTAACACCCTCTTTGCACATGTGACTCTGACTGTCGCGGTGCCGTTAAACTTCAACAAACCAAAACCTGTAATAATTTAACTGTGTGGGAAATTTCTGAAACACATAATTACACATGTAATGTTTAAGCATCCTGTTTCCTTCATGAAGTGCACAGTAACTTTACTGAAAGTGGACATTTTGTTCAATGCTAGATCAGGCACTTGCACTGGGTATCAGAAAGTACACAGCATGGAACAGTATGTGTTGGTCTTTGAATAGGATATTATGTTATGGTAAATGTTTGCCTCTAGTAGTCGCGATGTTACTGTAGCTGATGGTATCTTTTTACATCAATCTGTCCATGCACCTTTTGATAGCATGAAATAGGTTCATTATAAGGTTATTGATTCTGATGCAGTTATTTACATCTCAGATAGACGCGTTATGGCTCCGTCTCAGACAAACGCGTTATGGCTCCGTCTCAGATAGACGCGTTATGGCTCCGTCTCAGACAAACGCGTTATGGCTCCGTCTCAGACAGACGCAGCGTTATGGCTCCGTCTTAGACAGACGCGTTATGGCTCCGTCTCAGACCGCGTTATGGCTCCGTCTCAGACAGACGCGTTATGGCTCCGTCTCAGACAGACGCGTTATGGCTCCGTCTCAGACAGAAGGTTATGGATCCGTCTCAGACAGACGCGTTATGGCTCCGTCTCAGACAGACGCGTTATGGCTCCGTCTCAGACAGACGCGGCGTTATGGCTCCGTCTCAGACAGACGCGTTATGGCTCCGTCTCAGACAGACGCGTTATGGCTCCGTCTCAGACAGACGCGTTATGGCTCCGTCTCAGACAGACGCGTTATGGCTCCGTCTCAGACAGACGCAGCGTTATGGCTCCGTCTCAGACAGACGCGTTATGGCTCCGTCTCAGACAGCTCCGTCTCAGACAGACGCAGCGTTATGGCTCCGTCTCAGACAGACGCGTTATGGCTCCGTCTCAGACAGACGCGTTATGGCTCCGTCTCAGACAGACGCGTTATGGCTCCGTCTCAGACAGATGCGTTATGGCTCCGTCTCAGACAGACGCGTTATGGCTCCGTCTCAGACAGACGCGTTATGGCTCCGTCTCAGACAGGCGCGTTATGGCTCCGTCTCAGACAGACGCAGCGTTATGGCTCCGTCTCAGACAGACGCGTTATGGCTCCGTCTCAGACAGACGCAGCGTTATGGCTCCGTCTCAGACAGACGCAGCGTTATGGCTCCGTCTCAGACAGACGCGTTATGGCTCCGTCTCAGACAGACGCGTTATGGCTCCGTCTCAGACAGACGCGTTATGGCTCCGTCTCAGACAGACGCGTTATGGCTCCGTCTCAGACAGACGCGTTATGGCTCCGTCTCAGACAGACGCGTTATGGCTCCGTCTCAGACAGACGCGTTATGGCTCCGTCTCAGACAGACGCGTTATGGCTCCGTCTCAGACAGACGTGTTATGGCTCCGTCTCAGACAGACGCGTTATGGCTCCAAGGGAATGTTCCCTTTTACTCACTAATTTTATGTTTAATTCAAAATGAAAATACAGGAATTCCAATTTATTTTAGGGAGAATGGGATTAGTGAGTGATAGTGCTGTCACTATATGTTCATTATAGTAATGAGGGCTTATTAACATGATATTAAAAATACAGTCTGACCAATCTATCGTGACCAAATGTATATCGAGTCATTACATGCAAAGAGTGTATCAAAACAAAACAAAAAGTAGATTTATGAGAATTTCAGAAACAGAAACATTGCGAAGAAATTTAACTTTTTAAAAGACAAATGGGATGATCATGATATTTGCTGTGCAAGTTATTGTTGTATGTGAAAGTTATTGTTGAATGCATTCTGTTCTTTAAAGGTATATGGATAGGTAGAGGTTTTGTATTCATTAGAAGAGCTCTTTGAATTCTGAACAGAATTATCTTTAAAAAATGAAGGAGAATTTTTGCAAGAATCTTGACGTTAATCAAATTTTAAAATGTGCAAAAATCTTGTACAGTAGTAAAAATGAAAAATAAAAAGCGAACCAGGCTTAAAAAAACCACTCGCTTGCTCACCATAGATGAGCAAAAAACAATTGTGGGGAGTAGAAATATTGTAATATACTATGGTAGTCACTATGCTTTAATAAGCCTCGCCAGTTTGTATAAATGATTGGCAAGTGACTTTTTTAGTATTTTTCAACCCTGAAGCGAACATTGTGTAACCTTTAGCTCACACTTAAATTGAAAAGAGAAATAGCCAGATCAGACTTCTCACTTCATTGGACCAGGGATATGTTATTAACATATTCCTGATTGGACATGGTTTGTGGTTGAATTTGATCAAACATTCCATGTGGGTGGAAAACTTATAATATACAGTTTAAGATGATATGTATTAACCTATCGTGCTTCAGTAATCATGCCTTAAGCAATCAGTACTTACCTGCTTGCAACAAGCTCGTTTTTCTTCAAATGAGTTTTTGCAAGCTTGGAAAAACTTGTGAATGTCGCAAACCACATTCGCAGGAATGTTGGTCTTAAAGGGAAAATATCATTAGAATATGTGTTTTGCGAATTCCCATTAACCCCGCAGTTATAACCGGAACCGTGGCTTTTTCCAGCTCTCTGTATGTAATATGGAGATATTTAAGGAAATTATGCCCAGTTAAAAACTCAAAACAACAGAATGAATTTTAATGCATTTTCAAGGCTTTAAAATACCCCCTGGACCTCTGTAAAGCGATCTCCTGGACCCCATCGGAAGATGCTCGCGCATACGGCACTCACATGTTTGCTACACAAACACTAGCGGCAAATACATCTACAATCATTTTATGTTTGTGGGAAGAAATGTAAGTTCGGAGATAAAATTGATTAACAAAATTCCCACGGTTTTTAATAAAGGATATCGAAAATCTTCCCACAAAAAATTGTGACAGAAGTAATATTAACCCTTTACCACGTGGCAATAGCATCACCATTTTCAAATCACTTTTTTCTAAAAATAAAAGTGGGACTTTAACACAGTCCTATAGGAGTAATCTTGGTATCATTTTAAAGTACTCAGATATTTCTTTTACAAAATGTGATTTTTTTATAGGGGTCATATTACAGAATTTTGAGAAAAAGTACATTGAAAAAGGGTAAAAATGTTTTTTTTTCCTTTCAAATCTTACAATAACTTCAAGATCATGTTTTTGCTTCAAAATCAAACACGCAAGTCCTAAGATATGATAGTAGTGGTTTTTCGTCTAATATTTGTAATCCTTACCTTGCAATCTTTTGTTCTGCAGAAATGTCTTCAAAATTTCATAAATTTCTGCCATTTTTGACCCATTTTTTCTTCTTCAAAAATTGTGCACCCAAACCGTACATTGCATATGCTTCTTTGAATTGCCGTTCGAAAGTGCTTGAAATTTCCTTTCATTTGGTATTTTGAATTACTACATGGTGCGGAGGACATATACTCTGCTAGCATGTGAGCGCTCCAGGTTCGAGTCTCACCATGATCACTGCGTAATTATTTTTCTGCTGCAGTTTTCAGGGGTCTTTTGACTATAATAATTTTTGATGTTTTTTCACCTTTACTTTCTAAAAATTCTAGATTAGCATCATTGAAAAGTAAATTTAATAAAGAATCTAAATATGTAACAAATCTCTGTTTTCAATACTGACAAGAAGTTATACTTCTGCAAAATTGACCATTTGTTGACCAAATTTAGCAGAAAATTGCCTAATTTGCATATTTTTGTCGAATATTTCCTAAATTGGCTTTCACTACTCAAAAGATAAATATCTTAGCCTCTATTCCAACCAAACTTGTAATGAAAGAAAATGAAAGGAAAGGTGTCAAAAATGCATATGAAAAAAACAAGTTACGTAAATTGGGCTTGCTTTCTTCAAAGCCCTGGTAGAGTATAAGTTAAGGGTTAATGAAGTGAATACATACATGTATGCTCTCCTCTTTCGCAATTTAATATACTTTACATACATACATACATACATACATACATACATACATACATACATACATACATACATACAGATATATATATATATATATATATTAATGAAGGTTTTTTTGTCTTCATGCGAATTTCCGATTTTCCGGCATTTTTGTTCTGCAAGCTTGTAGAGGTTTCATTTGCAAGCTTGGAGTAAGCTCGTGGTGAACTTTAAAGCAAGCTTACCATTTCCAAGCTATTTATCTACTGCACTGCATCTATCATACAGTATTCTACTCGGATTGTTGTTTTAACACTTACATTATAGCATTCCCTTCACAACAATTGTTTTCTTATTTTTCTGTTTCAGAGCCCCAGAGATTATTCTTGGCCTTCCATTTTGTGAGGCCATCGACATGTGGTCCTTGGGCTGTGTAGTTGCAGAACTCTTTCTCGGCTGGCCACTTTACCCAGGAGCTTCAGAGTATGATCAGGTACATACAGTATGACCTTCCACTATTTCCTTTCGTGATATGTAGGATATGAGGATTTGTGACAGTGATCAAAAAGCAAGTTTTTCTGTGGGAATGTTACACCTAATCAATAATATTAGAAATAGGTTTTGCCTTCAACTTTATGCACCATAATGTTTGCATTATCTGAACTTTTTTTAGAAGTATGACCCCCATCACTCTGTACTTTAATAAGTGTAGATTCTTGGGGTATGGGGGGTATCTATTCCTCCACTTTATTATACCCCTACATTTTAATGGACCCCTAACACATAGGGGGTGGTGTGTAGTTTTGTTGATTTGCGAATAATTTCCTAAACGTTTAATCACCCAAATTTGTGAGCATTTAGTGATTAAACGCAACCAAGGTTTACCCAAAAATCGATAAAAAAAAAAATCAAAAATTGTGGAACTGGTCCAGTTCCCACACAAACATTTTGGACCACAAATAGGCCAAGAAACTCACAAAATCCAAATATCATGTCTTAAAATTACCCATTGAAGCTGATAAAACTACCTGGAAATAAAAGTCCTTGGTTTAGATGACATTCAGAAAGGTGTAGAAAAAAGATATCCATAAGAAATGTTGCAGATTTCTGACAGTCTGAAGTCCGCCTGGTCTTTCACAGAATCATTTATGTATAGACCGTACCCCAGTACAGCATTGGCTAAGGCCTGTAAAAACAGGTTTTAGTTCTTAAAGCTAAAGTGTGCCAACAATTTTAGTTAAATTTACTTCTAGCCATGGATGTGCAGTAGATTAAAAATGTTTGATAATAAAAGAAATGAAGGAATTTGCTTTATTTTTATGCCATTTTCATACATTTTAAGCATAGAGAGGTTTGTTTTCAGTATATTAGCTCTAACCTTTTAGCTAATTTTTTTTTTTTTTTTTGCGATGTTTTTCAGTGTTACTAATTATCACTGTACACTAGGGCCACCCATTTTATTAATCGATTAATCGCTTCAAAATATTACTAATTTTTTTTGAAGAATTGCGAGGCTAATCGTCAATAGCACTAGTTGTGAGGTATGTCCCTCCACATAACCCTAATACAAAGGGGTGGTGAGGTATATATCCCTCCACAATATATCCCCACTTTGTAGAAGACCCCTATTCCCTTACACGTAACATTTTTTTCACAGTTAATTATAAAATTCAATTATTGTCCCTAGTGATTCTCCACTTCTTTTGACAAATCTACATTACTGGATTTTTACAAATTTGGGGGATTTCACTCAGAAGCTACTCCTAAAAATTGCTTAAAAAGAAATTCATCTCACCGTTTAACCAGGGAGCTGTTAAAGTAACAGCTCCCTGGTTTAACTTCAAACTTAATACATGTATGTACAGAAAACTGTACCAGTTTGTGACAGCTAAATCTGTCCTGTCACAGAATTCATTTTTATTAAACATTTTTTTAATAGAAGACTAACCTTACACCTTTTCACAAGACTGATAGTCTACTCACTTATCGTTTTTCCTCAAGATTCGTTACATAGCGCAGACACAAGGCTTGCCCTCGGAGAACCTTTTGAGCACCGCAACAAAAACCTACAGATTCTTCAAAAGAGGAGTTGAGTCCAACTTTCCCCTCTGGAGATTGAAGGTAATCCTTTCATTTTATCACCTGTAGTTAGATTGGAAGGTTGCGTTTACATGCAAACCTGTCTTGATTGTGAAGATTGGGTAGGTGCATTTACATTAAAGCCTGCCGTGATTGTGAGTCCCAACTTTCCGCTTTAGAGATGATTGTAAAGTGAATATTGT
The DNA here is from genome assembly GCA_020152595.1 of Chiridota heheva. NCBI lineage: Eukaryota > Metazoa > Echinodermata > Holothuroidea > Apodida > Chiridotidae > Chiridota > Chiridota heheva. The sequence goes on from JAIGNY010002305.1 coordinate 1,616,684, forward strand.
AAGATTAGGTGGGTGCGTTTACATGCAAGCCTGCGTGATTGTGAGTCCCAACTTTCCGCTTTAGAGATGATTGTAAAGTGAATATTGTAAGATTAGGTGGGTGCGTTTACATGCAAACCTGCCGTGATTGTGGAGGGAATGTTTTTAGATTGGGTGGGGTGTGTTTACATGCAAACCTGCTATGATTTTTAAGGGATTGTTGTAAGAATGGGTGGGGTAAGGTTCGTCCAAACCCAGACCCCTAGCTTGATTTAAAAAGGGGCCGGGTGCTAGACTTTTTGAGAGGCACATTAATACACGTGCGAAATGCTGCGTCATTTCGGCATGGAGTCCTGGGAGCCCCCTTAAGGTTCAATCCCATGGTGAAGAAACTGGGATTTTAGCTATAATCATACCTCAAAATGAAACTATTCTGATTGATAAGGACTACTCATTAGTCAAACAGGACAATTGCTTACTATGCTATCATTCTGTGTGCTGTATCCATGTAAGGTATTCATTTATGAGGTTAATTAAGATTAAGTTAAAAAAAAAGAGGGGCAGGGCGGACCCCAGGGGGCAGGGCGGACCCCAGGGGGCAGGGCGGACCCCAGAGGGCAGGGCGGACTCTAGGGGGCAGGGCGGGCCACCCCTGTAAAACAGCAAAGCTAGGGGTCTGTGATTACGAGTTCAACTTTCCAAACTGGAGAATAAATGTGATCCTCTCATTTTATCTCTGTTTTATGATATGACAATATGGCTGCATCAACATGCCATGATTTTGATGGGATTGTTGTAAGATTAGACGGGTGTGTATACTTGCAAACCTGCCATGATTTTCAAGGGGTTGTTTTAAGATCGGAGGTATGCACTTACATGCAAAATGTCCATGATTGTGAAGGCAGTGATTTGTAAGATCAGATGGGTGCATTGACAATACCATCACTGTGAACGCAATGTTGTAGGAATAGATTGCTGCGTTTGCATGCGTCCCTGCCACGATTGTGAATTCGGAGCCTGGTAAGATCATTGACAAAGAAATTCAAAACAATTGGCTTTAAGTATCGTAGACATTTTTGAATATTTCTGGCATGAGAGAAAATTAATGCAATTGGTTTTTAACTTTGATGAATACCAAAATAATGTTTTCCTGGCAATATAGTTTCATATTAGCTGCTTATAAGCTGCATGGATTTGGAATGGATGAAATAATATAAAGTAACCTGCAGTACAGATAATAATTCAGACACTGGCCAAAATTAACTCTTGACAAAATTGACAAACATTTCTGTTTATAGTGTGGCATTTGTTTTGCAATACCATGAAATATCTAGGTTACAGTATGTCCAGGGGTAGTATTTGCCACAGGTGTTCCTAACGTTATGGCAACCTATATGCTTACACTATATATATATAAAGAAAGGTAGGACTCTTTCTAACGCGACTATCGAACCGTACAAAAAAAATCCTTTTTTTCGACCACTCGCGAATCTTAATTAAACTTTTTTACTCTACTCACATTTGCTGGAGACTCCCTTCTTCGTGTACTGGTGTATAAGCTACGGTATTTGTTAGTTTTTCTGCGATTAGATGTACAAACGATAAATTTTCTACCAAATTACCGTCAAGACAATCTATCCGTCAAACAATTTGCTGCAAACTATAAGAACCGTTGCGATGACGTCATGAAGAAGCAGTGCTGCAATTACGTCATCAAACAAGTCCATCTTATATGAATGAAGACTTTAAAGAGACAGAATGGTGAAGAAAGCGTTCAGAAATCTTATTCCGTTAAGGAGATACTGTATTCTGTCTTATCTGTGTAGAAATGACTGGTGCAGTAAGTCTGCTATGGAAAGTTGGCATCTTTATCCTCACATTCTTTACAATTGTCAATGTATTTTAAAGAAAGCTTATTTAATCTTTTCACTCTTTAAATCATTTTTCCTTGAACTTTCTTCAGGCGGTATATTATAAATACCCTTCCTTGATTCAGTTTTACTACATTTTTGACATATCCCATGGTTTTTTAGCCACAAAATCGCAGGACAAAATATGATGGAATGCATAAAGACTTTGAGGAATTTGAAGCCATGACATCACAACGACTCTGATTTCAGTCATTTCTACACAAATGATACCAAACTTTAAACTTAAATATCTCCAACATTATTACCTTCCTCCGCAACAGCAACCTTTTCCACTTGATTTAATCTCCCCCACCCCCACCCTTTTCTATCTCTCATCTCTCTCCCTCTCTCCTTCCCACCTTTTCTTCTACAACTTATTACCTCTAAAATTTTCACTGCTTCTTTTCCTCCTTTTCTAATCATCTCTTTCCTAATTTTGCACCTTAATTATTTTACATTTGACTCTGACTGTCATGGTGCCATTAAACCTCCTCTTGGCACGTTTGACTCTGATTGTCATGGTGCCATTAAACCTCCTCTTGGCACGTTTGACTCTGACTGTCATGGTGCCATTAAACCTCCTCTTGGCACGTTTGACTCTGACTGTCATGGTGCCATTAAACCTCCTCTTGGCACGTTTGACTCTGACTGTCATGGTGCCATTAAACCTCCTCTGTCATGGTGCCATTAAACCTCCTCTTGGCACGTTTGACTCTGACTGTCATGGTGCCATTAAACCTCTTCTTGGCTGGTTTGAGCTGACTGTCGCTGTGCTGTTAAACCTCTTGGCAGGTTTGACTTGGACTGTCGCGATGCCGTTAAACCTCTTGGCACGTTTGACTCAGACTGTCCCGGTGCCGTTAAACTTCTTGGCACGTTTGAGCTGACTCGTGCCGTTAAACCTCCTCTTGGCATGTTTGACTCCGACTGTTGCGGTGTCGTTAAACCTCCTCTTGGCACGTTTGACTCCGACTGTCGTGGTGCCGTTAAACCTCAACAAACCAAACCAAACCCTAATGGAATAAGATATTTGAATGCTTTCTTCACCATTCTGTTTCTTTTGAAGCCCTCTTTCATATAAGATAGATTTGCTTGACCACTGAACTAATCCTTTAACAAGTTAAACAAGATAAAAAGAAATGTTCTTCTCGATCTCAAATGTTGACATCATTTCTCAATAGTATAAAATGCTGTGTACTGGGTATCTACGATGTTTTATAAGCTGTTTATAACACTGGTAGCTGTCTTCATGACCCTGTGCAAATCTTCATGACCCGGTGCAAATCTTCATGACCCGGTGCAAATCTTCATGACCCGGTGCAAATCTTCATGACCCTGTGCAAATCTTCATGACCCGGTGCAAATCTTCACGATCGTTGCAAATCTTCATGACCCAGTGCAAATTCAATACTAAAATTAAAGACTGAACATTCTGTTAACAATTTGATGCTGTTTCACAATAAGGGTGTTTCAGTTGACGTCATGAGGTCACGTGACTTTGTTTACATTACCATTTTGTCGGGCGAAAACGATTGTCTGCTGTACACTTATTTAGACTTAAAAACGCTTGCATGTTGTTATATAAGATAATTTTTGTAAGGTAATTATGCCGGAATCTTGCTGTGCCATTGGTTGCACTAATAGACGTGTGCATGGGAAATATAAAGGTGTTTTCTCGATTTCCATCTGATTTTGATTGACGTTCGAAGTGGGTTTCTGCTGTACGACGCAATGTCTTTTAACCTTCAATTCACACTAGGATTTGCAGTGAGTACTTTATGCCTGGTATGTATGCTTTGTATGCATGTAATGAACAATCAGATGGCATTCACGTAAAAGTTACTCTTCGTATACCCTATGAAAGTATAAAACGTTAGGAAAATATGAAGTAAAAACCCCACCGCGAATAAAAACAATAAAATTTGCTGAACTGGTACTGGTTTTCTGGTGTGAATTGGGATTCAAGTCTAAAACCAGCACAGTGATTTTTTTTTTAAATTTTGTATGCTGCTTATAAACTGTATTGGCAATTGAGTTATCAATGTACAAACTACATACAGTACAGAGTGTAACCAGACACATGATAATTTTAGGGCTTGACAAAATTTAAAAGATTACTCGTCTCATATATTAGCAGGCAGTATGTTTAGCAGGCAGTATTTTTGTTGTACGTGTTTAGCAGGCAGTATGTATGTTGTACGTGTGATGTGACTAAGCTGTGTAAAACGCAGTAACGCTTGCCCGGCAAAATGGCTACCAGATAAGTTGGAGTCACATGATGAAATCCCTCCGTAGTATGAAGATTCTGTGTTCTAGGCAGCTAGAAGCCATGACTCAAATTATACCTAGAGTTGGGAGCTCGATGAGTTACAAAAATTTCCCAGTTTTTAATTAAGGTGTCAAAAATCTTCCCACAAAAAATTGTGACAGAAATTATATTAATGTAGTAAAATCATCTTGATATGCTCTCCTCTTTTGCAATTTAATATACTATTCATCACACAATTACACAGGGATATTTTAGAGTACATATTTACCATATATACTGTTGCTTACTTAAGAAATCTTTACAAAAATATATATATATTTTATGAAAACAAAAATTCTGCCTGCAAATTCCTGTTTCCTGGTGTAAATTGGGATGCAAGTCTACAATCAGCACAGGATTTTTAAAATTTTTGATTTTGTATGCTGCTTATAAACTGTATTGGCAATTGTGCTCTCAATGTACAAACTACATACAGTACAGTGTGTAACCAGGCACATGATTAATTTAGGACTTAGACATATGATTAATTTAGGACTTGACAAAATTGAAAAGATTACTCGTCTCATATATTTGTGTCCAACCAGTACACTGAATTATTTGTTTCTTTAGGCTGCTTATGAGCCTAATAATTGGCAGTGTTCTCATGTATGAACTACATATAGTGCAGAGTGTTAACCAGACACATGCATAATTAAGCAATTTAACAAAATTGAACATTTCTCCATTTAAATTTTTTTTCTTTTTTTCTTTTCACAATAGTATGAAATGATGTGTACTGTTAAGTTTTAATCAAATTGTTTTATGTCCAACCAGTACAGCACACAGTGAATTTTTTTTTATTTTGTAAGCTGCTTATAAACTGTATTGGCATTTGTGCTCTCAATGTACTACAATACAGAGTGTAAACCAGACATGCTTAATTAAGCACTTAACAAAATTTAAAAATCCATCTTTTCAAATTGTTCTTTATTTCACAGTAGTATGAAATTATGCGTATGTTAATCAAATTGTACTGTTGTCCAACCAGTACACTGTATTTTCTGTTTCATAAACTGTTTACAAAAATAAATTTGTTTTGGTTGTGCTGTAAACTTGATAGAGTATATGCATTACATACAGCACAGAGAGAAAACCAGGCGGAATTTTTAATTTTGTATCATGCTTGTAAACTATGTAATTGTGCTCTCAATGTACAAATTACATACAGTACAGAGAGGGTGACTCTGACTGTCGTAGTGCCGTTAAACATCAACCAACCAAACCAACCATAGTTGAAACCAGACCCATGCTTAAACCAGACCCATGCTTAAACCAGACCCATGCTTAAACCAGACCCATGCTCAAACCAGACCCATGCTCAAACCAGACCCATGCCTAAACCAGACCCATGCCTAAACCAGACCCATGCTTAAACCAGACCCATGCTTTAAACCAGACCCATGCTTAAACCAGACCCATGCTTAAACCAGACCCATGCTTAAACCAGACCCATGCTTAAACCAGACCCATGCTTAAGCCAGACCCATGCTTAAACCAGACCCATGCTTAAATTTAGACCCATGCTTAAACCAGACCCATGCTTTAACCAGACCCATGTTTAAACCAGACCCATGCTTAAACCAGACCCATGCTTAAACCAGACCCATGCTTAAACCAGACCCATGCTTAAACCAGACCCATGCTTAAACCAGACCCATGCTTAAACCAGACCCATGCTTAAAGCAGACTCATGCTTAATTAAGCGCTTAACCAAATTCAGAAATTGGTCTATTTAGCTTTTTTACTTACAATAGTCTGAAATTATGTGTACTATAAACGTTAATCAAATTGTACTGTCTAACCAGTGCACTGTATTTTCTGTTGCATAATTTGTTTACAAAAATAAACCCGTATTGGTTGTGCTTTAAACTTGATATGCATTACATACAGCACAGAGAGAAAACCAGACCTTGCCCGCCATGTGAACTTCCTAAGACTTTCATCAATTTAATGTGTGGGGTGTTGTTGATGGTAGATTGTATAATCAGGATTCCATATCTTCATTCTCAAGTATATTTTGTGGCTAGATGCTGATTCTACTTAACCTACAGCTGTGTAGAAATCAATAATTTACGAAGGGAAAAAGAAAGGAAAATGAAGAGAAATAAAAGAGAATTTTTGTTAAAATCAATATTTTTAGGAAGTGTATGAATTTGGATGCCATGGACAAAATCATTGAATAACATTCTTTGTAAGAATTAAAGAAGATTCCTGAAAAATTGTCGTCTTTGTTCAAGATTTACACTCGTAGATGCAATGTTACCAAAATTGTATGAACATTTTGTGAAAATGTTTAGATTCCTTGTCAAATTTGTGGGCGTTAAATATGCAAATTATGTTTGATTAATTGTGTGGGCTATAGTTGATGGTAGATTATGTATAATCAGGATTCTATGCTTTCCTGCTTTGCTATTCTTGATTTCGATGCGATAGCATCAGGAGCCCTATGGGGTGTATGTACATGTGTGTGTATGTGACTGCCAGCTCATTAACATATCTCAAGTACGGTACAGTGGATTCATGTTATATGTGGTATACCTACAGCCCATGGTCCATAGATGTGCCCTTTAGTTTTTGGTAGTGATATCATGCATGTTAATTAGTAGGCGGGGCTTAATGTAAAAATCTTGAAATGCTCTTATTTTAACAACTGCATATCTGTTCTTTCATATATGGTACAGTTATGATGTTAGCTAATGTGTACATGTTCATGGTATAAAAATGTTGAATTTCATTAGTATGCATAGGCTTATTATGATTTTGCTGAAAAAAGTTGTTGTCACATTATCTAAAGAATGATAAACTGGATTCAAGTTATGTGATAACGTATAGCCCATGGTCTGTGGGTGTTCTTTATTGGTTTTGGTGGTGATACCATGCATGGTAATGAATAGGCGCGACTTAACCTAAAATTCTTCAAATATAGCAACCGCATGTCTGTTTTGCATCATACATGCTATGATAATGTTGTTAATTATTGTGCACATGCTATTGTTGTCAATAGGTACATCTATTTTATTGATCTGCATCATGCATGGTGGTCGTGGACTTATGAAGAAATATCCTGGAACAAATATTTCATGATATGCTATGCTGTGACATGACAGTTAATATGAAACTTGCAAATCAATCGGCATATGGAAAAAGCATCAGAACCACAAAACCTTGTGGTTCTGGATGCTCATGGCCAGATGGTAATTCTACTTAACCTACAGTACTGTACAGCTGTGTAGAAATCAATGATTAACAAAATAGACCAAATAAAGGAGATAATGTGTTAAAATCAATCTATTTAGCAAATGCACGAATTTGGATGTCATTGACAAAAATATTGAATAACGCTCTTTTTGAGAAATGGAGATTCCTGATAATATAATGTCTTTGCTTCAAGATGCAACATTACCAAAATTGCTTACAAATCTTGTGAATAATTTACGTAATAGACCGAACATAACAAAATAAAAGAGATAATGTGTTGAAATCAATCTATTTAGCAAGTGCACGAATTTGGATGTCATTGACAAAATCATTGAATAACGCTCTTTTTGAGAAAAGGAGATTCCTGATAATATAATGTCTTTGCTTCAAGATGCAACATTACCAAAATTGCTTACAAATCTTGTGAATAATTTATGTAATAGACCGAACATAACAAGGTAAAAGAGATAATGTGTTGAATTCTAATCTATTTAGGAAGTGCATGGATTTGGATGTCATTGACAAAATCATTGAATAACGCTCTTTTTAAGAAAAGAAGATTCCTGATAATATAATGTCTTTGCTCCAAAATGCAACATTACCAAAATTGCATACAAATCTTGTGAATGATTTACATAATAGACCAAACATAACAAAATAAAAGAGATAATGTGTTGAATTCTAATCTATTTAGAAAGTGCACGGATTTGGATGTCATCGACGAAATCATTGAATAACGCTCTTTTTAAGAATGAATGAAGATTCCTGAGAATTTATTGCTCTGGGTTAGAGATCTATAGACAGTTACATTGTCACCAAAATAGCATCCTCCATTTCTGACCTCTTCAAGAACAATCCCTCCCCCAACATAACCACCTTCCTCCGCAATAGCAACTTATTCCACCTGGTTTGATCCTTACCTACACTTCCCCCTTTTCTATCCTACCATTCTATCCTTTCTTTTTATTACCTTGATTTGCTCCTTTATTATTTAGTCCTACTTTTTCTCTCCTTTCCCCTTTCCCTCTACTTTTCCTCTCTGTCCTAATCTTGTACCTTATATTGTTAACACCCTCTTGGCACATTTGACTCTGACTGTTGAGGTGCCGTGAAACTTTAACAAACCTAACTGAACCTAAACCAACCCAAGCCAACCCAACCCAACCCAACCCAACCCAACCCAACCCAACCAACCCAACCAACCCAACCCAAGCCAACCCAAGCCAACCCAACCCAACCCAACCCAACCCAACCCAACAACCAACCCAACCCAACCCAACTCAACCCAACCCAACCCAACAAAATTTGCATTATAAGTATTTGTATTGTAGCTTCTGAAAATTTAGAAAGCTGTCTTTTTTTGTATTACTTTCATCATTTGTAGTAGATTTAAATGAATAAACTATTAATTAAAGAAACAAATTAGTGTTAAAACCATGTTGTTATACTATTTCATTTTGGAATTATGTTTAAAGGACTATGGACATCCAGAGGCAACATGGGCTTAATTGGTTTAAAATATGATCTTAACCAATTAAAACAGCAAAATATTCCATTAAAATTGGTTAAAAATTGACCAATTTGAAGCATTTATAATTTTTAGCTGTTATTGCGCAATAATGTGTGACGCCAATGGGGGAAGGATCCTTCATTACCTTTTGTAAAACCTTTAGTTTTCATTCCCTGTCAATGTTGTCTGAAATATAGAATTGAACATGGGATTTTTCCTTTAACAGTACCACACAAAAAACATCCTTTTTACAGTACACACGCAGTACACACAAAAAGACATCCTTTTTACAGTACACACGAAAAAACATGGGAATATTTCTTTAACAGCACACACGAAAAAACTGGGAAATATTTCTTTTACAGTACACACGAAAAAACTAGGGAATATTCCTTTTACAGTACACATGAAAAAACTAGGGAATATTTCTTTAATAATCCTCTATCATATAAATAGAAATAAAACTTTATGGGAATATTCCTTTGATTAAATTTAGAACATGTGTGTAGTCATGCAGCTGTGGTTTGATCAGCTCAGAAATACAGGAAATAGATCTTTACCTAAATTTTGGTGCAAATAAAGAAAAAAGAATTCTGGTACATCCAGACTAGAGTGATAAATAAAATGAGATCTAGGGCATGCAAACAGTCAATAGAGAGGTTGGTTTGTAAAAATGAAATATTTAAAGATATATGGATAGACATATTTTGTACTCGCCAGAATGAAATTTAAATTATAAAATCAGTAATCTATAGGCACCTAGCTTGATGTAAAAAGGGGCAGGGTGCTAGACTTGTCGAGGGGGCACATTTATGTACGCGCGAAGCGATTTGTCTTTTTGGTGTGGAGTCCAGGGGCCCCTTAAGGCTCAAGCCTCTGGTGAAGAAGCTCTGGGATTTTAGCTAAATCATACCTCAAAATGAAACTATTCTGATTGATAAGGACCAGTCATTAGCCAAACAGGACAATTGCTTACTATGCTATCATTCTGTATTCTGTATCTGTGTAAGGTATTTATTTATGAGGTTCATTAAGATGATTAAATTAAAAAAAATTAAAAATTAAATCTTTGTTTAATGAAAACTTGTTTCTTGATGAGGGGCAGAGCGGACCCTTGGGGGTTGGGTGGGGCAGGCCCACAGAGGGTCAGTGCGGGCAACAAAAAAGAGTTACAGAGTTAATACAGCTAATCAAAAAGTTAAAAGAACTTTAATTTATGCAGAAGTTGTGATGTATGAAGAAGAATGTTGCTCAATTATTTCTTTAGGCTGAGTGAGGTACCTGAGTGCCCTGCCTAAATAGTTGGATACCTGGTATGAAAGTATCGGGTACAGGTCACCAAGAAAAAGAAAAATGTTCTAATGTTTTTTTTGTTTAGGTTTTTTTTTCCTGGAACTGGTATGATATTAGGCTTACACTAAAATTATGATAATTTCACTCCGACCAAAAATAAGCTCGAGAATGTCACTAAAATGTTATAAGTACGAGTTAGTGTAGTTACTGTGATTTGAGTGTAAGCCTAATAATATACCAGTTCCGCAAAAATTGTAGAGCTAAAAAAAAAAAAAAAAATTATTTTAGATCTTTTTTTTCCGGGTACTCAGATCGGAACTGGGTATAGTAGCAGGTACCCCGCTTCTGATTTTTGGCTACCAGACTCGGCCTAGTAATACTATAATTTTCATTTACTGAAAATCATGCTGTTTTTCCTGCTTAATATTGATTGTGGGTATGATGGAGATTCAAAACCGCTTGGTCATATTTAACTGCTTCCATTTAAAAAAAAGAAGAATGAAAAACAAGAATCTACAGTAACGGAAGGGAAATTTATTGGGTTTTTTTCTCTGTCTGATGTGGCAAAAGTAAATAAAAATTAGCTAAATATTTTTTATAAGGTTGTAATTTTCAAAATGCTGTAAAGTAATCAAAATCCTGATTATGATGATTTTGGCTATTTTGATGGTTTATATCATAATTCTTCCAATTAAGCTAAAATCGTTGCTATTTGTACATAGATCTTACACCACATACTGCACAATACAGTTTATTTGCCTCCACCAACGAAGTTGGAACGGAGGTTATGTTTTCACCTCTGTTTGTCCGTTGGTCCATTTGCCATCAATATGGATTAAATTTGGTATGTGGTTTTGTTACTGCTTAAGGAATAAGTGATTACAATTTGAGACATATTGGAACAGGGGAAGGGTGAAAATGAAGGGGGGGCATTTTATCGGGCATCAAAATATTTCAAGACCTGATTATTTGATTTGGATTAAATTTGGTGTGTGGTTTTGTTACTGCTTTAGAAAGAGATGATTACAATTTGGGACTTATTGGAGTAGGGGAAGGGCAAAAAGGGCGGGGTGGGAATGTTTTAAGGTGAGTTTGTTTGTCATCGTCATATCTCAAGAAATATTCACAGGATTTTGATTGAATTTAGTGTGTGGTTTTGTTCTTGCTTAAGGAAGAAGTGATTACAATTTGAGTGATATTAGATCAGGGAAGAGTGCAAATAGGGGGTGAGGACATTGTCTGCAGAACTGATGACTGGATTTGGATCGAGTTTGGTCTGGTTTTGTTTCTGCTTTAGGAAGAAGTGTTTAAGATTAAATTTGGGATGTATTGGAACAGGGAAGGGCAGAAATGTGGGGAAGGGCAGAAATGGAGGGGTAGGGCAGAAATGGAGGGGTGGGCAGAAATGGAGGGGTGGGCCGAAATGGAGGGGTGGGCATATTTTAGTGTAAGATTTATCAACACGTAGTTAAAACATTTCCAATGGAATGTGCTGAACAATGAACTTATGCCATGAAAGAACAGCCATACAATGAATTTTCTGGACTCAATGAAAATCAAGTGAAGTGGTCTCTGGTATCAATTAAATCAAAACAATTGGTTTGTGCCATGAATGAAAATGATGGAATGTGAATCTACCCTGTATAGAGCTCAAACAGTAAATGCTTAGCTTGAATTACACTGAAAACAATGATCATAATTGACGATCCTCAAGTGTTTAAAATATAAATGACAATACAGATCAACAGTGAGAAGTAGATTGGTGGGTCGACGGTTTCTGAGGTAGATTGCAGTCCAGTGAGGAATGAAGAGGGGCGGAGGTATGCACTTTGCAGAGTGCTATAATTGTAGTTATATGTGTATTACATCAAATAAATTCACTCGTATGTCTTGCACACTTTAAAAATTTCTGTGTAGCTTTTTGGTCATACAATCACTTTAATCTTTCTCTTGGAAAAAATGCTAATGAGGTACAGCACAGACAATATTGATTGGTTAATTAGAAGACTATACGGTTTCCAGCAAGTGCCATCATTGGACCTCAAATGATGGAAGCAATGAATACAAAACAATTTAAAGATACAAATGTACAGTCATAAATTTCAGTCACTGAAAATCGTCAGACTATTTTCTTCTGTTCAATTTTGAATGAGGTATGAATGGAAATTCAAAACCTTTTGGTCATGAATATTCAAAACCTCGTGGTCATAAATATTCAAATGTTTCCATTTAAAGAACGTTGGTAAAGGATTGAAAAAATAATTTAAAACAAGGAAATTCACAGTTTTTTTTTTTTATGTCACAGATTAAAATAACAAAAATTGCATAATTGAAAGGTTTTTAAAAATGCTGTAAAGTAAACAAAATAATGATTATCATCATTTTTTAGGTTTATCCAATTAAACTGAAGTTGTCGGAACTAGTCAATGTATCTTAAAGGATTGGTTCAAGGGTCCAGCAAGTCTATGTAAAATGAAAGAAGACTTTAAAAGAAACACAATAGCAAAGAAAGCATTTAAAAATCTTATTCCGTTAAGGAGATATTTAAGTTTGAAAGTTTGGTATCATGTTGTAGAAACGACTGAAATCAGACTAGTTGTGATGTCACAGCCTCAGATTCCTCAAAGCCTTTGTGTATTCTATTATATTTTATCCTGCAATTTTGTGGTTTAAAAACTATGGGATATGCCAGGAAAGTAGTAAAACTGAATCTAGGAAGGGTATTTATAATAAACCACCTGAAGAAAGTTAAAGGATAAATAATATAATTCAAAGATATTATGTACATATACAGTACAGTCATTAATTTCTGTAACTCAAAATCATCAGATGTTTTCTCTGTTTAATTTTGATTATAAGTATGACAGAGATTCATAACATCTCGGTCATGAATATTCATATGCTGTCATTCAAAGAACTTTGATGAAGGATTGAAAAAGGATAAGTTACCGCAAGGAAAGTCATAGGTCTTTTCTTTCTTACATCACAAATCAAACTAAAAAAAATTGCCTGATTTATTATAAGGTTTTAGAATGCTGTAAGGTAAAGAAACGACTGATTATAATCATTTTTGAGGTTAATAACATATTCCCTTCCAATTAAACTGAAGTTGTTGCAACTAGTCAATGGATCTTGGATCTCATACTGCACAATACTGTATATTTATTTGTATATCACATCAATTAACTTCACTTTTATGCCTTTAGTGTAGCAATTTCATTTTAAAACTAAGACATAAATCGCACAATATTTTGTGACTTTTTGGTCATACAATCATCAATCACTTTAATCTTTCTCTTGGGAAAAATGCTAATGAGGTACAGCACGGACAATATTGATTGGTTAATTAGAAGACTATATGGTGTCCTGCAAGTGCCATCATTGGACCTCAAATGATGGAAGCAATGAATACAAAACAATTTAAAGATACAAATGTAGTCGTAAATTTCAGTCACTGAAAATTGTCAGACTGTTTTCTTCTGTTCAATTTTGAATGAGGTATGAATGGAGATTCAAAACCTTGTGGTCGTGAATATTCAAAACCTCTTGGTCATAGATATACAAAACCTCGTGGTCATGAATATTCAAAACCTCGTGGTCATGATTATTCAAATGCTGCCATTTAAAGAACGTTGGTGAAGGATTGAAAAAATAATTTAAAACAAGGAAATTTATAGGTTTTCTATTTCTTATGTCACAAATTAAAATAACAAAAATTGCATAATTGTAAGGTATTAAAAATGCTGTGAAGTAAACAAAATAATGATTATGAACATTTTTGAGGTTTATAACACATTTTCTTCCAATTAAACTGAAGTTGTTGCAACTAGTCAATGGATCTTAAAGGATAAGTTTAAGGGTCCAGCAAGTCCATCTTATATGAAAGAAGATTTAAAAAAAACACAATAGTGAAGAAAGCATTCAAAAATCTTATTCTGTAAAGGAGATATTTAAGTTTAAAGTTTGGTATCATTTTGTAGAAAAAGCCTCAGATTCCTCAAAGTCTTTATGTATTCTATTATATTTTGTCCTGCGATTTTGTGGCTTAAAAACCATGAGATATGTCAGAAAAGTAGTAAAACTGAACCTAGGAAGGGTATTTATAATAAACCACCTAAAGAAACTTAAAGAAAAAATAATTTATTTTTGAAAAAAATTAAATAAACTTCTTTTAAATTACATTAACAATTGTTAAGAATGTGAGGATAAAGATGCCAATTTTCCATAGTAGACTTACTACACCAGTCATTTCTATAAAGATAAGACCGAGCTTTAAATTTGAATATCTCCTTAATAGAATAAGAGTTTTGAATGCTTTTTTCACCATTTATTTCCTTTGAAGTCTTCTTTCATATAAGATGGACATGCTGACCACTTGAACTCATCCTCTTAATCTCAACCTGCACAATACAGTGTATTTTTGTGTATATCACATTAATTAACTTCACTCCTATGTCTTGCACTTTAGTATTGTCTTGCTTGCTTATCTGTCATGCAATCATCTCTTTTCTTGGAAAAAGAAGCTAATGAGATGCAGCACAGGATGATATGGATAGGTTAATTAGAAGACTATATGGTGTCCTGCAAGTGAACCTCAATTGCTGGAAGCTCTCTACCATTGAATACAAAACAATTTAAAGATATTATGTACATATACAGTACAGTCATTAATTTCTGTAACTCAAAATCATCAGATGTTTTCTCTGTTTAATTTTGATTATAAGTATGACAGAGATTCAAAACATCTCGGTCATGAATATTCAAATGCTGTTATTCAAAGAACTTTAAAGAAATATTAAAAAATAACAAGTTACCACAAGGAAAGTCATAGGTCTTTTCTTTCTTATGTCACAAATCAAACTAAAAAAAATTGTGTAATTTATTTTAAGGTTTTCTTTCTTATGTCACAAATCAAACTAAACAAATTGCGTAATTTATTTTATGGTTTTAAAAATGCTGTAAGGGAAACAAAATACTGATTATGAGTTTTTGAGGTTAATAACATATTTTCTTCCAATTAAACAAGTTGCAACTCTCAATGGATCTTGAATCTCATACTGCACAATACTGTATATTTATTTGTATATCACATCAATTACTTCTCTCTTATGCCTTTACTGTAGCAATTTCATTTTAAAACTGAGATACATAAATCGCAAAATATTTTGTGTCTTGAGAATTTCAATTTCTCATGTCAACTTATTGTGTTTCAGTACTCTCAAATATTTTGAATGGGAGTAGTTGGCTTCAGTGAACAGGAAATTGGATACTATTATAACCTTGACCCAGATTTAGCAGTAAATACAATTTGAGAACCTTTGATATTTGGGAAGAGAAATAAAGAATTATATTAAAAGATTTAAAGAGCACACTCATCAGAGCACACTCATCACGACCCGCACACAGCACACAACATTTGCAGATAGATCTTTTGCATGTCACGCTCCTCGCATCTGGAACCTTTTTCCCGCACATGTCAAACTTAACAATTCTCTTGCTTATTTTCAAAAAAACTGCTTTTTCAGTTTGTTTGCTTTTGTTTTTGTTTAGTAGTGTTTGCTAGTGTGTTGTATTTTTCAATTACCATATTTGTGTTTGACGGCGACGACGAGTGAATACACAATTACAATGACGGGGTCGTCACCTGCGTATTCGATTATGATAGTAACAATGCTATCACGAAACGCTTAATACGACCCGGACGAGAACACAGGTACGACGTTCAGACAGTCATAACATCGACAACCAAGTCAATGTCCATGGGCTTTAATGACCAGTTGTGGTGCACTGGCGTGTCTACCCAACCCAGGCTTGAACCCAGGGCCTCGTGGTCTGTAGACAGGTATGATAACCGCTACACCACAGTTGGTAGACATTTGTGTTTGATATTTTCCATCCGTTTTTATCATAAAAAAAATTGCACACATGTCGTTTGTCTTTTTGGGGGTATTGGCGCTCTATAAATATTAGTGATTGACTGATTGATCATTTTTATTTATTATTATTTTTTACCTGTCCATTTACTGTATCCTTATGCATCCACAATGGAAGTTACAGGATATTTGAGGCTTTGTGAAGAACCTTCTTGAGTTCTATTTTCCCCAGAGTAACAAACCCATTGTTTTATTGTATAATTGATCAATACAAGATTGACATGTGTTTGTAACACTTACAGCTGTAAACAATCAAAGAGGTTGATAGTCAACAATGTTGTTTGCGATGGCATAACCTTCTGAACCCATCCCTAGCTCCTGAACAATAGGAACTGTCTTTCATCTCTTTATTTACAATCACTTCAGTTGACAATCACTTCAGTTGACATTCAGAACAATTTTTGGTTTCATGCAATCAGCAGCAGGAACCTATCACTTGTTGTATGTATGTATGTATGATTGTGTGTGTATGTATGTATGTATGTATGTATGTGTGTATGTACTTATGTATGTACTTATGTATGTATGTATGGGTGTATGTATGTGTGTGTGTGTGTTATGCCTAGCTTGTAAACACGATATCTCAAGAACAGTACATTGGATTCATGTCTTTTTGGTACACAGATAGCACATGGGCCGAAGATGTGCCCTAGTGTTTTTGGTGTTGATGTCATGCATATTAATGAGTGGGCAGGGCTTAATATAAAAAAAATTGAAATTGTCATATTTCAACAACCTTTTGTCCGTTTTGTTTCATATTTGGTGTAATACTGTTGTTAGCTAGTGTCTACGTGCTTGTGGTATAAAAACCATGCATCTCATTTATATGTGTAGTGGGCGGGGCTCAATGTGGTTTTGCCAAATAGAGCTTGTAAACACAAAATCTCCAGAAGGACACATTGGATTTATGGCATATGTAGTACACAGGTAGCCCATGGTCCGCAGATGTTCCCTTTTAATTTTTGGTGGTGATACCATGCATTTTAATGTTGGGCAGGGCTAAATGTACAAATTTAGAAATGTTCATATTTCAACCACCGCTTGTCTGTTTTGTTTCATATTTGGTATAGAAATATTGTTAGGTAGTGTCCACATGCTTATGGTGTAAAAAAATTCATTAATATGTGTAGTGGGCTGGGCTGAATATGATTTTGCTTATATATAGCCCGTAGACACTAAATCTCCGAACGACACATTGTGTTTATGTGATATGTGTGATATAGGTAGGTCATAGTCTGTTGATGTGCCCTATTGTTTTTGTTGATGATATCATGCATATTAATGAGTGGGCAAGGCTTAATATAAAAATCTTAAAATGCTTGTTTTTTAACAAGCACTTGTCCATTTTGTTTCATATTTGGTATAATTATGTTAGCTAGTGTGTATGTGTTCATGGTCTTAAAACGTTGAAAGTCATCAATATGCATAGTGGGCGGGGCATCATATGATTTTGCTGAAACGAGCTTGTTAAACATGGTATCTCAAGAATGATAAGTTGCATTCCTATCATATGTGATACACAGATAGCCCATGGTCTGTTGAAGTGCCCTATTGTTTTTGGTGTTGATGTCATACATATTAATGAGTAGGTGGGGCTAAATGTAAAACTTTAAAATCAACCAACAATGAAAGGATGCATTGGCACCACTAAACATTTTTGTTTTCTGGTTAGGCTTATAAGTTTATTAAAATCTCTGTTACCTCAGCTGAGGCATAAGAGTACAAAATAATACATAAGCTACGGATCTTTTAAACTAAAACACCTTGAACAAAGAAAGGAGGGTGTCAATGCAGGGATATGCTATTTGGGACCAAATAAAATGTCACTGGTCAATGTCAATGAAAGGTTAAAACAACAAAACATCAAGCTTGTGGTGTGATGCAATTATGTTTTAGGCATTCAACCTCTCTTTTTTGTTAGTCCCTCTTTCTCTTTTTAGTACATCTCTTTCCTCTTTTTTGGTCTTTTTCTTTTCTATTTTTTGTTCATCTCTCTTTTTTTTATATATACATGAAACATGAACAAATAAGAGAAAAAGAAAGACAAACAAAAAAGAGAAAAGAGAGATGAACAAAAAAGAGGAAAGAGAGATGACCAAAAAAGAGAAAAGAGAGATGACCAAAAAAGAGAAAAGAGAGATGACCAAAAAAGAGAAAAGAGAGATGACCAAAAAAGAGAAAAGAGAGATGACCAAAAAGAGAAAAGAGAGATGACCAAAAAGAGAAAAGAGAGATGACCAAAAAGAGAAAAAAGAGATGACCAAAAAGAGAAAAGAGAGATGACCAAAAAAGAGAAAAGAGAGATGACCAAAAAAGAGAAAAGAGAGATGACCAAAAAAGAGAAAAGAGATAAACGAGGAAAGAGATGTACAAAAAAAAAAAGAGAGATGAACAGCAAAGATAAGAGAGATGAACAAAAAAGAGAGATAAACAAAAAGAGAGGTTGAATGCGTAGAGAATAATTGCATCACTCCACAAGCTTGATGCTTTGTTTTTAATCTTTCATTGATATTGGCAAGTTGGGGCCTCCCCTATCTTTGTTTGTTTGAATGAGCATTAACTTTCTTATGTTTTCTGAGTAACTGGTTGGAGGTCCTAACCTTAAGCTTTTTTTGTCTTAAATTTTCTGGGACGACTCCCAAGATATTTTAAAGCTTGTAGTAAAATGTGAAAATTAACAATGAAAATTGTAAGTGCATCATTCAAAGCTCAAGTAATTTAAAATCCTCAGCCCCTGCTACCCCTATTTCTGTATATACTTCCCTCTATAATCCCATTCTCTATACTAGCTTGGAATAGTCAAGCATACTGTCCTTCCGACAGTTATAGTTTTGAAGACTGGTGGATAATAAGTTTATGTACATTTCTTGAGTCGCAAGAATATTTGAGCACCAGTTTTGCGTGCTGAAAATCTTTGATGCAAATGTTTGAATTAATCGTAATTATTTCTCTGAATGTTTGGGCCCCGTAAAAAATAAAAATAAAAATTATTAGTTTGTCACCCGAACCTAGTTGGAAAAGTTATGCAGGCACACAGTTTTTATTTTTTATCCCAAGTCAATTAATTTTGTTGATTTTCAGCATTCAGGATCAAGTCAACCATGCCAGGCATATTAGATTGAAAACTTTCGGAAGCAATCGTTCGTATTTCGTTAATAGAAAGAAACTAAAGTATGGATGCTTATTGACCGATCCGAGAGAAAAATATGGTACTTTTAAAAAGAAGAAATTGGATTCTTTCAAAACTGATGCGTGCAAGAGTGATTAGCTAATAGGCCTAATTTGTTTGATTAGGCCTTATGTTATTTAAAAATTAAATATACAAAATTAGACTGAGAGCAAACATTTGTTTAAAACACATACTGTATAAGGTTTTTGAATACATACAATGCAATAGGATGGAAACATACGCTAAAAGTGACACAGAACTCCAACCTTGTAAATTAGTCTGTAATAGACATTTTATGAGGCGCTAACAATTCATTTCCCTACCTTGTTCATAATATCTTGCATTGCGTAACCCAAAAGGACAGACAAGTGCCCTGCTATCCTGTTATGAAGGACAGTGTGAGACAAGATTGTAAATAACCTTAATTTTTGTTTGTCTGTTAAACTCGAGTGTTTTTCCTTCATGTCTGCCATAACCTTAAAGTTCTTTGAATAACCCTTGAAAATCTTTGAGGCGTTAGGTTTTATGAAAGAAATATGTCTGAGTACAGTATTTGTGTAATTAAAATTGATTTAAAGTTATGAAGCTGTCTTTCAAAGGAATATTCTTGTGGGTCATAGAGGAATAATAAATCTGTTCTTTTTCCATGCTGTTGGGCAACGTGTATATTACATGATAGAGGATAATTAAAGGAGACAAAGTCAAATATTCTAGCTTGATATATGATAGAGAATTAACAGTTAAACCATCTTTCTAGCTTGATATATGATAGAGAATTAACAGATAATCCAACTTTCTAGCTTGATATATGATAGAATTAACAGATAAACCAACTTTCTAGCTTGATATATCATAGAGAATTAACACATAAACCAACTTTCTAGCTTGATATATGATAGAGAATTAACAGATAAACCAACTTTCTAGCTTGATATATGATAGAGAATTAACAGATAAACCAACTTTCTAGCTTGATATATCATAGAGAATTAACAGATAAACCAACTTTCTAGCTTGATATATGATAGAGAATTAACAGATAAACCAACTTTCTAGCTTGATATATGATAGAATTAACAGATAAACCAAGTTTCTAGCTTGATATATCATAGAGAATTAACACATAAACCAACTTTCTAGCTTGATATATCATAGAGAATTAACACATAAACCAACTTTCTAGCTTGATATATCATAGAGAATTAACAGATAACCAACTTTCTAGCTTGATATATGATAGAGAATTAACAGATAAACCAACTTTCTAGCTTGATATATGATAGAGAATTACCAGATAACCAACTTTCTAGCTTGATATATGATAGAGAATTAACAGATAAACCATCTTTCTAGCTTGATATATGATAGAGAATTAACAGATAAAACAACTTTCTAGCTTGATGTATGATAGAAAAATTAACAAATAAATGAACTTTCTAGCTTGATATATGATAGAGAATTAACAGATACACCAACTTTCTAGCTTGATATATGATAGAGAATTAACAGATAAACCAACTTTCTAGCTTGATATATGATTAAGAATTAACAGATAAACCAACTTTCTAGCTTGATATATGATAGAATTAACAGATAAACCAACTTTCTAGCTTGATATATCATAGAGAATTAAGACATAAACCAACTATCTAGCTTGATATATGATAGAATTAACACATAAACCAACTTTCTAGCTTGATATATCATAGAGAATTAACAGATAACCAACTTTCTAGCTTGATATATGATAGAGAATTAACAGATAAACCAACTTTCTAGCTTGATATATGATAGAATTAACAGATAAACCAACTTTCTAGCTTGATATATCATAGAGAATTAAGACATAAACCAACTATCTAGCTTGATATATGATAGAATTAACACATAAACCAACTTTCTAGCTTGATATATCATAGAGAATTAACAGATAACCAACTTTCTAGCTTGATATATGATAGAGAATTAACAGATAAACCAACTTTCTAGCTTGATATATGATAGAGAATTACCAGATAACCAACTTTCTAGCTTGATATATGATAGAGAATTAACAGATAAACCATCTTTCTAGCTTGATATATGATAGAGAATTAACAGATAAAACAACTTTCTAGCTTGATGTATGATAGAAAAATTAACAAATAAACGAACTTTCTAGCTTGATATATGATAGAGAATTAACAGATACACCAACTTTCTAGCTTGATATATGATAGAGAATTAATAGATAAACCAACTTTCTAGCTTGATATATGATAAAGAATTAACAGATAAACCAACTTTCTAGCTTGATATATGATAGAGAATTAACAGATAAACCAACTTTCTAGCTTGATATATGATAGAATTAACAGATAAACCAACTTTCTAGCTTGATATATCATAGAGAATTAACACATAAACCAACTTTCTAGCTTGATATATGATAGAATTAACAGATAAACCAACTTTCTAGCTTGATATATCATAGAGAATTAACAGATAACCAACTTTCTAGCTTGATATATGATAGAGAATTAACAGATAAACCAACTTTCTAGCTTGATATATGGTAGAGAATTAACAGATAAACCAACTGCCAAAAATCCCATCATAATATCTTATTGATTTCAATGATTTATTTTCCATTTTCATGCATATATTACAATATTTATAATGAGAAGACATAACAATTTATGGGAAAATGGTGGAAGGGGTTAGAAGCCAATATCTTATTGATTTCAATGATTTATTTTCCATTTTCATGCATATATTACAATATTTATAATGAGAAGACATAACAATTTATGGGAAAATGGTGGAAGGGGTTAGAAGCCAGAGCTTTTACAAGAAGCCCCACCGTAACTTAAATTGAATAATTAATCACAAAGGAAATGTATAGAAAAGTGAAATAGTGATAATGGAAGAAAAAAGAGGAACCCCACCCTTCCCTCCCCACCCTTCCTCCCACCCTTCCTTCCCCACCCTTCCCTCCCCACCCTTTCCTCCCCACCTGGTTTCCTCCCCACCATTCCCTCCCCACCCTTCCTTCCTCACCATTCTCCCCTACCCTTCCCTTCCCCACCAGGTAACATATAGAAGCCCAGGGAAATGTAATAAAGTGGTTGGGTAAAAAGATAAGATGTCAAATATAATCATAAACTAAGTGGAGATGAAAATACATGAAGGTAAACTAGAGTTGGTCATATTGAGACATAAGTGTCTTTTTTAACTTATCAGAAAATAGTTTTACAGTTAATTACTCCATTCCCAAGTTTATTGAAGTGATTGAAGTTGTAACAAACTGACATTGTGGGCATCCATCACCCTGTTCGCACTAGAGTTCAAAAATTGGGGTGAGGGGGCGGGGGTTTAACCCTTTATGTAATTTTAGGGTGAGTTTAAAAAAATGGGGGTGGGGATTTCTTTTGGAAAAAACAAAACTTTAAAAAAAAAAAAAGGTCAAATACAGTATACAAAAAAAAAAGGTCAAATATAGTTTACTAAAAAAAGGTCAAATACAGTATATATAAAAAAAAAGGTCAAATACAGTGTACCAATAAAAAGGCAAAAAAATCTCTCCCCAAAAAAAAAGGGCAAATTTGACATTTTTGTAGCCATTTTTTTTTAGCAGGAATTTCCTCCCTTCAATTATTTTTTTTCAAACATGTGTGAGAATATCACAAATGTGAACACTGCTCTATATATAACTTTAGCTGTTGAGAAATGGGTGTAAGATACCCAATCTACTGTATCTACGGTACTATGCCCTATCGATATCTGATTTTCCCCTAATGTGGCTGTCTAGCCCTGAATCCTCAAGTTTCTTTTGCCCATTAAGTACATTTAATATGCACAAGCATCCTCAAAGCTCTTCCCACTTGACATTTCAATCAATTTCTTTACTGCTCGTAGACAACTGAAGAACACGAGGCTGACTACAGCATCAAATCAAAAGAGGCGAGAAAGTACATCTTCAATTGCCTGGACGACATCTCAGAGGTTAACTTCCCGTCAGATGTCCAGGGTAGCGATTTACTAGTTGAGAAAGCTGACAGGTGAGTTTACACCCCTGGGAACCAAATCCACACACTCCGCAGCCTGTCAAATTATTTTTAGGGGTTGAAATTTCCACCCACTGTTAACCGTCCTTAGATCTTAAATGTCTGGTACTTTTGCCCGTGAGAAAAAAAAAAAATCACTTTCTGAGGCCATAGAAAATAAGACCCCTAGCTTGATTTAGAAAGGGGCAGGGTGCTAGACTTGTTGAGGGGCACATTAATGTGCGCATGAAGCGCTGCGACTTTTTGGCATGGAGTTCAGGGGCTCCCTTAAGGCTCAATCCCCTAGTGAAGAAGCTCTGGGATTTGAGCTCTAATCAGATTGTACACCTCAGAATAAAGCTATTCTGATTGATAAGGACCAGTCATAAGTCAACCAGGACAATTGCTCACTATGCCATCATTCTGTGTTATGTATCCATGTAAGGTATTTCATTTATGAGGCTAATTAAGATTATGAAGTTCAAAAACATTTAAATCTGAGAGAAAAGAAAAGAATTGTTTTTTTTCATGAGGGGCAGGGCGGACCCCGGGGGAAGGGCAGGCCCACGGAGGGGCGGGGCGATGGGTTGCCCCTCTTAAACAGCAAAGCTAGGGGTCTCAAAGTCTTAAAACATTTTTTTTTGCTTGTATACTGTAAGAACAATTATAAGCTTAAAGAAAATGTCTGTCTTGTTTTTTCTCCCTTTCCCGGAGAAACCAGATCTTTCAAAATCAGAAAATGTTTACCTATGTTTTTAGATAGAGGGCTTTCTTTAATTCAAAATTGTTAGAAATCAAACGAAAACCTTGGAATTAACATTTTGTCTAGATTTAAGACCCAGTAGCTTGTTATCTTTTGGCCAATTCACAAAGAGGAGATATAGCATCTTAACCGTTTGTTTGTTCATTCATCCGTCCATCCGCTCATCTAAATTGATTGTCTGTTGGACCACATGCATTGTTTAGCTACTGGGGAGCAAAATATTTCCGCCCTTGGAAAGTAATTTTAACTATTTTTGTGGCTCCCTTGAAAAGAAATGTATATAAAGTAAACTTTTGCCTAAAAAAAAAACTTACAACAAATACATTCCTGACGTGAATAGCAATTAAAATATTGTTTATTACATATGTTTGAAATGTTTTTTCTGATATTTTTCTTCCAGGCGAGAGTTTGTGGACTTGCTGAAGCGCATGCTGACCATTGATGCTGACAAGCGTACCACGCCAATAGAAGCTTTGAACCACCCGTTTGTAACTCTAAGTCATCTAGCTGAATATGCACACTGTCGAAGGTACATACTGCCCTTATCCTCCTTTGATGCTCACATACATTTTGTATTATATTATGTTATAAGCTTACATGTAGACCAACACTGTCGAGGTGCCGTTAACCCCACCAATCAACCATCTTTGAGGGAACTATCCAGTTTTGATGTGAAAGGTGATACTCAGAGGCATAAAGCGAAATCCATCTAAGCCATTAGGCCTGTGCTTATCCCTGGTTTCCATGGTGTAAGCAGATGGGAGTACACTACTCCCTGGATGGTATGCCAGTCCATCGCAGATTTACTCCCAGCAGTGCTGATGGTACTCATTTTTGGTTGCGATGTGATAGCATAAAGAACCTATGTAGTCATGCTGGCATGTGTATGTGTGTATGTATGGGTGTATGTATGTATGTATGTATGCATGTATGTATGTATGTTATATGGGTGTATGTATGTATGTATGTATATGGGTGTATGTATGTATGTATGTATGTATGTATGTATATATGTATGTATGTATGTATGTATGTGTGTATGCATGTATGTAGGTATGCATGTATGTAGGTATGCATGTATGTAGGTATGCATGTATGTATGCATGTATATACGTATGTAGGTGTGCATGTATGTAGGTATGCGTGTATGCATGTATGGATGTATGTATGCGTGTATGCATGTATGGGTGTATGTATGTATGTGTGTATGTATGTATGGGTGTATGTATGGGTGTATGTATGTATTAAGCTTGCATGGTCTGATTCATATTTTATGAAAAACCAGAAGTACAGAAAATAACCAAATCACACCAAAAAAAAAAAAAAAAAAAAAGATTGCCAAAAGATGGTAAAAATCTGTTTATTTCAATGAAAAGAGAGTTCATGCTTTGTGTCAACATATTTTTTGTAGTATCTTTTGATATATTTTTGAAAATATATGATATTTATGCAGATTCAATCAATAAATACTATTGAGAATGTGGCTTATAAATGAATATCATGGAATAAATATTTTTGATATGCAAATGACATGACAGAGAAAAAAGAGAAAACCTTTTGCTTCTGGATCCTGTTTCTTCTTTTCCATTATAAGTCTCTAACCTTTTCATTTTTCACATTTATAACTTTCAGCACGAAGTCTTCAGTCCGAGCAATGGAGGTTTGCAAGAGGCCATCACAGATTTACGATAATGCCAACTTGACTGCGATCCCGGCTAATTTTGCTGGCGTGATGGGACCGGCAGCCGGTGCCAGCAATTTAAACATCAGTTTCAACAACCAGCTGAATGCTGCCTTACAAAATCAGGTGGGTTCTTAGTGTACACCTTGTGAGATACCATGCATCTAAACATGATAATAATCCTAAAGATTTGTAATGCACACATCTCCACTCGTCAGAGCGCTCAAAGCACAGCAGACAAATATAGTATAAACAACAAGAGACAATATATAATAACATAATTAAGGGAAATCGTCACAAGCCATAGTCATAGTTTTAAGGTCTTTTATAAATACATTTATACTGAGGTAGGTTTGAGTTCATGAGGTAATTTATTCCAAATATACGCAGTTGCAACAGCAAAAGATCTTCACCCTTCCCAACCCCCATTAGCTTTAGATTCTTGCGACGAATTGCGGAAATGATGATTACGAGTTGGATGATATTTGACAAGGAGATGATTAACATAAGTAGGAACACAATTATTCAGAGATTTATAGACAAAAAGCATAAGGAGATAATTTACATAAGTACAGTAGGAGCACAATTTATTCAGAGATTTATTGACAAAAAGCATAAGTTTAAATGTAATTATATAAATAACCGGAAGCCAGTGAAATTTCTCAAAACTTGGGACGTTGTAGCAAGACAACTTTGAAAGAGCTAAAATAATGCGAACAGCCATGTTCCGTAATTTTTGAAGTGGAATGATACTTTTCTTGGGTATGATTTAGAAAACATACCTGTATTTCATTTTGGAAAATAGAAGCCTCAAGAAGTGAGCGACTATAAAATTACTGGTATTGAGCAAAGTTGTATACACACATGTCAAAGTTCAGCTGCATGGGTGTCTGTTCTGTCCAATCAAAATGTAGCTATAGTTATTATCTAGAACGTATTTCTCTGACACTTGAAGTCATATTATTAAAGTGCAGAAATAACTGGTACACTTAATTAAATCTTAGAATTAAAAAGTACACAACAAATTTGAGGGCTGATAACAACCCAAATTTTCTCTGCATGGTCAGCAAGAACACATTTTAAGTTCTAGTGTAGAATTAACAAAAAAACACTGAAATTTTGTTGCAGAATTAACAAAAATATATTTTTTATTCAAACGAAGAGCACAGCAATAATCTTTACAGAATTTAAGACTGCAAATATTTTCATTGCAGAAAGCCAAAATTGTATTTGCTTTATTAGCTAGAATGTTTTTTTTGTTTTGTTTTTTCTCGGAAGAATTAATAAGAACACAAACGATGTTTTTATATAATTTACATGAATGCAGAAATTGTATTCCTTTGATTTATTTACATTATCCAAACTGTGATACTGACCTTCAGGTTGAATTGTAGTTAAGCTTGAAATGTTGATTTCTTCCGATTGAAGGTCTATGGACAGGTTTAAAAGTTTTTTTTCAACCACATACTGAAAAGAGCTTTAAATTATGACAGGTCCAAAAGTTTTCTTTTCAACCACGAACCGAAAAGAGCCTTAAATTATGACGGGTTCAACAAATTTATTTTCATCCACATACCGAAAAGAGCCTTAAATTATGACAGGTTTAAAAGTTTTCTTCTTAACCACGTACTGAAAAGAGCTTTAAATTATGACAGGTTTAAAAGACCACCTACCAAAAAGAGCTTTAAATTATGACAGGTTTAAAAGACCACCTACCAAAAAGAGCTTTAAATTATGACAGGTTTAAAAGTTTTCTTTTCAACCACGTATCGAAAAGCCTTAAATTATGACAAATTATGACAGGTTCAAAACAAATATTTTTAACCACGTACCGAAAAGAGCTTTAAATTATGACAGGTTCGAAAGATTTCTTTTCAACCACGTACCGTAAAGAGCTTTAAATTATGACAGGTTTAAAAGACCATCTACCAAAAAAGAGCTTTAAATTATGACAGGTTCAAAAGTTTTCTTTTCAACCACGTACCGAAAAGCCTTAAATTATGACAGTTTCAAAAAAAAAATTTTGACCACGTACCGAAAAGAGCTTTAAATTATGACAGGTTTAAAAGTTTTCTTTTCAACCACGTATCGAAAAGCCTTAAATTATGACAAATTATGACAGGTTCAAAACAAATATTTTTAACCACGTACCGAAAAGAGCTTTAAATTATGACAGGTTTAAAAGACCACCTACCAAAAAGAGCTTTAAATTATGACAGGTTTAAAAGACCACCTACCAAAAAGAGCTTTAAATTATGACAGGTTTAAAAGTTTTCTTTTCAACCACGTATCGAAAAGCCTTAAATTATGACAAATTATGACAGGTTCAAAACAAATATTTTTAACCACGTACCGAAAAGAGCTTTAAATTATGACAGGTTCGAAAGATTTCTTTTCGACCACGTTCTGAATAGAGCTTTAAATTATGAGTTTGACAGTCTTTGAATTTTAAAAATAGCATGAGTAGTTTTCAAGTTATGAGTCATCAGAGTTTGAAATTTGTTTAATATATTGAGAAAATATGATGTAGGAACAGGAAACACCTCAATTTGATTTTGGTCTCATTGATTGATTGATTGATGATGATATATTTATTGATTGATTGATAATCAAAATCATGTAGGTGTATTATTCTAGCAAATGCCATCTAATGCCTTAAAACAATCTATAAGGTTTTTTGGAGTATTTGCATTGTTATGACCCGTGCATTAAATCCTGTTAATGCATGGTAATGATGATATGGTGTATTCCATTTTTTAATAAAGTGATAAATTATATATAAACTTTTCTGGTTTTTCATTCTTTCTAGTTGTTTTTATGCATTTTAAAGAATCTAACACAAAATTTTGATAAAAAGATTAATATTTTGGCATCGTGTTTGTATGCGTATTTAATGCACGGTTCAAAAGACATTGCACTCACAAATGACCTTCCTAAAGTTGTGTCATTCTACTCGGGCAAAAGTCGCCATGCATTTAATACACATATAAACACTGCCTGAAGAATAATATTTAATTACTGTAGGGTTTGATTGATTGATTGATATATTTATTTATTGATTAATCAAACTGCATTGATTTATTAATCAAACTTCAGTCCATTAGCCTTGATCACTCATCATCACTTGCATTGTTTTCATTTCATTAGGCTCCATCTCAAGCCCTCACTTCATCCGTCCGTACCCAAGGTCCCGAGTTCCCCTACCTCCAGTACCACCTTCAACCTGGCCCCTACATCCCCTACCAACCCCCACAGATAGCCCAGCGCATGTCACAGAGTGCCTCAGCACAGCAACCAACAGCAGCTCACTATCCAAGACAAGACCCCTTCCAGCAGGTAAGCATGCTAGTTAAAGGTGTACCGATCCTCAAGTAAGCATGCTAGCTAGTTAAAGGTGTACTGACCCTTAAAGAACTAGAGAGGCCTAAAAGTAAAAGTTGTTTGTTTTCCCTCCTCCGCCTATGACTCACCGAAAAATTAGGGTGGCTTTAAAAAAATATATATATATATTTTCAAAAATCTGTACTCTTTGTAAAAACCCTACAAAATGGTGTGGCAACCACTTCTGCCTGTTGAATGTTGCTGTTACTATAGAGAAAATGAAGCCCATTGCACTTGAGCGTGAGAATACAAAGTTGTTCTGCCAGTTTGTAACAAGTGTGTCTGGCAAGGGAAAGACAATCCCAAATCCCACAAAAAGCACGAGTGAGATATAAAAACTGAGCAAAATAAAAAGAACCAACAATCTGAAAATAAGGTGAGGTGTTTTAATGCTGTTTTATAAATATTCTTGATACTTAATCCTAAGGGAGCCAAAAAAAAAAAAAAAATTTGTTTGTCCCTTTCTTACAAGTTTCCTCTTGAAAGGTCAAGCAAACACTTTTTTGAGGCTTCATCTACATTGCTGAGAATCATGAACACAGGAACACAATTTGTTAAAGAATTTCCATGTGTATTTATATGATAGAAGAATCCTAAAGAAACAGATAGATGAAAAAATCATGTTGGTAACTTTAATCTGTCAAGGAAATTTTGCATTTTAAAAATTTCACCAGTGTGTTGAAAATGACCAGTGCAAAATACAATGTGATGTCACAGTTGCACTTTGAAAACAATTCTTTATGTATTTGTATGAAAATAGATTTTCTCTTCTTGAGATTATTGCACCATGTTACACTCGCATCTCAATAAGTAAACAACAAAGGGATTTCATCACATGACTCTTAACTCATTTGGAAGCCATTTTGTAGGGCAAGAGTGTTGTTGCATTTCATGTGTCTTCACACAGCTCAGTCACATTACACATACCAACAAACATACTTCATGCTAACCTACCTACCAGTTCAGCAAGTTTTAGAGATTGCAGGTTTTTTGTTCGCTCCGATTTTACTTCATATTTTCCGTAAGTTTCACTGAGTATACAAATAGTAACTTTTATGTAAACGTTACACTCAGATAAAGCCAACATACCTGATATAAAGTGCTCGCTCCAAATCCTGAACCAAAGTCCTAGTGTGAACCGATCAGGATCAGAGGTTAAAAGCCATTAAAGTCCGTACCCATTTCGAACATCGATCAGGATCAGATGGCAATAAAAAAACATCTTTTTATTCCCCGGTTGACGTCTATTAGTGCAACCAACGGCACAGCAAGATTCCCGGCATAATTATCTTACAAAAATAATCTTATATAACAACATGCAAATGTATTTAAGTCTAATTAAGTGTACAGCAGACAAGGGTATTTTTTTTTACAAAATAGTGATGTAAACAAAGTCATGTGACCTCGTGACATCAGCTGAAACACCCTTGTAGGTGTTTCTAATAGTTTAGAAAGAGGTTTCACGTTTTCAAAGAAATACATCAATGTTACGTCTTGGAAATACAGCTATGAGATCACATTGCTGCACCAGTCACTTTTCAACACTGTGGAAATCTTTGAAATGCGATGACTTATAAATAGAATACGATATGAACATGGTTTTTGCACCAATTTATTTCTTTTGTTGTGCTCTTACCTGTAGATCTACAGTACAAGTCATGGGAACAAATGCATTTTACGGCTTTTTCCTCAGGAATATTAGGAAGTGATTAATATGTGTGTGTGTGTGTGTGTGTGTGTGTGTGCTTTCTAGTGGGTAGGGTTGAGGTGTAGATAGATGCACATTTGATTGAAATACATGTTTTGTCATCATTTGTAAGTTTTATGTCACATTGGTCCCATTATGTGGATTTCTATCATGACAATTTTATGTTGTATCCATTGCTGTCATTTGAATATATGTTAATGGTCTCTGGATGTGTAGAGGCAACCAACAATTGCTTAAAGGACTATGGACATCTAGCTGATTTTAAATTTGTGAAAGAGCATGGAATTCTGAGTAGAATAGTTTTTAAAATTTGTAAAAAGCTTATATAGTTTTCAAGTTCTGACTAAACAAAGCTTCATGATTTGTTGATTTATCTGGAATTTTTGATATACTTAGAGGAACACATCTCAAAATCTGTATGTAATTCTTCAAATTCTGTTCTTCAAATTCAGCTACTTGTGAATTCCAAAATGTTTTTTCTAGATACACGATGATTTGGGGTGTGACAAAGTTCCATCAAATTTTGCCTGAAGTCCAATTCAATATTTCAGACAACATTGACAGAGGAATAAAAACTAAAGGTTTGATAAAAAAGATCCTTCCCCATTGATGTCACACATTATTGTGCAATAACAGCTAAATAAAAAATGCTGTAAATTGGTCAAGTTTTAACCAATATTAAATGCAATATTTTGCTGTTTTAATGGTTTAGATTAAAGGTTCTTATTTAAATTTTTGAAAGGCCATCATTTCACAACAGCTTCAGGCCGTGGGCCAATCATGTGGCAAAACCAGCGTTAAGTGACAAACAACCCATCAAAACAGTACCTAAATACAAACAAGTTGAGAGCGTGCACAATTAGAATGTGCGCCAGATGTCCACGGTTCTCCTATCCACCTTCCTTTGGCAAGCAGCGAACCCAATTTATAGCAGAACTAAAGATTACATTTGATTTGATAAGTTTTAGTGAGCTGATCTGCCTACATCCCTAAAAAACAAATAAATAAAGTAGTATTTTGCGATTTTTTCCGATCTCATTTGGACTGATCTTACATGCAATGCACTGTATTCATTGCATTATATAATAACTATTGTTCGCGGGCCAGATTTGGCCAGCGGGCTGCCTATTAAGAATCGCCGGTTTAAATCATATTTTAAACCAATTAAGCCCATGCTGCCTCTAAATGTCCATAGTCCTTTAAACAGGATTATTAAAAATGATAAAAGTAGCAACGTACAACTTTTTGAATTTCCATGCATCAGTAATTAAATTTGATACTTATTGGTAGAAAGGGTTTGTCATCATTGCAGCTCGCTTTCATTTCTTGTGTGCTCATTTTAAAATTCGGAATTCTTCACAACTTTGTCATCATTACTCGAGTAATTTTATTTTAAACTGACAAATTTTAATGGGATCAATACACACCACATTTTGGTCAAATAAAGGCAATAATAAACTTGAAAGTGCACACTTAGCAAAAGAAGAATATAATCTCCAAATTACTTTGTAATTTTTATTTTTTAAATATTTTTTACTTACAAATTTTATTGGAATCAGAATACCCGTTTTGGCCCTTCTGGTCAAATAAATGCATAGCAGAAATGTATGTGACTGGGGTTAACAAATTTGATTAAATGTTGATCATTTTAATGGCGTTGAATATTCAGGCACTAATATGTTGATTTTTAAAAGAATATTACCATGGTTTTTTGTCAAATTTTATTTGAAATAGCCTACTTCTAGAGCCAATTTCGTACAAAAATCAGGTTGATATCATATTCCATTCAAGAGATATAGATTTTTAAAGATTTTCCAATTGCATTTTAAAGTTTTTGTACAGTATTATGAATTTGTGTTTGATGAGGTCATAGAGGCAATTCCATTGCAAATGCTTTCTTTTTTTTTTTTGATGTTAGTTGGTTGTTTCTGTATGATAAGAAACAATTTTCCAAAAGTTATTGAAGTAGGGTATATTTGGCAATGTATATAAATACCTAACTTTCATTAAT
Source organism: Chiridota heheva (assembly GCA_020152595.1). Taxonomy (NCBI): domain Eukaryota; kingdom Metazoa; phylum Echinodermata; class Holothuroidea; order Apodida; family Chiridotidae; genus Chiridota; species Chiridota heheva. The sequence continues at coordinate 1,649,553 of JAIGNY010002305.1, forward strand.
TTATTTTTCTAGCAGTTTTTACTAATAAAAAAGGTGATAGATTTTGATAAACTACTTAAACTTTGTGGGAGAATGTGTTGCTGTGATGTCGTATTGAGCCTTTTCCTATTCGTTAATTGACATTTTTTGTGAACCTTAAAATTTGAATATCTCCTTGTAGGAATAACATATTAAAATGATTTTTGTACTAAATTGTTTTTAAAAATTTTATCTTATGAAAGGTTTCGAGAAAACGTGGGAATATTTCTTAACAGTACACACAAAAAGAACATAGGAATATTCCTTTAATAGGACACACGAATAAACATGGAAATATTGCTTTAACAGGACACACAAAAAAATATGGGAATATTTCTTTAACAGGACACACAAAAAAAACATGGGAATATTCCTTTAACAGTACACCCAAAAAAACATGGGAATATTCCTTTAACAGTACACATAAAAAAACATGGGAATATTTCTTTAACAGGACACACAAAAAAACATGGGAATATTCCTAACAGTACACATAAAAAAACATGGGAATATTCCTTTAACAGTACACCCAAAAAAACATGGGAATATTGCTTTAACAGTACACATAAAAAAACATGGGAATATTTCTTTAACAGGACACACAAAAAAATATGGGAATATTCCTTTAACAGTACACCCAAAAAAACATGGGAATATTGCTTTAACAGTACACCCAAAAAAACATGGGAATATTCCTTTAACAGGACACACGAAAAAACTGGGAATATTGCTTTAACAGTACACACGAAAAAACTGGGAATATTGCTTTAACAGTACACCCAAAAAAACATGGGAATATTCCTTTAAAGCAAATTTCATGTCCATAAACCTTTAAAGTTCTTATTAAGGGTTTGTCATCGTTGCAGCCCACTCTCATTTCTTTTGTACTCATTTAAAAAAAGCATAGCTATGTGAATAAAACACTTCTCTTGCAATTATCTCTACTCCTTTTAAAACAAGAGTAAGATTTTCTTTCGTTTTGTGATATTCATGTTTTCTTAGTTTTTGGTAAAAACAAAAATTCAATTTATACCTCCGTCATGGTCTAGTGGTCATGGGCACCATAGTCGAGCGGTCATTGGCACCATGGTCTAGTGGTTATAGGCATGAGCTCGGCAAGCTAGATGTCCGGAGTTCAATCTCCGGGTGGGTCTTCATTTCAGTGCTTCACAACTGGTTTATGAAACGGCCGTGGGCATCTCTGTTGAGAAAGGGATATATGATACTCAATCCATCTTACTGCCAATTTATTCACGATTGGTCAGAACCAAAAAGAATGAAAGAATCCATGCGTCTCATGTTACATTTAAACCTTGTTTGCTGTATAGATATATATGGTTCAGAATTTACTATTTAGATTGAATCGTTTAGATAAGTATGTTTATTCATTAGATAGCATGTTTATTCAGTAGACGACATGATTATTCATTAGACTTTTCATTGGTTTCCTTCATTAACAGTCATTGCAAGTGTATCCACTACCGGTAGAAAACACCGTTACCATGGTGAATCCTCCACAGCATCAAGGCTTGCATATTCAGCCACAAGTATTCAGACAAGTTAGTATCATTCCCACTCCTTCCCTTTTCTTCCACACATCTGTCTCCCTGCCCCCTCCCCACTTTCAAAGTTCCCTTCCTTTATTTGTAATATTATCTATGCATCTGAGATCATCAGAAAGTGAATTGCACAATGTTGGGGTAGCATAATGGAAAAAACTAGATCAAAATTTTGAGGTTCTGATTTTAGGTATGTTTAATGGGACACTAGAAGTGAAGGTGCAATTTTATCAGAGACTCGTAAATATTCAGTCAAGCTTTTGTGACCCTTGTGGAAAGATTATTTATACTAAAATAGTTATCCGGGATTCAAAGACAACATTTCGTAACTTTTGGAGACAAAATTGGTCAGTGAATATTTGAAAAAATTCATCAAAATGATGTCCTCACATATGGGTCTGGTCAATCTTTAGATGCATTCGTGATGAAGAGCCTAAAAGTCAAAGGCATAGATGGCGGGTGGAGTGGGGGTGGGGGTGGGGGTAATACCCCTACTTTTAGGTGAGTACACACAGTGAAATTTGACAAAATTCCCCTAGTTTTGTTTGTTTCTCCCCTCTCACTTTTTTGTTTTGTATGGATCTACACCAATAGTAAGGGTCTAGTTAGGGTGTAAAGATATTGTGGATCACAAAGGTACTGGGGTGCTAGATCAAAATATTTTCTGAGGTTTGGTGGCCTCACAACCATTGGATATAAAAACAAAAGGAAAAGGAATTTATTTTGTGAAAGAAAAAAAAAGAATTTACTTGAAAATTGATTAAAATGTACTCAGAATTAAGGAAAAATAACATATTTTGAGAACAGTTTGCTTGAATTTTGAATAAAATATAATCAGAATTGTTAAGAAATTGAGGATGTGATGTCAATTTTCTACAATAGATTTTCAATGCCAGTCATTTTATGCCAATGTGAAAATTTCAAGAATTGATGTCTCTCAAAGGTAGAAGGTATCCAAAGTAGTTTGATCAGTTTGGTCGTTTTGCCCAATATCGTAAAATACACACATGTATGACTACCAAGCTAATGTTTTACTATCCTGTTTTGTTTTGCCTTTCAGAGTGCTGCTTGTCCCAATCCCCCTATGGTGGCCCACGTGGGTCATACAGCACCCTCTGCGGCCACAGCCTCCTCCCTTCAACCCCTCACCCTGTCCATGCCCGCTGGGAGCTCAACTACTCAGCAGGGATGGGCAGCAGCAGCGGCAGCTCACGCTCACAGGAGAACGGCACAGAACCAGACTGTCTTCCTGCAGGTAAGACTCCTTGATGTAACTTAGGTTTTCTTGCTGTAACTTAAGTTTTATTGCTGTTTAAAAATCCTTGAAAGTTTCTATGAGCATTTTGTCCTTTTTTGAGTCTATTTCAAGCACCTTGAAATCCTGGAAAGTTATGGGTTATGAGTATTTTAGTTCCAGAAGTTATGGGTTATGAGTATTTTACTTCCAGAAATTATGGGTTATGAGTATTTTAGTTCCAGAAGTTATGGGTTATGAGTATTTTACTTTCAGAAGTTATGGGTTATGAGTATTTTAGTTCCAGAAGTTATAGGTTATGAGTATTTTAGTTCAAGAAGTTATTGGTTATGAGTATTTTACTTCCAGAAGTTATGGGTTATGAGTATTTTAGTTCCAGAAGTTATGGGTTATGAGTATTTTAGTTTCAGAAGTTATGGGTTATGGGCATTTTAGTTTCAGAAGTTATGGGTTATGAGTATTTTAGTTCCAGAAGCTATGGGTTATGAGTATTTTAGTTCCAGAAGTTATGGGTTATGAGTATTTTAGTTCCAGAAGTTATGGGTTATGAGTATTTTAGTTCCAGAAGTTTTGGGTTATGAGTATTTTAGTTCCAGAAGCTATGGGTTATGAGTATTTTAGTTCCAGAAGTTATGGGTTATGAGTTATGAGTATTTTAGTTCCAGAAGTTATGGGTTATGAGTATTTTAGTTCCAGAAGTTTTGGGTTATGAGTATTTTAGTTCCAGAAGCTATGGGTTATGAGTATTTTAGTTCCAAAAGTTATGGGTTATGAGTATTTTAGTTCCAGAAGCTATGGGTTATGAGTATTTTAGTTCCAACAGTTATGGGTCATGAGTATTTTAGTTCCAGAAGTTATGGGTTATGAGTATTTTAGTTCCAGAAGTTATGGGTTATGAGTATTTTAGTTCCAACAGTTATGGGTCATGAGTATTTTAGTTCCAGAAGTTATGGGTTATGAGTATTTTAGTTCCAGAAGTTATGGGTTATGAGTATTTTAGTTCCAGAAGTTATGGGTTATGAGTATTTTACTTTCAGAAGTTATGGGTTATGAGTATTTTAATTCCAGAAGCTATGGGTTATGAGTATTTTAGTTTCTAAGTTATGGATTATGAATATTTTAATTCCAGAAGTTATTTTGGGTTATGAGTATTTAAGTTCCAGAAGTTATGGGTTATGAGTATTTTAGTTCCAGAAGTTATGGGTTATGAGTATTTTACTTTCAGAAGTTATGGGTTATGAGTATTTTAGTTCCAGAAGCTATGGGTTATGAGTATTTTAGTTTCTAAGTTATGGATTATGAATATTTTAATTCCAGAAGTTATGGGTTATGAGTATTTTAGTTCCAGAAGTTATGGGTTATGAGTATTTTAGTTCCAGAAGTTATGGGTTATGAGTATTTTAGTTCCAGAAGTTATGGGTTATGAGTATTTAAGTTCCAGAAGTTATGGGTTATGAGTATTTTAGTTGTATTTTAGTTCCAGAAGTTATGGGTTATGAGTATTTTAGTTCCAGAAGTTATAGGTTATGAGTATTTTAGTTTCAGAAGTTATGGCTTCTGAGTATTTTAGTTGCAGAAGTTATGGGTTATGAGTATTTTAGTTCCAGAAGTTATGGGTTATGAGTATTTTATGGGTTATGAGTATTTTAGTTCAGAAGTTATGGGTTAGTTATGGGTTATGAGAATTTTATTTTTTCCAGAAGTTATGGCTTAAGTATTTTATGGGTTTTGAGTATTTTAGTTCCAGAAGTATTTTTATGGGTTTTGAGTATATTAGTTCCATGGGTTAAGTATTTTATGGGTTATGAGTATTTTAGTTCCAGAAGTTATGGGTTATGAGTATTTTAGTTCCAGAAGTTATGGGTTTGTATTTTAGTTAGTTATGGGTTTTAGTTAGTTCCAGAAGTTAAGTATTTTATGGGTTATGAGTATTTTAGTTTCAGAAGTGATCTGTTATGAGTATTTTAGTTGCAGAAGTTATAGGTTATGAGTATTTTAGCTCCAGAAGTTATGGGTTTTGAGTATAAAAAATGGCAAAAACAAAACTATAATTAAAGATTTCTGAAATTTCTTTTCTGAGAACTGACATTAATCAATTAATTTCTTTAAAGCAAAAATGTTCAATGTTTTGACCATTACGCTTTACCATAAAAATCATCTGTTTGGCAAGCCCATTCATTGCAGTTATAGTATAGGCAATAGAATGCAACAACATTCGTGTTATACTCAATTGATTGCTTTTGATATGTTTGCACACAATCACTTTTATTTCCATTCCAGAGTGGTCCTGTGCATTCTTGGACAACAGCTGGCGGACAAGTATTATTGACGCCATGGCAACAGGGGGCAGTATCACACCAGCCTGTCATTCCAGAAACACAACCTCTCTCAGACACATGGAGGTAAGGCATGAGGAAAACATGAATGTTTTGTAGGAAACATGAGTTTTTGCAGTAAATATGATTGGTTTGCAGTAAACATGAAGTTTTTGCAGTAAACTTGATTGGTATGTGGGAAACATGAATGTTTTGCAATAAACATGATTTTTTTTGTGGTAAAAATAATTGGTTTACAATAAACATGATTGGTTTACAGTAAAGATGGATCTTTTTCCAGTACACTTTTTTTGGGGCAGTAAACATGGAAGTTTGTTGCACTAGACTTGATATATTTGCACTGCACATACTTTTACCAAGAACCTGATTTTTGCGGTAAACATGAATGTCTTGCAGTAAACATGAATGTCTTGCAGTAAACATGAATGTCTTGCAGTAAACATGAATGTCTTGCAGTAAACATGAATGTCTTGTAAAATGAATGTCTTGCAGTAAACATGAATGTCTTGCAGTAAACATGAATGTCTTGCAGTAAACATGAATGTCTTGCAGTAAACATGAATGTCTTGCAGTAAACATGAATGTCTTGCAGTAAACATGAATGTCTTGCAGTAAACATGAATGTCTTGCAGTAAACATGAATGTCTTGCAGTAAACATGAATGTCTTGCAGTAAACATGAACATTGACATCAGTAGACATTAACATTGATGCGGTAAACTGCACTGTTTCTGCAGGACAAGAAATTTCTTTGCAGAGAACTTGAATGTTCTTGCAGGACATAAATACTTTTACAAAGAACATTATTTTTTGCAGTAAAGATGAACGTTATACAGTACTTTATGCACATTTTTGCAGTAAACATTTGTTGCAGTGTACATGAATATTTTTACAGAGAACATTATTTTTTTTGTAGTAAAATGAACATTATAAAGTACATATGCACATTTTTGCAGTAAACATTTGTTGCAGTAAACATGAATATTTTTACAGAGAACATTTTTTTCTTTCTCAGATATCCTCTGGTCAGATTTTACTGCCCCTCCTGAAAGACTTACAATAGTCATTTAAATAAATCATTGTTTTATAAAGAAAATTCTTAATGTCACCCTGTAATACATCACAGTACATGGGGAGGCAGGTAGCTCAGTCGGCTGACATGCTGGAGGTCCCAGATTCCAGTCCAACAGCGATTTAACCAGCGATTTGTCCACATATGCAGAACGATAAACACTGACATTATGCACAGAGGTTTGTCTTCTGCATTACACCTCCCTCACCTGACTTTTGTGAAAAGGTTCTCGGAGGGGACGTAAAGCCGTCGGTCCTGATGGTAGGAGATTCACCCCCTGCCTGGTTCTCTGAACATTCCTTGAAAAGAGCAGGGCGTTAACCCGGTGTTCATCCACTTTCCATCCTGGCAAATTCATCGTGTACACACTAAAAACAAGTCATTGTGACTTACGTGTGCTTTCCCTGGCATGAGCCTAAAAGTGTAAACTAATACATCACAAAATTTGCATAAAGATTTGCATATCGATGCCCGAGAATTTAAAACACAGTAAAGTGGTTAATTTTTAACCGATGTGATGAATATCTATCGTGGTTTTTATTAGGTTTTATTTAAGTGTTGTCTCAACATTTTCACATATCTTCAAAATGAATCTTTTCTTTATTTTACATTCACCACACTAGACGGCAGTTTGTGTCTGCGGCCCCGATGTCGTGGCGGACAGCAGACGATTCAGGTTTCATTACAGCCGAGCCCAGTCCCGCTGTTTTTCACATGGACGTAGGGGAGGGGACATTTCTTGATCACACAATTGAGGTGAGTTATTTCTATTACAGAGGATTTTTTTTGGATAAAACGGTGAAGAAAAGAAAAAAATATGTTGATATCTTATTCCGTAAAATTGTAGAATTGTCTGATGTTATACAGGTGATAGCAAGCAGTTTTGCTGTTATGATTAACATGTTGTTATGATTAACATGTTGTTATGATTAACATGTTGTTATGATTAACATGTTGTTCATTGTCATGGTATGCTTGATTCAAATTAGATGATGATAGTACTCTGATTAAAGGAATATTCCCGTGAATTTTTGTGTGCAATTTTGTGATACAGGTCCTCTGAAGGAACAAATTGGTGAACAATAAAACCATATTGATATTTTATTTCCGTAAAAATCAGATAATTGTCCAGTATTTTACTGCTGATATCAAGTAGTTCTGTAGTTACGATGAAAGGGGCAGTAGACAAAAATGTAAGGGTGCAATTTTCCAGCGACTCCCAAATATTCTGCCAAGCTTTTTGACCCTCGTGTAGATCTGCAAAACTTCCCAAACTCAAATATTTATATGAAGTAGTTATTTGAGATTCATAAACTGTAACTTTTTTGGTTCCAATGCGATAGCGTCAGGAACTTCTGTGGTCATGATGGCGTGTATGTATGTGTATGTATGTATGTATGTTTGTGACTGCAAGCTCGTAAACGTGATATCTCTAGAATGATACACTAGATTTATATCATATTTGGTACACATGTAGCCCATGGTCCGTAGATGTGCCCTATAGTTTTTGCTGCTGATGTCATGCATATTAATGAGTAGGCGGGGCTTATTGTAAAAATCATGAAATGTTCATATTTTACCAACTGCATGTCTGTTTTGTTTCATATTTGGTATAATTATGATGTTAGCTGGTGTGTACATGTTCATGATGTTAAAATATTGAATTTTATTAATATGTGCAGTGGGCGGGGCCTAATATGATTTTGCTACATATGAGCTTGTAAACACGGTATCTCATGAGGGGTAAACTGGATTCATGTAATATGTGGTACACAGATAGCTCATGGTCCATAGATGTGCACTATTGTTTTTGATAGTGATGTCATGTATATTAATGAGTAGGCGTGGCTTGATGTAGTCTTCAGATATTAATATTTTAACAACCGCATGTATGTTTTCTTTCATATTTGGTATAATTATGATGTTAGCTGGTGTGTACATGTTCATGATGTAAAGACATTGACTTTTATGAATATGCATAGTGGGCGGGGCTTAACATGATTTTGTAAGCAAAAAGCTGGTAGACACGATATCTCAAAAACATTAAACTGGATTCATGTTATGTGTGGTACACAGATAGCTCATGATCTGCAGATGTGCCCTAATGTTTTTGATGGTGATATCATGCATATTAATAAGTGGGCAGGGCCTAAAGGGAAAATTTTGAAAAAGTGATAAATGAGCAACTGTCTGTCTGTTTTGTTCATATTGGGCATGATAATTTTGTATGCTTGTGTTATCAACATTTGTCATTAATATGCATGGTGGGCGTGGCTTAGTTTGAAATTGTTAAATGATGTAAACACCATACTGTATCTCATGAACTATATATCAGACTTATGCTGTGCATAAATGAGGTACACAGATGGGTCATGGTCTGTACATGTTCTAATGTTGTGGTATTAATGTCGTGAATATTAATGAGTAGGCGGGGCTTACTGAAAAATTCTTAAAATAGGCTAAATGAGCAACCGTTTTTGTATCATACTTGCTATGATAATGCTGTTAATTATTGTGCAAATAAATGTTATCAACAATTTTATTGATCTACATGGTGGGTGTGGCTTACAGTATGAATAAATATCATGGAACAATTATTTCTGCATGATATGCAATGACATGACAGTTAATACATATTTTGCAAACCAATCAGCTTACGGAAAAAAGAAGAAGAAAAAAAGCATAGGAACCACAAAACCGTTTGGTTCTGGTTATCACTTTAGAAGGCAAAAACAGGTTAATCAACATTTGAAAAAATTACCAAATAGATTAATGGGTTTTATAGTTCACCTATAAGACACTGCTTAATGTCATGAATATTGTTTGTTCAATGCAAAGATTTCAGACGCTGTTGATATTTATGTTTATATCTTATTCCATAAAGTTGTAAAATTATTATTATTATACCGAATATCATAGTGCTCTAATTCATGAAGAAAAAAAAAACATGCTCATAAGCACTGTACATGAAATATAATATGAATTAATATAATTAGAAATTATAGTCCATATGCTAACTTAAATAGATGTGTTTTTGATAAGGATTCAAAAAGTGTTGAAATCTGAAGAGTCTCGGACATCACTTGGAAGGTTGTTCCAGAGTGCTGATGTTATTGTTCTAAAAGATTTGTCACCATGACTGACAGTTTTTGTGCGTGGTACCACGAGACTTGAAGTTCTACATGACCTGAGTGCACGTGCTGGAGTATACAGTTTAAACATATTTGTCATATAACAAGGTGATAAGCCACATAGTGCCCGGAAAGTGTGTACGATGACCTTGTGCTTAATAGGGTTACCCACTGGAAGCCAGTGGAGCTCCTTCAGCACAAGCGTAATGTGTAGAATTGCCTTTTATAATTGGTGATAGCAAGTATTGCACTTAAGATTAATACGCTGTTCTGATATTGTTTGTTCCATTCAGAGATCTCAGTTTGGCTCAGGGAGCCATAGGACGCCTGTAATACCACAGCATGCACTGCAGGCTCACACGTGGAGTACCAACAGCAGCCTGCATGGTAGGGGTGGGTCACAAAACAGACGGGTCAGAAAACAAGGTGCTCAAAGGTAAGCTGGTGTGGTAGTCTTCAGGATTTTGAAGTGATAAGCAATATAAGCCTTTTCCTGGATTGTTTTTGTGTGTAGACATCTTATATCATGTAATAATGATTTTAAAGGAATATTCCCATGTTTTTTAAGGAATATTCCCATGTTTTTTTCAAGGAAATATTCAAATGTTTTTAAAGAATATTCTCATGTTTTAAAAGAAATATTTTCATGCTTTTAAAGGAATATTCACATGTTTTTAAAGGAATATTCACATGTTTTTAAAGGAATATTCACATGTTTTTAAAGGAATATTCACATGTTTTTAAAGGAATATTCACATGTTTTTAAAGGAATATTCACATGTTTTTAAAGGAATATTCACATGTTTTTAAAGGAATATTTACATGTTTTTTTTCATAAGAAAAATATTAGGAACAATTTAGTACAAAAATCATGTTGATATGTTATTCCTACGAGTAGATATTCAAATTTTAAGGTTTACAAAAAATGCCAATAAACGAATAGGAAAAGGTTAAGTACGACATCACAGCAATACATTCTCCCACAAAATTGATGTATTTTGTCAAAATCTATCATCCTTATTTTTATTAGTAAAATCTGATGAAAGATAAGTTGATAAAAGTTAGGTATTTATATACATTGCCAAATATACCCTACTTCAATAACTTTTGGAAAATTGTTTCTAATCATACAGAAACAACCAATCAACGTTCAAAGAAATACATAATTATTTGCAATGGAATTGCCTCTATGACATCTTCCAACACAAATTCATCATACTGTACAAAAACTTTAAAATGCAATTGGAAAATCTTTGAAAATTTATATCTCCTGAACTGAATATGATATCAACCTGATTTTTGTACCAAATTGGCTCTAAAAGTATGCTCTTTCAAATAGAATTTGACAAAAACCATGGGAATATTCCTTTAGAAATCCATATCTTTTGAACTTAATATGATATCAACCTGATTTTTGTACCAAATTGGCTCTAAAAGTATGCTCTTTCAAATAGAATTTGACAAAAACCATGGGAATATTCCTTTAGAAATCCATATCTTTTGAACTTAATATGATATCAACCTGATTTTTGTACCAAATTGGCCCTAAAAAGTATACTCTTTCAAATAAAATATTTAAAAAACCATTGGAATATTACAAAAAACCATGGGAATATTACAAAAAACCATGGGAATATTACAAAAAACAATGGGAATATTACAAAAACCCATGGGAATATTACAAAAAAAACAATGGGAATATTACAAAAAACAATAGGAATATTACACAAAACGATAGAAATATTACAAAAAACAATAGGAATATTGCAAAAAACAATGGGAATATTACAAAAACCCATGGGAATATTACAAAAACCCATGGGAATATTACAAAAAAACCATGGGAATATTTCTTTAAGGAAGCGTGGTAGCTCGGTGCTGGATTGTCAGACTCTCACTTCAACTCTAAGTAGCATGTTGTGTCTTTGACACTTCATTTCCTATAGCTCCGGTTGACTCGGGTGTGAAATAAAAGTACCAGCTTGTCGGAGACTTAGTCTATGATGGACTGGTGTCCCATCCAGGAAGGTCAAGTACTCTTATCTACTTGCACCAAGAAAAAATAGGAATAAGCACCTGCTTATGTTAGCTTTCATTGTCTGGGGAGGATTTAACTAATGATAAAAGTAAAATGTTGTTTTAGTTGTTATTTACTTCAAGTTCAGCTGTTGGCAGCTCCATAACATCTTCCCGTTCCAAAATTTCAGATGCGATCAAATTTGAGGAAATACTTAGCCAAGTATTACTTCGCTCCTTCAAAATATTGTGGCAAATAAATTCAAGCCTCTTGGGTGCACTATGTTTGACTTCTCCAACCTCTTTCCACCTCTAACATAATCTAATTTCTCAGGCACAATTGACCATCGCTCTTATGGTGCCGTTTAAAATAAACAAACAAATCGATCCTTTTTATGTCTGAATTCCAGGTCAAACGTCGCTTTCAGCAGCAGCTTATCACCCCAAAAGAGCAAGCGTGTCCGAGGCAGCTCCCCGTCCTCCAGCAACGCCGTTGAAAGCACACCACAGCCCAACAGGGTGTCCCACTCCTTGAAGAAAGAAATAGAGGAGACGGGTGAACCATCGGGAGCATCCAAAGCAGCTTACTCATACAAGAGAGAGCCCATCATCATATCAGACACCCCCAGCCCCGTGCCGAGTGTCATAACCATCAGTGATGATAGTGATGATGAGGGTGTCGATACCAGTACAAAAAGGTTTGTAACCAATTTTGCTGTTATTTTAGTGACTGGGTTAGTTCAGTGGTCGACACAAGTTCATTGTATATGAAGGAGGAATGAAAGAGGAAGAAAATGGTGAAGAATTTACTTCAGTCTTGTACTCCTTTTAGTAAATATTTAAGTTTAAAACTTCTGCCTTATTTGTGTAGTGATGCCTGTGGTGGAAATTAAAAGAAAAAAGTTCTCCTTTTTGTAGTATTTCAACAAACTAACAAAAAAGTAACATTAAAACAAGATCATCATCAATGTTATAAAATCTAATACACACAAATCCCGTTCTAACAGAAGGTCCGGCTGGTCCTTTGATGTCAGCTCCTCACTTTCTTCTACTGTTATATATTGTTTGGGTGCAGTATTGATAATTATATCTGTGCGTTAACACAATTGATTGTCTTGGTTATTCCGGTATTTATCCAAATTTCTTTCAAATAACAACACTGTTTACAGTCCACCACTTTTTTAGGTAGCTTATTCCAAATGTCAACAATCTGATATTTGAATGAGTTCTGTCTAATGTGAGTTCTGTCTAATCTGCAGTCTAATCTTTTCTTGTATATCTTTTTGTTGTGCCCTGGTGTTATACCAATAAAATCTATAAAATAAAACGTATCACATATCTCCGGGGTCATATTTATGTGTTATAATCTTGTAGGCCTCTATGAGATCTCCTCGATGCCTCCTGTAGGTGAGTGATGGTGGATTTGGCAAGCCTTTCAGCATAATTCAGCTTGTCCATTCCTGGTAATAAGCGTTTGGCTCCTCTCTGGAGATTCTCTTTCATATTAATATGTTTGATCTTCTATGGACTCCAAAATGGATTACAATATTCAAGCAATGGCCTATCCGTACTTTTATACAATAATATAAATGTCTGGTTTTTAAGGCACTGAAAGGTTCTTTGATGGCTTCAAGTACTTTATTTGCCTTATTAAAGGATTAGTTCAGTGGTGAAGCGTGTCCATCTTATATGAAAGAGGACTTTAAAAGAAACAAAGTAGTGAAGAAAGCGTTCAAAAATCTTATTCCGTTAAGGAGATATTAAAGGATTAGTTCAGCAGTGAAGCGTGTCCATCTTATATGGAAGAGGACTTCAAAAGAAACAAAATAGTGAAGAAAGCATTCAAAAATCGTATTCCATTAAGAAGATATTTAAGTGTAAAGTTTGGTATCATTTCTGTAGAAACGACTGAAATCAGACTAGTTGTGATGTCATAACCTTAGATTCCTCAGTCTTAATGTATTTTATAGAAAGTTTTTTTTTTTTTTTTGTATTATTTAAATTAGTTTCCCTCAAACTTTCTTCAAATGGTATATTATAAATACCCTTCCTAGATTCAGTTTTACTACTTTTTTGACATATCCTATGGTCACAAAATTGCAGGAAGAAAAAATATGATAGAATACATCAAGACTTTCAGGAATCTGAGGCTGACATCACAACTAGTCTGAGTTCAGTCGTTTCTACTACACAAATGATACCAAACTTTAAGCTTAAATATCTCCTCAACGGACTAAGAATTTTGAATCCTCTTTCATATAAGGTAAACATGCTTGACCACTGAACTAATCCTTTAATCTTTTCAATCATGACTTTCAAAGGTAAGATTTCCATCAACAATTACACCAATGTCTTTCTCTTCAGATGATTTTTCTATGGGTTTCAAATTTTGCTTCAGTCTATATTCGACTTTAGGGACACACGAATTTGTAATTTTCATTCTTTTACATTTATCAGGATGGAATCTTAGCATCCAAGTATCCGCCCACTTTTGTATTTGTTTAATGTCTTCCTGTAATTTCTTACAGTCATTTTCAGTTTTGTCATATTGGAACACCTTATTGTCATTCTCATATAAATAAACTTCACCGAACGCGACGCGGTGAGCGATTTTTTAGATAATCATACAGGAAACAAATATAAGATGCTTTGACTTTTTTCTTACACACGATGAAGTTTACATTAAAGTTTTTCTAATGAAACTGGAAAATTTGTTAAAAATGTGTTTTTGTTTAAATTGTGGAGAAAATCGCTTCAGTGGGGCGCGATTTTCTGTCGCGGCACAAATTTTGCTTTAATGTGCGTAGAAAGGCCCTTTCAATAATTTTTCAGTCATCTGAATAGCCATGCAATGACGATGCTAATCTGAAAACGAGGTCAAAATGTGTTTTTTCCCTTTGTTTTATTCATTTTTGTATAAACAATCGCTCACCGCGTCACATTCGGTGTGTAACGGGCTTTAAGTGACATCACTGTGAGTAAAAGCTTTGATTTTGAATTTGAATCATCTGTTATATTTAGAAGTTGTTATGTTTTTTCTTCTGCAGATGTGAGGCCTCATGTACTGCATGTAATGATAATAGTCTAACGCACTCGTGTTCCCTGAGTAGCTCAAACAGTATACTCAGCGCAAGCCCACCCCCAAGACACAACGACCGGTCTGTGCCATCATCACATTCCAGTCTTGGCATCTCGCCTTTGGAGGATGTTGGGAAGTCACCAAGGCACAATGTCATAAGTTGTGTCACCATCGCGGATAGTCCCGATGATGAGAGAGGTGATACCGCCCAGAGGGTTGCCGCCAAGTCTAAGATGGGTACTGAACAGAAAGCACAGAGGGAACAATCAAGCCGCGGAGAAGAGAGAGATAGGGTCAGATTTCAGTCAGTGTGTGAAGAGATTCAAACAGAGAGAGACAGCGAGGGACACATGGTGGTGGAGCCATTGGCGTTAAAGGTGGAACCAGATTTGCAAGGTCAGTGCCAGAAGGAGGACAGGAAACCGTTGGCGAAAGTCGGAAAAGCATTAACGTTGACGGATTATGAATTGTCAAGAATGGGACTGAAGAAGGAAAAGCCGCTTCACCATCGATCAGATTCAGCTATAGCTTTCATCAATATGCCGCCCTTGCAGGGGGAAGCTGAGGTGGGTACAAGTTCACAGGGTACAATGACCCAACAGGGAACTGGGGAGACGATCTTGCCATCATTGCCTGCCAGTGCACGGTCATCTTTGCTGCTGCAAACAGTAGCTCAAAGCAATGGCGTAGATGCCAACGTCAGGAGAATCAGTCGGGTAGGCGAGGGTAACAACTCCCATATCAACCAAGTTCAGTCACAGAATCGAAAAATAGTGTATGCATCTACGGGGGGTCAGGTTTATATCACGCCGGCCGCCCATACCGCGCAAACCATTTCTTTACTTGCTAGCCCCACCCAGAACCCCCACCCCGCACATCACATGGTACCTAGTGCAGGAGCACAATACATAAATTACAGGTACGGGGGTACTCCCGGTTTAGCTTCCCCAGCGGGTGCCACAATACACACAATACCCACACAACCACATATCCATTATCGCACAAACCTCGCTGCACACGCCCATGGGGCAGTCCTGCAGACCCCCTCCATGGTGCCACATGGTTACCCTACGTCATCTAGCCTCTTCACTACTCACCCGTTGTCACATTCACATTGTGGTCGACCTGTGTACGTACGCTCACCCTCTGGGAATATTTACAGCACATACCCTTTAAGTCCCACCCGTAATCGAGCGCATGTCTTTTATCCAACTGGTGGAGAGTGACTCCTAACAAGGTCAAAAGGTCATGAGGCATTTGTACATAAGAGAATTGACTATGTCAAAGTCGGCCGATTACTTAATGGAGGCAATTAGGAGGAAATTTGAGCACTGTTTGCCTCTTTGAAGGAAGGAACTGAGAGGAAGTTGTGATTGTGTGGTCATTGAGACGTCTTTAGAAATATCTTGTGATTGGCTCAGCTCTTGACCAATCAGACATATATACTTCCTGACATTTTGCATGAATGGCGTGGTGTTGTTTTCATTGTTATTATATTATTGACCAGTGTTAGCACTTTTAGTGTGGTGTAGTATTCAGTTAAAATTGATATTTTTTTTTTTTAATATTTTTTTTCTCCATTTTTTCTTGTTTTTGTCATCGAATGTTAAATCAGGTTCTTACCCCCAGCCATATCATAACACTTGGGTTTAAATATGATATGTAGTCAACATTTCAATAAAGACTTGTTTGCCAATTGTATCTTTTACGCATCATCCATCAATCTCATCATTTTTGAGTTCATACAATTACTTAATGAATAAATGCAGATTAGATGCAGTAAATTTTCTATACACTGCCATGATATATTGATATACAGGCACACATGTTTTCCTTCATAATGTTTAAAAACGATTTTATATACGTTCGTATAATCTTACATTGTATATCTGATTAAAGAAACTAATTAGAATTGAGAAATATTAGGAATAGTCGAGTGTCTAAGCAGAAGGTCTAGATATAATCATTTGCATAAGTCTGTTGTATTGGGTTTCTAGGTTGTTGATTAATGAGTTTTTTAGATTTAAGGGTCAAGAAAATGTTACGTGGTAAGATATAAAAATATTCAAACTTCACTTCATTAATCTATTTTGTCAGGCTTAGGCCTCAGTTTTTGACTACTGCACTTTCTATTTTTACAGAGTTGAATATCTGTGGCGTATTTGTCACCCTGCATTTCACTGTTAGTAGTTCAATATTCCCTCATTGGTGTATTGATTGTATGAATATTCATATTTGAATGTATGAATGATAAACAGCACTATTTTCACCAGAGCATGCATCTATTTGGTATTCTGGTGAAGGTAATTTTGTGAGTAGTAAATAGGAGCCGGGCGTTAGTCTTGTGGCCTTAGAATAACTGAATATTTCTCTTGCACGGAAGAATTCTTCTGACGGATTGTTGTGAGTAGTAAATTGGAATATTTAGGCCAAAAGTGTTGATGTATTAGTCTGGTGTCCCTCAAAAGTTGAATCTTACTTGGAATAATAGTAAAAACTATCTCTGCAGTGAATAGCACAAATGAACTTTTAGCTTTAAGAGCCATTATCTATGATTTTTGTACCTCTTGGTAAGCCGAATTAAGACGTCGGTACACTTTGGCAGGTTAATGTAATCCCCTGATCAATCAAGCTAGATATTCAATCACATTTTGTGGAAATTCTTGGTAAGCTGAGTTAAGACGTCTGCACACTTTGGCAGGTGAATGTAATCCCCTGATCAATCAAGCTAGATATTCAATCACATTTTGTGAAAATTCTTGGTAAGCTGAGTTAAGACGTCTGTACACTTTGGCAGGTGAATGTAATCCCCTGATCAATCAAGCTAGATATTCAATCACATTTTGTGAAAATTCTTGGTAAGCTGAGTTAAGACGTCTGTACACTTTGGCAGGTGAATGTAATCCCATGATCAATCAAGCTAGATATTCAATCACATTTTGTGAAAATTCTTGGTAAGCTGAGTTAAGACGTCTGTAAACTTTGGCAGGTGAATGTAATCCCATGATCAATCAAGCTAGATATTCAATCACATTTTGTGAAAATTCTTGGTAAGCTGAGTTAAGACGTCTGTACACTTTGGCAGGTGAATGTAATCCCATGATCAATCAAGCTAGATATTCAATCACATTTTGTGAAAATTCTTGGTAAGCTGAGTTAAGACGTCTGTACACTTTGGCAGGTGAATGTAATCCCATGATCAATCAAGCTAGATATTCAATCACATTTTGTGAAAATTCTTGGTAAGCTGAGTTAAGACGTCTGTACACTTTGGCAGGTGAATGTAATCCCCTGATCAATCAAGCTAGATATTCAATCACATTTTGTGAAAATTCTTGGTAAGCTGAGTTAAGACGTCTGTACACTTTGGCAGGTGAATGTAATCCCATGATCAATCAAGCTAGATATTCAATCACATTTTGTGAAAATTCTTGGTAAGCTGAGTTAAGACGCCTGTAAACTTTGGCAGGTGAATGTAATCCCATGATCAATCAAGCTAGATATTCAATCACATTTTGTGAAAATTCTTGGTAAGCTGAGTTAAGACGTCTGTACACTTTGGCAGGTGAATGTAATCCCATGATCAATCAAGCTAGATATTCAATCACATTTTGTGAAAATTCTTGGTAAGCTGAGTTAAGACGTCTGTAAACTTTGGCAGGTGAATGTAATCCCATGATCAATCAAGCTAGATATTCAATCACATTTTGTGAAAATTCTTGGTAAGCTGAGTTAAGATGTCTGTACACTTTGGCAGGTGAATGTAATCCCCTGATCAATCAAGCTAGATATTCAATCACATTTTGTGAAAATTCTTGGTAAGCTGAGTTAAGACGTCTGTAAACTTTGGCAGGTGAATGTAATCCCATGATCAATCAAGCTAGATATTCAATTACATTTTGTGAAAATTTGCAAAAGTTTCTAACGCCATAAGTTTTTGATTGAGAGGTCCTTTAAAAACAGTTAACAGAACTCGTTACCTTTAGGATTTCAAAGGATCGGTCGAAGTAATTCTGGATGTAAAAATTTCTGAACTGTTTCTTTGTGTTGTTTTGAGTAAAGATTGAAGTAGTTTGTGTACATACTGTAACTTTATATACAAAGAAACATGAACCAAAGGCTGTGGGTTATAAACCTTCTTTGCAAGGGTTGTAAAGTAGTTGTACTTTTGATGAAAATTGAATGAAAATGATTATTGTTCTTTTCATTGGCTGAATTATCAAATTTGAAGCCAGTTTGTAAATTTGTTTTTTGAAATTTAGAATTGCTTTCGATTTGATTTGATTTTGAATTTTGATTGGTTTCATTACATTGAATAGTAGACTAACTAGGTAGCATTTAGAGCGTGTTCAGAGAACGCATTTAGAGCGTTCAGAGAACGACGCAATGGTAGACTAACTAGGTAGCATTTAGAGCGTGTTCAGAGAACGACGTGCACTGCTTTGTGGTTACATTACATTGAATGGTAGACTAACTAGGTAGCATTTAGAGCGTGTTCAGAGAATGAAGTGCACTGCTTTGTGGTTACATTACATTGAATGGTAGACTAACTAGGTAGCATTTAGAGCGTGTTCAGAGAACGACGTGCACTGCTTTGTGGTTACATTACATTGAATGGTAGACTAACTAGGTAGCATTTAGAGCGTGTTCAGAGAACGACGTGCACTGCTTTGTGGTTACATTACATTGAATGGTAGACTAACTCAGTAGCATTTAGAGCGTGTTCAGAGAACGACGTGCACTGCTTTGTGGTTGCATTACATTGAATGGTAGACTAAATAGGTAGCATTTAGAGCGTGTTCAGAGAACGACGTGCACTGCTTTGTGGTTACATTACATTGAATGGTAGACTAACTAGGCAGCATTTAGAGCGTGTTCAGAGAATGAAGTGCACTGCTTTGTAGGGATTTTGCACATGCTAATCAAATAAGTTTTCCATTTATTTTATTTTTTTAGCATTAAATGCAAATTTGCGAGAGGCATCGGTTGATTTACATTGTTGTTTGATTTCTGTGCCAAAATTATATGAATGTAATCCAAGTTCTTGAATGAGTAAAAATTCTTTATTTTGACATTTTGTAGGTCTGGTCTAGCATATACATGAATCATTTTTACAGTCATTTTAATCACATTAACCTATTTCTACAAAACGTATTGGAAGTTGTTTGAAATACATTTTACTTTGAAATTTCTGGAGATATGGAGTTGTTTTAAATACGTGTTTGATTTGGAATTTCCGGAAATGGAATTGATGTTTTTCTTTTGTTTTCAAGTGGGTGCTATGCTTCGTTAGCAGTTAATACTATTGTGCTACCTTCAAACTTATTAATTACACGTTGTACCAGCACATGATTTGGTCAATCTTTGATTTAGCATGATTTTATTTTTATTTATTTGATTTTTTTGTGAAGAATTTTTAGCAAAATCATGAGGATATTTGGATGAATTTTATTTAGTTGTAGTGATGATCAGATTTTTATTCATTTTACTTCATTTTTGAATTTTTATCCAATTACTGATTGGTAGTTTGTTTAGAATAGCTAGAAGTTGATATTTGAAAGAATGATCTATTGTTTTATTATTTGATCTATTGTTGATTTTTAATTGTATATATAAATCATTAATCATTGAAAATTAATTCAAGTAATTAGTCATTTCTACACTTTGTAGTTAGTAGAGTTTGCCTAGTTGTTATATCATAGGACTTGACCTCTTTCATTCTGGATGAAATTACGTAGTTTGCATTTACTTTTAGAAATCAATTTAGATAAAGAATTTTAAAAGATTGTATGAGATTTAGAATTGAATTTGTAGTTGATGAGTTTTCCGTAGTTTAGTTTATTACTCGCTCTTCATGGGCCAACAGAAGAAAAAAATAGCTTGATGTTCTTTTTAGGAGGGCAAAGAATACCAGTCTGTCTGTTTTATCGGTTGTCTAGATTTATGCTCTGATAACAATGGACCCAGGGCTGAAGTTACCAGGAAAGCATGAGGCTTGTTAAAAAGGCTACTTTAGGGTAGTGTGCATTTTTTGCCCTTATGGCCTGATGTTCGGATCCTTTGGCCTGGTTTGTTGGCCCTATGGCCTGGTTTGTTGGCCCTATGGCCTGGTTTGTTGGCCCTATGGCCTGGTTGTTGGGTCTATGGCCTGGTTCGTTGGCCCTATGGCCTGGTTTGTTGGCCCTATGGCCTGGTTGTTGGGTCTATGGCCTGGTTTGTTGGCCCTATGGCATGGTTGTTGGGCCTATGGCCTGGTTTGTTGGCCCTATGGCCTGGCTGTTGGGCCCCATGGCCTGGGTTCTTGGGCCCCATGGCCTGGGTTCTTGGGCCTTATGGCCTGGGTTCTTGGACCCCATGGCCTGGGTTCTTGGACCCCATGGCCTGGGTTCTTGGGCCCCATGGCCTGGGTTCTTGGGCCTTATGGCCTGGGTTCTTGGGCCCCATGGCCTGGGTTCTTGGGCCCCATGGCCTGGGTTCTTGGGCCCCATGGCCTGGGTTCTTGGGCCCCATGGCCTGGGTTCTTGGGCCTTATGGCCTGAGTTCTTGGGCCCCATGGCCTGGGTTCTTGGGGTCTATAATAAAGTTTTGGTCCCATCACATGGTTCTTAGGCCCTATGGCTTGATTCTTGAGTCCACTGGCCTGGTTCTCGAGTCCTCTGGCCTGATTTTTAAGGCCCTTTAGGATGGTTCTGGAGCCCTCATTTCGGATCTGTTAGTTCTAAGGGTTGTAAATTGAACAGGAAATTCTTTTGATCTGTTAACTCCATTGTGGATCCATCTATATTGCTGTTTCATAATTTAAACAGTTTTCTGAAATTAAAATTGAATTGTTAGGGTTTTTTTGACTATTGCTTTACATTTTTGATAAGAAGTGGTGGCATTTAGTTGATTTTCAGGATCAATTTTGAAGCCAATAAAGCAATTTACCTATCAATCAATCAGATTTTTATATAGAATTAAGAATTATATTTATTATTCATCGAAGACAAATTTTTTACTTGTTTTTAAAGTCATTCTTTAAAATGGCTATACTTCACAAATATGGTGGAGAGTGTCTAAACACTTTGCAATTTTGTTATTGCATGATATTTCTGGCAAATTTTTCTTTCTATGTTTCATGTATGTGTGTATGTGAAAAAAAGTTGTTATATTGTGATATTTATTGTCAACATATCTTTAAAGTGACCCAGTGTTGGCCATTGTTATTTAACTAGATTGTCACTCTCTGACAGGACTTCATTGTCATTTGTGTGTGTGACATGACCCTATTGTTAGCCCTTTCTGATTGGCCCTTTGTTATCATGACCAACACAGGTCTTTTGTCTGGGGTGTATTATTAATGGCTATCCCTTTTGTGTGTGTGTGTGGTGGGTGGTTTGTCACCCCTCTCTGTGATCCCCCCTTTTCACATTTTGAGTGAATGGTTTTTCTCTACAACGAACATGTTTTAGCTTTTGTGCCTTGAAAGGTAAATATTCTATATTATTGCTCTTTTTAGAACTTTAAAAACCAGTATTACATCATTCCATTGTAATCCATTATTTATCTTGAAGAAACCCTGTACCAGTTTGTTTGTGTTACATTTGAATCTTATGAGTATTTATTAGCATAAATTAGCATATTCATATTTTTAAGTATATTTATTCGCATTAATTATTTTGGTGTATTTGCTGAGTGCGTTTGCTCTGCTGCGTGTTGAGAATATTGGATTGTAGTTTTAGGTGAAAAAAGTATAAAATTTCGTGTTTTTTTGATCATGTTTGTAAAAAAGAAAATTAATTCTTTCATGTTATATAAGATATCAATTATCAAAAGCTGACAATTTTTTTCTACACTTGTAAAATTACTTGCAATTTCAAATGCTTTTTAAGTTATCTGCAATGTTACATATGTTTTACCGCTTGCTTTTTATCAGGTTTATGTTCAAAGTGTACTTTTCTTTGGTGTGCATATTTGTATAAATTAGAAGTGATGAAGTTTTGAGCGAACCAATTTTTTTCTCTCCCGATTTAAGAGTTGAATGGTGTTATATTGTAGTAAAGGAACTGAAGTGAGGTGATTACGTGAACTGTTTCAGATATTTTATTTTTGTTTGTAATTGGTTAGTACCTCTGGAGCAAGTGGACATTTTCTGCATTTTGATGAAATTCGTGAAGTTTTTGTTAACTTTAATAATCACATGCTGTGCTAACTGGCTCCTGCTGAGCTAACTGGTTCCTGCTGAGCTAACTGGCTCCTGCTGAGCTAACTGACTCCTGCTGAGCTAACTGGCTCCTGCTGAGCTAACTGGCTCCTGCTGAGCTAAATGGCTCCTGCTGAGCTAAATGGCTCCTGCTGAGCTAACTGGCTCCTGCTGAGCTAACTGGCTCCTGCTGAGCTAACTGGCTCCTGATGAGCTAACTGGCTCCTGCTGAGCTAACTGGCTCCTGCTGAGCTAACTGGCTCCTGCTGAGCTAAATGGCTCCTGCTGAGCTAAATGGCTCATGCTGAGCTAACTGGCTCCTGCTGAGCTAACTGGCTTCTGCCGAGCTAACTGGCTCCTGCCGAGCTAACTGGCTCCTGCCGAGCTAATTGGCTCATGCCGTGCTAATTGGCTCATGCTGTGCTAACTTGCTCATGCTGAGCTAACTGGCTCCTGCTGAGCTAACTGGCTCATGCTGTGCTAACTGGCTCATGTTGTGCTAACTGACCCATGCTGTGCTAACTGGCTCATGCTGTGCTAACTGGCTCCTATTGAGCTAACTGGCTCCTGTTGAGCTAACTGGCTCCTGCTGAGCTAACTGGCTCATGCTGTGCTAAGTGGCTCATGCTGTGCTAAGTGGCTCCTGCTGAGCTAACTGGCTCATGCTGAGCTAACTGGCTCATGCTGAGCTAACTGGCTCATGCTGTGCTAAGTGGTTCCTGTTGTGCTAACTGGCTCCTGCTGAGCTAACTGGCTCCTGCTGAGCTAGCTGGCGCATGCTGAGCTAACTGGGTCATGCTGAGCTAAGTGGCTCATGCTGGGCTAAGTGGCTCATGCTGTGCTAAGTGGCTCCTGTTGAGCTAACTGGCTCCTGCTGAGCTAACTGGCTCCTGCTGAACTAACTGGCTCCTGCTGAGCTAACTGGCTCCTGCTGAACTAACTGGCTCCTGCTGAGCTATTAACTGGCTCATGCTGTGCTAAGTGGCTTCTGCTGAGCTAACTGGCTCCTGCTGAGCTATTAACTGGCTCATGCTGTGCTAAGTGACTCCTGTTGAGCTAACTGGCTCCTGCTGAGCTAACTGGCTCATGCTGTTCTAACTAGCTCATGCTGAACTAAGTGGCTCCTGCTGAGCTAATAACCGGCTCATGCTGTGCTAAGTGGCTCCTGCTGTACTAACTGGCTCCTGCTGAGCTAGCTGGCTCATGCTGTCTCTTTGTTAGAATGTTGTGCAGATCAATCTTAGGAAAGCATTTGCTTGTCATGAAAAATAAGAGGTTGATCTGCTGTTGTATGTATATAGGATATATTCTCTGTTACAGAAAAGGAAAAGAAACACACTAGCTATGTTCTTTTACAAAACTACAAAAAATGCACTTTTAACGGTCGATATATCAGGATCACAATTTATTTTTGCGTTTACTATTTAGAATAATCTTTTTTATTGTAGAGGTTGTATTTGGGAAGAATGTTGAAATATTTAATTATGGAATTTATGCTTCATAATATTGATAAATTTGTTTATTTTTCAGCCTATTCAATTCCTGCCTTTTCTTGCAATTAAAGCGGCATTTGTGTTATAGTACAATTTCTTGGGGTTTTGAAGCTTATATTACTCTGTGCTATAGAAGAAAGAGCTTAAAGTAGTATCAGATGATTTGGCTGATGTAAAACTTTATAAAAGTTACCCAGTGCACATTGCGTATAGAGTTTAAGTATTTATTCAACAAAAGTGTCATTATTACGTTTATAGTTCTTTGTAGACAGTGAATCCATCATAACATCGTTATAGAATTTCAAATTTGTAATTAATTCATTTGTAAGTTATTAAAGGCATAGCAAGGGTTTAAGCGGAAACTGCATTTTGTAGTCAATTTTGAGGATTGTAGAGGGGTATTAAACAAAAGAGATTAGATTTGATTCAGGTTTCACTCTCGATTCATGGTTGCAGTCAATTGATGTCTCTGAGTTAGGAAATAGGCCACACCCACTATAGCAACATGGTAACTAGGTGGGGCAAACAAACCTCAAAGCCACAATCGTGCATGACCAATGCATTGACATTAGGATGTTCATGTGGTCTGCTGCAAGCTGTGATCCATTTATGGCACTTCTCTGGATCTTTTTTTAGCAAAAGGAATAAACAAAATTCTGTTTGCTAGCCGTTCTGGGTGAAGGGAATCGGATTTACAAAGCCCGTAGCGGGTCCTTTATGTGCAACTTTTATTCACCATTTTGTCGTCACTCAGTCTGTGCGCAGTAATTTGTTTTGTACAGTATATTGCATTGACTGCATGAGCATGCGCTGCCAGCTAGCTGTACTGTACCAGTACCACATAGGATTTTTGCCCCACCTAGATATGCAGACTTTGTTGCTAGGCAAATCCGTGTGGTGATGGTTGAAAAAGCTGTTAATCAACTAGCTCAAGAGAGGTTAATTCAGGTTTGTACTTGATTCAGTTTTGCACCTGATTCAGGTTTGCACTTTTGATTCGGGTATACTCTCAGTTTACACCCTTGGTTGCACCATTGTACATACGTCCAGTAAGGACCTGGATTTGATAGTCAATCTAAGGTTGCACCTGAATCTTAGTTGGAGATTTGATATCCCTATAAGCCTGTCTGTATTTCCTTACCTCGTTACAAATGACCATGTACAAACCTCCTCTGCTTAAATAGTACTTGAGTCGGTTGTTATTATGCATATGGTGTACATCGCATTATAGTTTATTTAACCATCTCAAAACCTTTCAATTGTCAAATTTTACCCGCATACAAAGTGAAATATTGTATCATTTTGTTTGCAAATTTGTATCAAGAATCGCTCTTTCATATGTGTATAGTGAATTGCTTTTACTGCTTCATGCATATTCAACAGTTGGTTTTAATGTCTGACGTAAGGTGTTTTGAGGATCGAGTATGCTTTGATTAGTGGATGGAAAATATCTCTTTTTCTCTGGCAGCTCCCATGTGTTTACATGAATAATTTAGTGTCACTGATATTCATTTCGATTGAATTAATTAGGGTGTGAATATTCATATTGTTCACAGTGAATATTCATTTGACGTTACCATATTTAACATTAAAAAATATTCATTTGGTTAACATTGAATATTCATGTAATTAATATAGAATATTCATGTCATCAATGTTGAATATTTATGTTATTAATCTTGAATATTCATGTAATTAATGTTGAATATTCATGTAATTAATGTTGAATATTTATGTAATTAATGTTAAATATTCATGTAATTTAACATTGAATATTTATGTAATTAATGCTGAATATTCATATCATTTACATTGAATATTTATGTCATTAATGTTGAATAGTCATGTAATGTTGAATATTCATATAATTAACATTGGATATAATGTAATTATCATGGAATATTCATGTAGTTAATGTTGAATATTTATATAATTAACATTAAATATACATGTAATTATCATGGAATATTTTTGTAGTCATGTTAAATATTCATATAATTAACATTGATACACATGTAATTATCATTGAATATTCATGTAATTAATGTTGAATATTCATGTAATTTAACATGAAATCTTTATTTAGTTTACTGAATATTCATGTATTACCATTGAATTTTGATTTAGTTTACTGAATATTCATTTAGTTAACTATGAATAATTCTTTTGTTTTAATAGTGCATGTTGCTCTGATAGATTTGTAGAAAAAATATGTGAGGTATTTGTGAATTATTGGCTTCCATTTGAGAATTTCAGCATTTTTACAAAGTATGAGAGTGCATGAGAAAGTTTATTTCCTTAAAATAAGCCCTCAAACAAACAAAACTAAAAATAAACTATTTTTGCAAGAGATTAAAACCTTTTCACGGTAATGTTTGCAGTTAAAAGAACGTTTTTGTATGTAATAAATGATTTATGGAGGAAGGTCAAGTGTGCCAATGATTGTTGTTTTGGGATATTTTTGTTAGAACTGAGTTTTCCACCAAAGGAGAGAATTTCAGATATTAAAAGCTGCCCTCTAGATATAACTACTGGGATATAGGTTCATTTTGACCTGGTATGTGACATCAATATTATCCCCCAAACAGGTATATGTGTTGTAGAGTGTACTACAAAATACACTTATTCTGGTCAATGTTCGGTAGGATTGCCAGGAAATTGACCAGAAAGTGGTCAAACATTTCCCAAGTTTACATGTTTTTGAGGATGGATGCTTGCTGTAAGTTTACTTTAAGTACACTTATTCTGGTTAATATTTGGTAGGTTTGCTAGGAAATTGACCAAAAAGTGGTCAAACATTTCCCAAGTTTACATGTTTTGGGGATAACACTGAAATGATGCTTGCTGTAAGTTTACTTTAGGTACACTTATTCTGGTTAATATTTGGTAGGTTTGCGAGAAAATTGACCAAAAAGTGGTCAAACATTTTACAAGTTTACATGTTTTTGGGGGTAACACTGAAATGATGCTTGCTGTAAGTTTACTTTAGGTACACTTATTCTGGTTAATATTTGGTAGGTTTGCAAAGAAATTGACCAAAAAGTGGTCAAACATTTCACAAGTTTACATGTTTTTGGGGGTAACACTGAAATGATGCTTGCTGTAAGTTTACTTTAGGTACACTTATTCTGGGTAATATTTGGTAGGTTTGCGAGAAAATTGACCTGAAAGTGTTTTTTGTTAAGTTGAGTGTGCATGCTTATTTATCATACTTAATATAATACTCAGGACCATGATATGTTACCAGATGTGGTTGGCAGATTAAGAGAGATTTTAAAAGTGGGGTGTTGCGTTGGTTTGTTGCGTTGGTTTGTTCGTTTGTTTGTTGTGTCACAAGGTAGATAATGATAGATTGATGTTTGGTCCATGGTTTGAAGGTCACAAGGTAGATGATAATATTGATTGTTTCAGATGTTTGAATGTACTCCATGGTTTGAGGGATACTCTACCATAGCAAGTATTATATGGTTTGAGGGATACTCTACCATAGCAAGTATTATATGGTTTGAGGGATACTCTACCATAGCACGTATTACCTGAGAGGATCATACTCGTACTTGTTATTCCATCATGATGAATAACTTGAGCTATTAATTTTCAGTCTTTTGCACATAAATTATCTGAGAATTAATAATTCACATCCTTTGCAATTCCCAATGAATACTCTGCTCGGGATTACACACATTGTCTGGCCCCGTAGAAACCCCTATCCACAGTAACATGATGGCTCTTCAAAAGAGTTTCATTGTTTGCATGATAGGGAATGTAATAGCTGGCATGTAAACACACTGGAGTTATCTGTGATGGGTTTCTTGATTGCTTTTAGCAGTCTAAAAGCCATACCCGCAGATATAAGAGGTTGCTGCTGGTGAAAAGTCTTACAAATTGTAGCGAGATTTGGATGTGTTGATGCGTACAAGTATCCATGAGTTAATTGTATGGGATAGTTAGTTACATGAGTGGTTCATGGAATCGTGTATTTCAAACTAGGATAATATTTCAGACAGACTCAAAGTCTGCCAAATAAATTTTTTGTTTAATAACCAGCTCCTTTGGTCTGAAGATTAATAATGTCTTAGGAATCAAAAGCTCAAACAAGACATTAAAATGTATAAATTTGGAAAAAATTACCTCAAATTTTGTCAAAGTGGCTAAGCTCCACGCCCCGGAACATCTCTGGCATAACATACACTTTCGAGACTGGCCTTGATAGGTCAACTTTTATGGTATAAGTAATCATTGATTTACATTATGTTAGGTGACCTTTGACCTCCATTTTGGCACATGGTTTAGCATTTTGTTTCCCTGTTCATTCTTTAACTCTCCAGTGGCATTTTCGTTAGTTTACTTAGTATACTGAGCCATGGTGTATTGTTTGTTGTGCAATATCTTAGCAATAGCCAATTAGAAATTGAAAAATTATGCAAATTAACCTGTAGATGTTTTGGTGGATGATGGGAAGGCCTTTTTGTACCAACCAAGAGGGACGACAAGGGAGCTCATATTTGAACATGATGTTAGGAAGCAGCTTCTATTTTCAAAATGGATTTCTATTGTCAGAATGGACTGGAGTAAAACCTTCACATTACCAATATACTCCTTTTTTGGTACTTAATCAACTCTGTACCAGAACAGCAAACAAAGATTTTGCTAGCTATTCTGGTACAGAGTTTGTTAAGCACCAAAAAAAGGGTATTATGGTAATGTGAAGGCTTAAGTCCAATCCATTTTGACAATAGAAATCCATTTTGAAAATAGAAGCTGTTAGGACTATCATTTTGATATAGGAAATAAAGGGGTAGACAGACTTTTTGAATGTTATGATGTTTAACGATTTGTGGGATCAGGGATATGGTAGATCACTGATCCATTTGACGAATGGTTCTGATGATCCATTTGATAAATTGTTCTGATGATCCATTTCAATATTTTTATAATCTTATTTTAATGGTTCTTATGACCCATGTGAGGAGTGGTCTGGATGATCTATGCAATGAATGGTTCTGATGATCTATTTGATTAGTTCTGATGATCTATTTGATTGGTTCTGATGATCTATTTGATTGGTTCTGATGATCTATTTGATTAGTTCTGATGATCTATTTGGTTCAGATGATCCATTTGATTGCTTCGGATTATCTATTTGATTGGTTCGGATTATCTATTTGATTGGTTCGGATTATCTATTTGATTGGTTCTGATGATCTATTTGATTAGTTCTGATGATCTATTTGATTGGTTCGGATTATCTAATTGATTGGTTCTGATGATATATTTGATTGGTTCTGATTTATTATTTGATTGGTTCGGATGATATATTTGATTGGTTCGAATGATCTATTTGATTGGTTCTGATGATCTATTTGATTGATTCTGATGATCTATTTGATTGGTTCAGATGATCTATTTGATTGGTTCTGATGATCTATTTGATTGGTTCTGATGATCTATTTGATTGGTTCAGATGATCTATTTGATTGGTTCTGATGATCTATTTGATTGGTTCTGATGATCTATTTGATTGGTTCAGATGATCTTTTTGAAGGTTTTGATGATTCATTCAATGAATGGTTCTGATGATGTATATGAATTGTTCTGATGATCCATTAGATATGATCTATTTGATTGGTTCAGATGATCTTTTCATTCATTCAATGAATGGTTCTGATGATGTATTTGAATGGTTGTGGTGATCCATTAGATCTGATTGATCTGTTCTCGATGAACGGTTCTGATGATCCATTCGATGAACGGTTCTGATGATCCATTCGATGAATGGTTCTTCTGTTGATCCATACTCTCTGGAAAGGGAGTACAGAGAATCAGAAAGACATGTGATACTGCTCAATGACACAAACCCTCTCTCTGATCCATTAAAAGTAACCATTTGTGGGAATGATAAAACACGATGGATGGGTTGCAGTTTAGTGCAAGACTTTAGGTGGGGGTGGGGGAAATGTAGCCATACTCCTAAGCAGCTGATGCAATCTATTGCCCTAAATTTGAGGAAGTATTGTCTCATTTAACATGACTTTCTTGTAAATATCTGCCTTTTTCAAATGTAATCCCGTGACACACAATTTGTCATCTTGAAAATAGCTGAAGGACAATATGTTCAGTGTGACATAAGGGGTTGTATCCTAGCAGACAAATTGAGAAAATGTTATTGCTAAAACAGGTAGAGTTTACATGAAATAGAAGTTTGTTTGTGAATTATATCATAAAACAACAAAACGGTAACACTTGCGCATACAAGTGTTTTCTGTGATCATTTGATTTCATTTCCCTTCCCGTCAACCATCTAACATAATAAAACCACTTGTGTGTAATCAGAAATTGAATACTGTTTGTATATTAACTCTTTAGAAAGAAATCTGTAATGTTTCCATATTTTTCTGTATACATTGTACATTTTTGAGCTTGAGTGAAACATTAAGAATGAAAATTTGAATTAAAAAAAAAAAGCCATAGGGGAGAAAAAAGATAGAGTAGATTTATACTTAGCAATAGGATTGTTCCTGGGGTAGAAATTGTAGAAGTTTTGAGAGAAGATGTTGAGATTTTTGTGTAGTTTCTTGAAATGATGGCATTTTAGATATATTTCACCTGAGTTGGTACAGGGCACAATTAAGAAAATATATTCATATTTTAATGGCAAGAACTTTTGTTTTGTTATCTTTTTTGTACTTATTTTTGTCTGTTGTAACAAGTTCCTCACATGAAGCAATGGTGACTCCCCCGGGTCATGATATAACAGAATGTAACAAGATGATGGGGTAAGAAAGGTTCACATACTCGTCCCGTAACCGAGCTGTTTGTTGGGCACCACTGATGACTTTCTGATAAGTTCTCACCACTTCTCACGGTTCTCCGATGCTCTCTGGAATGTGTCGAAGCTCAACCCGGGTTCACTCTCTGATGTTATCCTCCCATCTTTTCCTTTGCCCGCCTCTTTCTGATTCCTGGCAAGATACCCTGCAGGATTATCTGTCAGGCCAGTTACTCTAGAGGCATGTCCATACATCTTAACTTCTGCCTTTTTTTTTTTTTTTTTACAGTTCACAGATCTTCAAAGGTTAGTCACCCCATGCAAGCATACTCAGCTGCTAAGGAAGCATTCGACCCACCCTCACCTACCCCTGCCCAGACCTACCCTCCCACAACTTACATTGACATCACACAACTCTTATCCTCCCACATCCACGACCTCTAGCAAACCTGACTGGGACACAAACTCCACACTACTTACCTACTATACTTATTACCCAGACAACCCACCTTCCTGTAAAGACAAAATTAACATCACCCCCTCAGAATTGGTCACATTCCCTTCCATTAATGGTCCCCTCCACTCTGCAATAGTATCAACCTGTTCGGTTCCATCACCAAGCTCTTTAGAAAAACTCACCCTTCCTGCATCACATCAACTACGACAATAAAATCTGCCCCCCCCCCCCTCCCCTCATACAATCTTATCCATCTCACTACCTACCCTTTCCTTTCTCATCCGCTGATCTAATTTAACCTTTGTTCATTGATGGACGTTCCTAACATGTAGAGGTAGATGTCTCTATTATTGGAGGGAATAAATGTCTTTTAATAAATACCTAAATGGAAGGGTGGGGGGACAAAGTGCATAAATGTTTTTTTTATATACCCCAATGGGGGAGTATAAATGCGGGGGTAGGGGGGGGCACTTCCATATTAAAATGGTAGGCATGTGCCGCCAAAAAAAAAAAAATTGGACTGCAGTATGAAATATTTTTTGTTAACTGCAGTATGACAGTTTATGATTTTGATACCTGCAGTATGAAAATAAGTGATTTTTGATACTTGCAGTACAAAAATAGGTGATTTTTGATACCTGCCATATGAAAATAAGTTATTTTGATAGCTGCTGTATGAAAATAAGTGATTTTTGATACCTGCAGTATGAAAAGATGCAATTTGTTTTGAGACCAGCAGTAAGAGAGATTAGATTTTGATACCTGCACTACGAAAATTCTGAAAAAAGGGCAACTGCTTGGGCAGCACATGTATATATACCTCACATATAAAAGTCTTCCTGCCCTCCTGGGCATAAATGTCTCGTATATACCCAATGGGGCAGCATAAATGTCTCGTATATACCCAATGGGGCAGCATAAATGTCTCGTATATACCCAATGGGAAAGCATAAATGTCTCGTATATACCCAATGTGGCAGTATAAATGTCTTGTATATACCCAATGGGGCAGCATAAATGTCTCGTATATACCCAATGGGGCAGCATAAATGTCTCATACATACCCCAATGGGGCAGCCCAAATGTCTCGTATATACCCAATGGGGCAGCATAAATGTCTCGTGTATACCCCAATGGGGCAGCATAAATGTCTCGTGTATACCCGAATAGGGCAGCATAAATGTCTTATATATACCCCAATGGGGCAGCATAAATGTCTCGTATATACCCAATGGGGCAGCATAATTGTCTCGTATATACCCAATGGGGCAGCATAAATGTCTCGTACATACCCTAATGGTGAAGCAAAAATGTTGCGTATATACCCCAATAGGGAAGCATAAATGTCTCGTATATACCTTAATGGGAAAGCATAAATGTCTCGTATATAACCTAATGGGAAAGCATGTCTCGTATATACCTTCATAGGAAAGCATTTCTCGTATATACCTTAATGGGGATGCATGTCTAATATATACCTTAATGAGGAAGCATGTCAAATATATACCCAAATGGGGAAGCATGTCTGATGTATACCCCAATGGGGAAGCATGTCTCATATATACCCCAATGGGAAATCATGTCTCATTTATACCCCAATGGAGAAGCATATCTCATATATACCTTAATGGGAAAGCATGTCTCATATATGACCCAATGGGGAAGCATGTCTCATATATACCCCAATGGGGAAGCATAATAATAAATAAGATTTATAATGTGCACGTATCCACCCAGAAGGTGCTCAAGGCGCCGTACAATGTGAAAAACAAAGAAATAACAATAAACAAATTAACAAAAACATACTTAGGGGCCTACACACGCACATACACCCATATATGTATACACAAAAACAGTAATAAATAAAAGCTTTGGACATGAGATGTGTTTTTAGATTTGTTTTGAAAATAGCAAGAGGAATTGGATGATCTGACATGAAGGGGTAATTGATTCCACAACCGTGGTGCAGCTTTACCAAAAGACCTATCACCCCATGAGTGGTTAGAATTTTGTTCACATAAAGGTAATTTGACACTGGATCGAAGAGCACGAGTAGGAATATATGATTTTAAAAGGTCAGAGATGTAATTTGGAGCACACCCAATCAACGATTTGTAAACAATAAGCAGTATTTTATATATTATCCTATATGACACAGAGCCAATGCAAGTCTTTTAGGATTGCAAGTACATCTCTTAAAAATTGCAGATATGACTTTCCTCCTTGCTAATGAAAAACACATTTTTATACCAGCTGATTATTGTTCAGAGATTAATTGGTTCTGTAAACAATTTATCCACTCAATATTTATATTTACTGTGCATGAGTTTTAAAGGTCAATGGTGGTCAATTGTTTGTTTTACTGAACTGCCGAAATTGGCCAAAAATTTGAATAAAGGAGATGTACACAACATGGAGTAATGGACAAGACCATACAAGGCGTGCAGAGAGTTTTGTATCTGTTGAAGACGGTGAATTTGTTTTTAAAGAAGAACATACAGTAGAACATATTTGAAGTTACAAAGGAATGTATGATTTAAACAGTAGCAGTAGAGTCAAGATATTTCCTTATTTTACCAATGTTTTGAAGATGAAAAGCAGCAGTGCGGGTAATCCGTGAAATCTGAGAGTTCATACTCATGGTTGAATCAAAGATGACACCTAGGTTACGTGCTTGAGAGCAAGATTTGATATTAGCATGTCTTATACATATATACCCCAATGTCTATGTATACCCCAATGGGGAAGCATAAATGTCTCGTATATACCCCAATGAGGAAGCATAAATGTCTCATATATACCCCAATGGGGAAGCATAAATGTCTCGTATATACCCCAATGGGGAAGCAAAATTGTCTCGTATATACCTTAATGTGGATGCATGTCTCGTATATACCCTAATGGGGAAGCATGTCTCATATATACCCCAATGGGGAAGCATGTCTCATATATACCCCAATGGGGAAGCATGTCTCATATATACCCCAATGGGGAAGCATGTCTCATATATACCCCAATGAGGAAGCACGTCTCATATATACCCCAATGGGGAAGCATGTCTCATATATACCCCAATGGGAAAGAATGTCTCATATATACCCCAATGGGGAAGCATGTCTCATATATACCCCAATGGGGAAGTACGTCTCAAATATACCCCAATGGGGAAGTACATCTCATATATACCCCAATGGGGAAGTACGTCTC
Source organism: Chiridota heheva (assembly GCA_020152595.1). Taxonomy (NCBI): domain Eukaryota; kingdom Metazoa; phylum Echinodermata; class Holothuroidea; order Apodida; family Chiridotidae; genus Chiridota; species Chiridota heheva. The sequence goes on from JAIGNY010002305.1 coordinate 1,684,126, forward strand.
ATATATACCCCAATGGGGAAGTACGTCTCATATATACCCCAATGGGGAAGTACGTCTCATATATACCCCAATGGGGAAGTACGTCTCATATATACCCCAATGAGAAAGCATGTCTCATATATACCCCAATGGGAAAGCACGTCTCATATATACCCCAATGAAGAAGCTCGTCTCATATATACCCCAATGGGGAAGCACGTCTCATATATACCCCAATGGGGAAGCACGTCTCATATATACCCCAATGGGGAAGCACGTCTTATATATACCCCAGTGAGGGGCATGTCTTATATATACCCCAATGGGAAAGCACGTCTCATATATATCCCAATGGGGAAGCTCGTCTCATATATACCCCAATGGGGAAGCACGTCTCATATATGCCCCAATGGGGAAGCTTGTCTCATATATACCCCAATGGGGAAGCACGTCTTATATATACCCCAATGGGGTAGCTTGTCTCATATATACCCCAATGGGAAAGCATGTCTCATATATACCCCAATGGAAAGCATGTCTCATATATAACCCAATGGGGAAGCATGTCTTATATATACCCCAATGGGGAGGCATGTCTCATATATACCCCAATGGGGAAGCATATCTCATATATACCCCAAAGGGGAAGCACGTCTCATTTTTTACCCAATGGGGAAGCACGTCTCATATATACCCCAATGGGGAAGCATGTCTCATATATACCCCAATAGAGAAGTATTAATGTTTCATATACCCCAATGGGAAAGCATTAATGTCTTATATATACCCCAATGGGGGAAGCATAACTGTCTCATATATACCCTAATGGGGGAAGCATTAACATCTCTTATATACCCCAATGGGAGAAACATTGTCTTATATATACCCCAACAGGGAAATGGGGAAAAATAAATGTATCTTTTATATACCTCAATGGAGAAGCATAAATGTATATCCAAATGGGTGACACATAAATGTCTCTTATATATACCTCAATGGAGGATGCATCAATGTCACATTCAGGGGAGGGGCTGTAGGGGATTACATGAAGAATGTCTTTGAAGGTATGTCCTATATCAAAAGAAATATCTCTAAGAGGGCTGAGGATATGTATTCCTGTTAGATACCCCTGCCAATGGGGGAATAAATATCACATACAGCTCACCCATCTATAAAGGAAGTAGAAGGATGTTCAGAATGGGTGTCACTGTAGAGGGGTGATGATACGTCCTTGATATATAATCTAATGGGTTGAATGCATAGATATCGCATACAGGGTATGGGTTGTAACTCGCGTATCTAAAAGGGGGTAAAGAATGTGATCAAAAGAGGGTAATTGGTTAATATGATTGCAAATGGATAATTTTTCGGTATTCAGATCAGCAAAGTTATGACAGAATATTACTGAAGGCCTTATACTTTTCAGACCTTCATGAGGCAAAAAATTAATTTGTGAGATGAGCATATTCTTTCTTACTACAACTAGTGGAGAATCATGTCTCCTGCATATGGAATAGGGGGGGAGGGGGCAACGTTACCCTTTCCAAATCATGGATACCATTGAATCCTAAAAAGATAAGATGCATGTTCTATTCAAGGATTAGTTCAGTGGTCAAGCGCAAGTCTATCCATGGAGCTTACAGGATTAGTTCAGTGGTCAAGCATAAGTTTATCCATGAAGCTTTTAGAATTAGTTCAGTGGTTAAGCACGAGTTTATCCATGGAGCTTACAGGATTAGTTCAGTGGTCAAGCGCGAGTTTATCCATGGAGCGTACAGGATTAGTTCAATGGTCAAGCACGAGTTTATTCATGGAGCTTACAGGATTAGTTCAGTGGTCAAGCGCGAGTTTACCCATGGAGCCTACAGTGTTAGTTTAGTGGTCAAGCGCGAGTTTATCCATGGAGCGTACAGGATTAGTTCAGTGGTCAAGCGTGAGTTTATCCATGGAGCTTAAAGGATTAGTTTAGGGGTCAAGCGAGAGTTTATCCATGGAACGTACAGGACTAGTTCAGTGGTCAAGCGCCAGTTTATTTATGGAGCGTACAGGATTAGTTCAGTGGTCAAGTGCGAATTTATCCATGGAGCTTAAAGAATTAGGGGTCAAGCAAGTCCATCCTATATGAAAGATTTTAAAAGAAACAAAATAATGAAGAAAGCATTCAAAAATCTTATTCCGTTAAGAAGATATTCTAGTTAAAAGTTTTGAGCAGTACAGGAGATTCCTGTCTTCACAAGAAAAATTATTTTCCCCCAAAAAAGGGGAAAACCTATGTAAATTCCAAATTTCCATTTACAAGTGCTTTGACCTACGGTTTCTAATTAGCATATATTAAAAGAAATATCATGATAAAACTGCAAATGTGCAGGAGGATGCTTACTTCCAGAGGTTTTCTTCCTAACACAGGGATGGACAATTTAGTACATAAAGACTTTGAGGAATCTGAGGCTATGACAACAACTAGTCTGATTTCAGTCATTTCTACACAAATGACACCAAACTTGAATATCTCCTTCACTGGATAAGATTTTTAAATGCTTTCTTCACCATTTTGTTTCTTTTCAGGTCTTCCTTCACATGAGATGGACTTGCTTTACCCCTGAACTAATCCTTTAAACACATACATACAAGATTATCAGGGCAACCTGATATTCTTTTAGAAGATTACTTCGATAATCCTAGCGAAAACAGGCCAGAATTTGTACGTTTGTCATTAAATATCTCTTTAACGGCATGGTCAATGTCCATTTGGGAACTGGATAATTGTAGATTAATAGGTATAGATTTTAAAATGCAAAAATGAAATTGAAATACTTGGTTATAAAATTTCTAGAACCCATACAAGTTTTGTGCCATGGCATAAAGCTGTTTCATTAGTGGCATTATGGGTAATCTTCAAAATGGCATCTGAGAGGTCCCCCTCTTCAGGGGACAATAATTTTCTCCTGAAGAAAAGAATCTCCTAAACTGCATGTGCCGGGACCTGTAGAAATGCTCCTCAGTCAATCAACAAACATTGGCACAAGTTAACGCAGCATGGGAATCACCTCTTTTTCAAAAATTAATTTCAACAAGCAATGATGAACAAACAAACAAAATTCAAAAGAAATTCCAAACGAAAGGGAATTTGAATTTGTGATTGACATCTTCTTCACAAACAAACAAAAAACACACCTGATGATAAACAATTAATTGCTCTCTTCCATTATTTTAATGTATATCAACACATAACACTATACAGAACTTGTGTATAAAAAAACCCAGCCCCAATCAAATTGATGATTATTTATTTTTAGGTGGTTATAAATATTCAATACGGTATGTCGATATGATGTCATTGAACTATTCTTGAACTTTGGGGAACATTTATTTCAAAACCTATTTCATTAATATCTTGCTTCTCTATATCTTTGTACCTCTCCATGTTCTTAAAGAACTTTCTATTTGGAAACATCATTGAATTTAATTCCTTAGATGAAAAAAACAAAACAAACAACAACAAGAAAAAAGAAGTTACTAAAACAAAGAAGGACTAATGGGAATAAACACATATACACAACCTTACAGAGGACATTAAAGCAAATTAAAAAGCCAATCATCTTTAATAGGTAGTTTACACTCTTTACAATTATTGGAATATTTCTAAAACAAAATATGGAAAAAGTGAATGTGTTGGAATTCAAAGAAATATCATGATAAAACAGCAAATGTGCAGGAGGATGCTTACTTCCCGATACCCCAAGTTTTCTTCCGAACACAGGGATGGACAATTCAGTACATAAAGACTGAGGAATTTGAGGCTACAACAACTAGTCTGATTTCAGCCGTTTCTACACAAATGACATCAAACTTGAATATCTCCTTCATTGGATAAGATTTTTCAATGTTTTCTTCACCATTTTGTTTCTTTCAGGTCTTCCTTTACATGAGATGTGACTTGCTTGACCCCTGAACTAATCCTTTAAACACATACACACAAGATTCTCAGGGCAACCTGGTATTCTTTCTAGACAATGATTAGTGCAGAGTTAAATGAACAAGCTACCTCCAGGTTGATTTGTCGAGCCCTCTCCTGACAAAGTTCCTACTCGTTTATCCGAAGCAAACAAACCCCTTGAATAATTTCCTCAAGAACAGTCACCTCCCTCCCACCCTTCTCATATTCAGGTATAAAAAGAAGAAATTCTTCAGGTCTATGTTTATTGATACATATCATTTTTTTTATTGGCTAAAAGAAGTCAAAAATCTAAGCAGATCACTTTTTGAATATTTTTTCGTTTTTTGAGATAGAGTTTGATCCATGGTTGGTCAAAGTTTGATCCATGGTTGGTCAAAGTTTGATCCATGGCTGGTCAAAGTTTAATCCATGGCTGGTCAAAGTTTAATCCATGGTTGGTGAAAGTTTGATCCATGGCTGGTCAAAGTTTAATCCATGGCTGGTCAAAGTTTAATCCATGGCTGGTCAAAGTTTAATCCATGGCTGGTCAAAGTTTAATCCATGGTTGGTCAAAGTTTAATCCATTGGTGTTTAATCCATGGCTGGTCAAAGTTTAATCCATGGCTGGTCAAAGTTTAATCCATGGCTGGTCAAAGTTTAATCCATGGCTGGTCAAAGTTTAATCCATGGCTGGTCAAAGTTTAATCCATGGCTGGTCAAAGTTTAATCCATGGCTGGTCAAAGTTTGATCCATGGCTGGTCAAATTTTGATCCATGGCTGGTTACACTTTGATCCATGTTTACTTCAAGCCAAATTTGTGACGCATGAAAATTTGAAGCTGAAAGTTCAAGCTGTTTGATATATGGTAAGGTTGTGATGCCCGACTCCCTTGACAGCTCAAAAGCTGTATATTCTTTTCTGTTTTGAAAAAAGTCTATTCCTACTAGACTTATATTGAGGGCATGGTTTACACTAAAAAACTTTTGATAACAATTTGCTGCAACATTTCAAAGGCCATACATCAGGAATTAGCCAAGAAGGTGAAGCTGAAATGTCAGAAGCTATAATATGGTCAATTTCTAACCACTTTTGATGGAAATATTTTTGTAATCTTCACAAATTTTAAGGAATTTGCTGCCTCTACACACCCATAGATCATATCTTCACCTATACTTCCCAACTGCAAATCAGAAAAGTTGCAACTAGAATAAGAAATGTTTTGGGTCATCTTAAAGCAGACCTCAAACAACTTTGAAGCATGAAGGACATGAGGTAAAATGAAGAAATATTTTCATTATATTGGATTAGAAGATACAAACTGTTCTTACATACATTAAAATCCAATGATTGGTAATTTCAAATGGGTATTTTTTTTTATTTTGTAGACCTGTGGTATATCGATCGAATGTTTTCAATCACGACGTTGTTTTCCGAAACCTTGAAATGCAACGTGGAGGACGTCCTTGGGACAAGTTACAGAAGCTGTAAAGGGAACAGGATTTACTTGTAAACTTGTTCATTTTTATCAATCTAATGATCCTGCGTATCTCTGATGTCGCTGTCCTCGGTATGATTCGTGACATTTGAATCTTCCTTGTCTGCCCCATCGTCTCTCTGCTCCCGTTCTGGGGCTTCGTCATCTCTTCTCTCCGGGCTGTGATCTCTCTCTGCGCTGCGTCTTCTCTGCGGGCTGCGATCTCTGTCAGCGCTACCTTCTCTCTCCGTGCTGCGATCCCTATCCGGGCTGCGATCTTTGTTTCCATTTTCATGGACTGGACTGCCTCCCTTGCTGCGAGATCTGCTCTTGGATCTGCTCCTTTTGTCACCGCTGCGCGAACGGCTCTTCCTGTCGCGACTACCCGACCGACTTTTCCTTTCCGGACTCCTAGAACGACTTTTCTTACCGCGACTTCCTGATCGGCTTTTACGAGCTTTGTCTGCGCTTCGAGAACGGCTCTTGCGATCCCTATCACGGCTTCTAGAGCGAGACCTGGAATAAAAAACAACATTACGTGTTACCAATTGAGCTTATCTTTAGCTTTATATAAATACACACATGACAAGTCGTTTAAATGATTGGCGAGGGACTTTTTTGTTGTTGTATTTTTCCAACTCTGTCATACGGTGGATTTTATCACCAATTATGTTATACTCACATGGGATGTAGAACTGAATGGATAAATATATGCCATTTTAGTAAGAGCATTTTTGATATCATGGAAAATGCATTATGAATTATTAAAGGTGAAAGTACACAAATTTGTTGACATAATACTGGATTTTAACTGGATGCGATGCGGGGCGTCTAAATATCTCGTTGACATAGATTAGTGGCTAATTCAAAGAGAGGGTTGTACTGAATGCGATGAGGGGCTTTTAAATATCTCGTTGACATAGATTAGTGGCTAATTCAAAGAGAGGGTTGTACTGGATGCGATAAGAAGCTTTTAAATATTATAGATTAGTGGCTAATTCAAAGAGAGGGTTGTTACTGGATGCAATGAGGGGATTCTAAATATCTCGTTGACATAGATTAGTGACTAATTCAAAGAGAGGGTTGTACTGGATGCGATGAGGGGCTTTTAAGTATCTCGTTGACATAGATTAGTGCCTAATTCAAAGAGAGGGTTGTAACTGAATGTGATGAGGGGCTTCTAAATATCTCGTTGACATAGATTAGTGGGTAATTTAAAGAGAGGGTTGTACTGGATGCGATGAGGGGCTTTTAAGTATCTCGTTGACATAGATTAGTGCCTAATTCAAAGAGAGGGTTGTACTGGATGCAATGAGGGGATTCTAAATATCATAGATTAGTGCCTAATTTAAAGAGAGGATTGTACTGGATGCAATGAGGGGATTCTAAATATCTCATTGACATAGATTAGTGACTTATTCAAAAAGAGGGGCAGGGAGTAAATTTTTGGCAGAATCTCGCATTTAGATTCTTCGAAAAAGAATATGATGGCCTTAAGTGTCCACATCAGACTGAATTATAAACAATCTTCAATTTTGGAGCAAAATGTACAATTTTTGCTTTTTTAAAAAACAATTTTCAACCAACTTCAGCAAATAGCACTGGTTTAACGGAGCACTGGACTGAAATGTGAGGGCGCTTGTTTTTACGAATTTCACAAATATATTATCCACAACAGATCGATAAACTTCATGCTTTAATAACCTACAGCCGATGCAAGGGCAAAGGTTACGTGAATATTCATATCAACCAGAAAATTGCTCTACCTTTGTGTGCTAGATAGCATTTGATTTTTTGGGGGGAGCCCCCTAAAAATAAGCCCCACTTTTCAGTCTAGTGCTCCTTTAATAGATTTTGGGAAATTATTAGGGAGCAAAGTGCAGCTATTGATGTTGCCGTAAACCTCTACTCACCTGCGGTCTTTGCTCCTACTGCGCTGACGATCCCTACTTCTGCTCCTGCTTCGTTTTTTTGGACTTCTACTGTACCTTTTTAAAAAAGAACAAATCTTATTAATGTTCATCTGGAGGGTGGTAGGTCACAGGGGGTCGCGAGTCATCCTGGTTAGCGGTTCTTCACCTTTGGTGCAAACCGCAAAATTTTAATATAAATGTCGGCTCAGCCACAGTCCAAGAGGGGCAGGACCATCCATCTTGATGAATTTGCAAACACAACCAGGGGCTCCACACATGTTGTCTCAACAGGGATCCAGCAATTGCTATCTCAACCAGGGCTCACACCTGCTGTCTTAACAGGGACCCTGCAATTGCTGTCTGAACAGAGGACCCACACCTGCTGTCTCAACGGGGACCCGGCAATTGCGGTCTAAACAGAGGCCCCACACCTGCTGTCTCAATGGACACCCGGCAATTGCTGTCTGAACCGGACCACACCTGCTGTCTCAATAGGGACCCAGCATTTGCTGTCTGAACCAGGGCCCACACCTGCTGTCTCAATGGGGACCCGGGCAATTGCTGTCTGAACAGAGGCCCCACACCTGCTGTCTCAATGGGGACCCAGCATTTGCTGTCTGAACCAGGGCCCACACCTGCTGTCTCGATGGGGACCCGGGCAATTGCTGTCTTAACAGAGGCCCCATACCTGTTGTCTAAATGGGGACCCGACAATTGCTGTCTGAACAGAGGCCCACACCTGCTGTCTCAACTGTGACCCAACGATTGCTGTCTCAACAGAGGCCCCACACCTGCTGTCTCAATGGGGACCCGGCAATTGCTGTCTCAACCGGGGCCCCACACCTGCTGGGGACCCGGCAATTGCTGTCTCAACCGGGGCCCCACACCTGCTGGGGACCCGGCAATTGCTGTCTCAACCGGGGCCCCACACCTGCTGGGGATGCAATTGCTGTTACAACCAACAGCAATTGCTGTCTTAACTGGAGCCCCACACCTGCTGTCTCAACCAGGCCCACACACTTGCTGTCTTAACAGGGACCCAGCAATTGCTGTCTTAACCGGGGCACACACCTGCTGTCTCACCATCACAGGTTTCTACATACCTATATGTTTATAATTAGCATTACTACACAATTACTCCAGGGGAGGGTTCGGATCCCCCTTTCCAATAGAAAGTTTGTAATAGTTGGACCCCTCCTCCCACACTTCAAAAGGTTCAAGTTAATATTTCCTGGGGCCCCTTGTTCCCAGAGCCTCTCCACCCTTTACTTAAGCATCCCTGGGCCCTCTCCAGCTATTTGATGGCACCAAAGCTAAGTCATAGCATCTCAGTCCAGCTCTGTACTAAATCATGCTTTGGCACACTTCAACAAATGTCACATTAGGAAAGCTCAAACTGCAGGATTAGAAAAGTAACACATTTGGTATGGATTAGTGCTGGTAATGATTAACTGCTAATTGCTTGCAACTCTTCAAAAACATTAAGTTAAACTTTAAAACAATTCCTCGTGAACATGCTATGTGGGTGGCCTTGTGTACAAGCAGAACGATGAATTCAACAAATTGTTGGTGCACTTCAAAAACTAAACTGGGCTAACGGTCTGTAAATAAATTACCAGCTCCGTCATATATCATATACAAGGTAAGTGACACTTCAGCAGTGTGAGTAAGGTTCCAATATTGGCAACATCTTCAGCTGATATTTTATTTTTACTAAACAAAATCCAGGATCTTCATTTCAAACTAGTTTTATCTTCCTAACAGGTAAATTTAAGACATACTTTCATTTTGGTGAGATTCTTGGCCTATTTGTTTCCAAAAAATACATGGTCTATTTGTGTGGGAGCTGTACCAATTCCACAGAAATTTCACTAGTTTTCTTTGAACACTTTTGAGGTTTGTTGCGATTAATTGCTAAACGCTCGCACTTCATAATTAAAGTGGTAGGGTGTGCAGCCCACCAATCGAAAAACACACCGGCAGTATGACAAGATTTATTGGTAACTGTAGTATGAAATTATACAATTTTGATACCCGCAGTATGAAAGAAGTCAATTTTGATATCTGCAGTATGAGTATTCAACGAAATTATAGTAAAAATAGACCAGCAGTACAAAATCAACACAGGAAAACCTCATTTTTTGGGACCAGCACTACCAATATGATCCCCCCCAAAAAGACAAAACAAAAAAAACTAAAACAAATAAGTATAATTTTTTTTTTTGGTGGAAAAAAAGACACCTGCACTACGAAAATGGTGCAAAAAAAGCACCTGCTCAGGTGGCACGTATGGAAGTGCCCCCTCCTTTCTCACCTCACTAGCCCAACTGAACTTTCCACAAGTCCTTCTCTTCATGTCTGATATAAACATATGGAATCATTCTGATTTTGACTAACCCGATGGGCTTGAATGATTGAAATTGTGCTAGCCCATAATTAAAATCAACCAGCCCCAGTATAGCGGGGGTGTGCTAATTTCCAGCCCTAATGCACGATAATGACATGATATATATGTAGTGACATAATGGGATTATGAGTTGGGAGGGTTTATAAATATTATACTAAGTTACACACTAAATATCTTGCGAATGCAAAGCAGTGTTAACATACTTCCAACTACCTGAAGTGAATAAACTTCACAAATTTATAAACAAGTCGCAAAAACGTTGCGGATGAGGACGAGACAATCTCATTCAAAATGAAACAGATTAGGAGCATGCTTAAGAGAGTACACAAACACTGAACAAATGAAAGTCCATGAGAATATTCCGTTAATGGCTTGCTAACCTGGCGAGTGCCATTTGACAGTCGGCAATAGTCATTTTTGATTCCTCAAATGGCAAGCTAGGACTATTTCACAAGGCCTCAGAAGACCAAGACTACGTAACATGCACTACTGCAAACTGTTTTCATATTCTACAATTGTTCCAAAAAGTACACTGCACAGATTATAAATCACTTATCATTAACCATTACATATTATCTGAGGAAGAAAGATAGGCTTTGGAGAAAGATTAATGATCAAATAACCATTTATACCCAAAAAATATTATATGAAAATATTTGCAGGATTATCAGATTGAAAGGAGGAAAAGTAATAGGGCAGTATTCTGAAGAATAACCAGTTACTTCTCTTGCCTGCATCGGTGCTGGAAATCTTAGAAGAGACGAGAAAGTGGGCAGTCAAGGAGGGTGTGTTTGACAATGAATTGTTTGTTGCGGAGTCATATGGAGAAACCGTCAAGCGGAGCTGGAAAAAAACTACGGTTCCAGTGGTTATAGCCACAGGGAAAAAAACATAAATTAGCAGGAAGGAAAAAATATATACTTATTTTTGTTAATTTGTTAATTTATTAAGCCTTGTGATGTGAGCAAGATAAGATTATTTAAGAAACCTCTAAATAACACGCCCTCAAATTTTCCAACCAGTCCATCTTTAATAGAAGAAGCACTTACTATTGTCATAGTAATGTCAATTTCTGTAAAACAGTACTACAAGTCAGTAAAATATTGTTAATGTTTTTCAAACCAGAGAGTTGGCTTAACTTACCCACAACACTTCAACTACAGTAGTTTCTTGATTGGATTAGTTTGACCACACAAAAAAACTCAAGTGCATCTTTTAAATAATTCTGTAGAGAATGAGTTCATTGGTTGTGTATGGTCATCTTAGAAGAGAGTGGTCAATTAAAGAAACAACAGGTGAAGAAAGTGTTCATTCCGTTCAGGTAAGTTACAAGATTAAATCTGATTAAAATGACTTAAATTACTCACATTTGATTAAAATATTTTTTTTGAGACTAAAACATGGTCCAGGAAGTTAAGAAAAAACAGGGTTTAGGAAAGTTAAGAAAAAACAGGGGTCTAGGAAAGTTTAAAAAAACATGGGTCTTGGAAAGTAAAGAAAAAACAGGGGTCTTGGAAAGTAAAGAAAAAACATGATCTAGGAAAGTTAAGAAAAAAACAGGGTCTTGGAAAGTAAAGAAAAAACATGATCTAGGAAAGTTAAGAAAAAAACAGGGTCTCGGGAAGTAAACAAAAAACAGGGTCTAGGAAAACTAAGAAAAAACAGGGGTCTTGAAAGTAAAGAAATAACATGGTCTAGGAAAGTTAAGAAAAAAAACAGGGTCTAGGAAAGTTAAGAAAAAACAGGGTCTTGGAAAGTAAAGAAAAAACAAGGGTCTAGGAAGTTAAGAAAAAACAGGGTCTAGGAAAGTTAAGAAAAAACAGAGGTCTTGAAAGTAAAGAAATAACATGGTCTAGGAATGTTAGGGAAAAACAGGGTCTAGGTAAGATAAAATAAGAACATTGTCTTGGAAAGATAAAAAAAACATTGTCTAGGAAGTTAAGAAAAAGCAGGGTTTAGGAACGTCAAGAAAAAAACATGGTCTAGGAAGTTCAAGAAAAAAAAATGGGTCTAGGAACATCAAGAAAAAACATGGTCTACGAAAGTTAGAAAAAACATGGGTCAAGGAGAGTTAAGGGGAAAAAATGGTCTAGGAACGTTAAGAAAAAAAAAACATGGTCCAGGAACGTTAAGAAAAAAAAAACATGGTCCAGGAACATGAAGAAAAGTCATGGTCTAGGAAAGATAAGAAAAATCATGGTCTAAGAAAGTTAAGAAAAGTCATGGTCTAGGAAAGATAAGAAAAATCATGGTCTAGGAACGTTAAGAAAAATCATGGTCTAGGAAAGTTAAGAAAAAACATGGTCTAGGAACGTTAAGAAAAATCATGGTCTAGGAACGTTAAGAAAAATCATGGTCTAGGAAAGTTAAGAAAAAACATGGTCTAGAAAAGTTAAGAAAAAACATGGTCTAGAAAAGTTAAGAAAAAACATGGTCTAGGAACGTTAAGAAAAAACATGGTCTAGGAACGTTAAGAAAAATCATGGTCTAGGAAAGTTAAGAAAAAACATGGTCTAGGAAAGTTAAGAAAAAACATGGTCTAGGAAAGTTAAGAAAAAACATGGTCTAGGAACGTTAAGAAAAATCATGGTCTAGGAAAGTTAAAAAACATGGTCTAGGAAAGCTAAGAAAAAACATGGTCTAGAAAAGTTCAGAACATGAAAGTGTATCTTCACTCTTGTGCAGTATCTTTTTGAAATTTTTGAAAAGAATTTTAGGAAATCCATATATCTGCAGATATCATATAAGATGGACTTGCTTGATTACTAAACTTCCAAGAATTAGTTAAGGTCAGACAGGGGTGGACTGGCCCGCCAATCCTGGATGGGTGGGCCACCAAAGGGGGCTCAGGCCGACAGTAGGCCATTAAAACGGGCGCAGCAAATAATGTGGGCGGGTCTTCACTTAACAATTGGAGGCCAGTCATGCAATTGGATTGGTGAAATGATTTTGGCCAGTCCATGCCTGGGGTCAGGCATGTCTATCTTATATGATAGAAGGAAAAAAGACAAAGATAAGTTAAAGATACCTTTTTTTAATTTGCATAATAAGATATGAATATTCATAAGCTAGCTAAACTAAATCCTTACTCATACCATGAAGGCCCATGTAGCTTCCTTGGTGTAAGCAGATGAGAGCACATGACTCCGCCTGGACGGGACACCAGTCCATCGCAGGCAACTCCCCAGCAGTGCTGGTACTCATTTTACAGATGAGTGAAGTGAAGCAAGTATAGAGTTAATTTTCTTACTTAAGGACACAATGCAGCGCTCGCAACAGGAGTGGAACTTAGTAATTTTTGCATACGAGCAAGACTCCTTAACCATTGAGTCACTGTACCTCTATTCAAAAACTATGTTCGAGTTTGGACCAAATCTGCACATCAATTTTCTTAAGTTTTTATTGTTTTTAATATATTCTAATTTTAACTTGTGCTGAATTACCTATCGATAAAGCTTTGGGGAACTGTCTGCAACATTAATATCTCTTTTAAAATGACCATACTTGACCACTGACTTATTCTTCAAGAGAAATACACTTCAAGAGAAATACACAATAAGAGGGGAGGACACACAGAAACAAACAAACAAAAAACACAGACGACGTTTACCTTTTCCTGCCCCGATCCCTGGAACGTGACCTGCCAATTTGAAGGAAAATAATATTCGTGATAGGGGAGTGTCTACCTGCAGCGGCTAGCACAAGGCGCAATCCAAATCAGTTTTAGGTCAATAGAGTATGTACACATGACGTCATACACAGTGCACTCCTCAGGGACCAACAAATCACCCGTCCAGCTGCTTGGGGCAATCAAATATCAGATCAGGGCAACTATAATATTTACAGTCTGCCTGTGGAACGAGAATTTTTTTGGTAATTTGCTAAGGCCAGGTCGGGTAGCCCAGGTACCTGCCCGAATGTTCGGGCACCAGTATGAAAATATCGGGTACAATACCCTAATTTTTAGCTCTACAATTTTCACGGAATTGGTGAGTTGTACTTTCACTAAAAGTAGTCATTTCACTAACTTGGGACCAAAAATAAACTAAAGAGTGGGTCATTCCAAGTCAATTCAACACGCCATGTAACCCACCATCTCAGATTTGCTTGACATTTGGCATATAGGCTGGAAATAATGCATACAAAAACACCCCTAAAATTTTAGCCCTATTACTCAAATCATTTTTGTGATATGGACGTGTAAATTTTGGCTATATTTGCCCAAATTTCCTGCCACCGGCAGCCATTTTGAATGTCCGACTAACACAAATTCCCTTATAATTTCTTTACCCCACATCTTTTAAAAAATTGGCACTAAGCTTGTTTGGAAGGTGGGGAATCCACCAATGGCACTTCCAATGCTCCCAGGGTAAACTTTCATTCGGAATTTTTCAAAAACAAACAAATTGTTAAAACTTTTGTGAAAAAGTTTTCAAACTTTTTGCAAAGGGTCCTTGCAAAAAGGCCAAAAATATTAACGGTTGAAACTTTGCATATTAATAGTATATCAGTTTATCAATCTTTGAGCCATAAATGGCAATGCTTTTTTCTTTTGTTTTCATTTTAGAGCATTTTCAATCTCACAGTCAAATTGTTAAAAATGACAATTGTTCGAGATTTTAAGATAAAGGATGTAGCTTCTTAACCATGTGCAATACCACTAATAAGTTACAACCTAAGACTATGGTACATAGAGTAACAATATCCTACATTTGGGAGCTCTAGATTGAATAGTTAATTTTTGATAGCATTTTTAAAATGTATTTTGTGATGCAAAGTAGTGACTTTGGGTGGATTTTGAGGTTAAATTTTCCCTTTATTGGTGTTGATTGACATGGAATGACTGGCTCGAATGTCCCTTAAAATTGTAGAGCTAAAAAATTATTTTTTTTAAATCTAATTTTCTTCTTCTTCGGGTACCTGGAACAGAACCGGGTAACAGTAATGGTTACCAGTCCCAATTTTTTGCTACCCGAAACAGGTCTAAAGTTTGATTTCAAACAAATGCACATCAATTTTTCAAGGCAACCTGATTTTCTATCTGGACATGGACAACAAGAATTGCAGAGTTCAATGCCTGTCAGCATTGGATTTTAAGCTGCCTTTAGGGTGATTTGTCAAACCATGGCACTTCTGGTTGTATCATGGTTTTGTAGTATATTAATAGTGCAAAAACTATGAGTAACTTAATGAAACAACTTCAACAATAATATTTTTTTAAAGCAAACCAGAAAATCAAAGGTTTTAAGGTCCTTCCCCTGGTTTCTTTGATGTAAGCGAATAAAAACTAAAAACACATGGCTCACCGCTTACCCTGGACAGGACGCCAGTCCATCACAGTTTAACTCCCCAGCAGTGTTCGTACTCCTATTTAACAGTGGAGTGGACTGAAGCATTCAGTAAAGTGTCTTGCTCAAGGACAGATTAATATGTCAGAAACTGAAGTTTTTTTTTTTTTATAATTGTTTACATGCCCATTAGAAAGATAATCATTTACTTCACTGCAGTCTTTTAATTCAAAATGTGGACCACTAAACCTTTCAAGTATTACTGAACCTCCACTTTGAACAAAATTGCTCAAAGTAGAACCTAGGTATTTTCCTGAGTAAATTCTTTGTTTTTCAAACGTTTACCATAATTCTGTGGAGTCTGTACCACACCCCTGCAATCAAATTCTAGCAGGATTAGACTTTCTCATTATTATCAGTGACTTTGATTCAAGAAAGACATTTTAGATTTTGAATTATCCACCCAGTCATACATCACTAACTTTGATCAGCCAAAATTTAAAAAAATGCAAGAGCTATTAGTAAAATTCATAACCCAATCTCCTTGGATTTTAATACCTGTCTAAACAAGAAGTTGCAACATGTCCATCAACCTGTAGGGGTTTCAAATCACTGCAAGGGCTATTTCTATGTTTGTTTAATGATAGCTTTACAGGACCACGACAACAAAGGTCAAATTGTGCCTGAGAGGTTAGATCATTCCAGAGGTAAAAAGGAAACAGGGAGATTGAGAGAAACACAGGAACTAAAAACCAAAAAGCTGGGATCGAGAGAGGAAGTGCATGGGTGAAAAAAGGGGAAAAAGTAAAGGTTGAGGGGTGGGAGAGGAGGACTAAATATGGTTGTAGAGTGCAGCATGATGAAGGAAGAGGATCATTTTATCCGGAGGATTTTTCTGGAAGAGCTCGGCTATTGAGTTATTGGGAGCGAGGGAAGCTCTGGGAAGGTTGTGCAGGGGGCAAGCAAGGGAGGACGTGGTGGACTGTGAGGGTGCAATGGCAATTGTTACAGAGGGGTGGGGGAGGTGGCTATTTTAAAAATTCATAACCTAATCTCCTCGGATTTCATGTCCATCGACCTGTAAAGGTTCTTCTTCTCCAGGAGTAAAATCAACAATGAAATCCTCTTAAAACATTCGACATTCTTAAATAACAAATGAACATTTAAACCACAATAGGATTAGTACAGTGGTCAAGCAAGTTCACCTTTATACGAAAGAGGTGAAAAAATGGGGCAGGAACTATTTTATCTTGTAACTATTGTCAACCACCTAAAGACATTTTGGGAAACCTTTATTTTCTTTCAAATGCCGGTACATTGACAATTGTTGGGAAAGTGAGAATAAGGGCGCTAACTTTCTACAACAGATTTTCAAGTCTAGTCATTTCTTCAAAAATGAGACACAATTGAACAGAAAATAGATTCAGTTCTTGCTTTGCCATTGTTTCTTTCAAAGTCCTCTTTTATATAAGATGAACTAGCTTCACCACCGAAACAATTATAATTTTTTTAATGAAATCCTTGATAAATTTTGAAAGGAAAGGTAACCGGTGAAAAAACTTCCTCAATCGAATTCAAAACTCAAATGTTGAATTGGACGAAAAGAAATCAGACACCAACCTTCTCCTGTCACTTCTTGATCGAGAACGAGATCTCGACCATGACCTGGGGTCATGTGAGAAAAAGAGAGAGAGAGAGCAAAAAAAAATTAATAAGGTTGTGAGCAGCAAGAAGATCAAACAGCGGAGAGATGAAAACTAGCTTTTGTTAAAGACAAGAAAATGCAAATTATTAAAAAATATGCGCATACCAAGAATTCTTAATTTAATTTAAATAGAAACTTTTTGTCGTTTAGTATACTGTTTATAATTCAAAGTTGCTTTGAATTCTTTCGGGAAGTAATGTCTTATATACATTCCACATTAATGTATTCATATATTACACCAACTTCTTGATAGAGGCAACGGAGAATAGAGTGATGATTGATGGCTTGTTACAAAAATGTCACATCACAAAATTTCAAATATGCCACATAAATGTCGCATAATTTTTGCCACCTTTAGCAATGAATGTCACATCTGTTTTGCCTTTGCCACATTAGATTGGCATAGATTCACACATCATGACCAGTTGACCAGTGATACTCATAGAAAGGATAACTTGGTTATGTCTGTTTCATGAAAAAAGGAATCCATCACAAAAATGCAACATCAAATTACAGTAAAAGAATACTGCATGGTCATAAAAGACATGGCCTAGTGAGTGTGAGTGAAGGAGTAAAACATGTCATAAAATGTCACACAAATTCTAATACATCTGTTTATGTTTATTTTGTCACATCTTGTCACAAAATTTTCAAAATGTCACAGATTTTTAAAACATTTTGTCCCAAAATGTCACCACGTCACGGACACTCCATTCTCTGAGGTAACAAACAGCGTCGATTCAAAACAAAAGGATGAGATGCAAGTGAATGTGCAGATGAAAAATATGTGTGTACCAATGTGAGAAAAAAACATTTGGGCTAAAAACAAGTGCAAAAGCTGCAATGCTTAATTTAAGCTGTTTCAATCATCATGGGTTTACAAAATAGACTGATGATGTAGATAAAAACAGCTAGATTGATCTATGACCTTGCGCTTATCAATAATCCATCTGGCAGCACGCTTGATTAACAAGTGCTGGCTACCGCCCACCAATCAATCCAAATTATTTACAGAGGAAATTACCAGACCATCAATTGTGTCAAATTCACCCTGCAATTTACAGTAGTAGACTGCTTAAGGGTTATTGAAGGAAAAAAAAAGCTGGAATGGGCTTTAAGTTGTAAAAATGTGATGATGCTGGTTTTGACCAATTCATAACAAATTTGAAATCATAGAAGTCATTTGATTGGTCCGTTCTTGTCGAGCACTTGAGGGATTGAAAAATGGGTTTTGTAATTACTGCCTGGGTGAGAGAAAGTTTTGAATAAAGATGGGAAAACGACCTCTAAGGTGGATGGTGTGAAGTTTGCGGGTAATGCCGTATTTCCAAGTAGCGTGAAAAGCTTTCTTGAGGTCGAAAAAGATGGTAATGAGGTGTTCTCTTTTTGCAAAGGATTCCTGGATAGCAGTGTCGAGCATAATTAATTGGTCCAGGGTATTGCGACGTTTCCGGAAGCCGCTTTGGGGAGGGGAAAGGATTCTGTTACTGAAGTTTGACATGGGATCCTCACCCTCAAAGAGATGGGGGGAGAGGTGGGAAAGGGGCCAGCCGGCCTTCTTGAAGTTCCAATTGGGGGTGTGATCTGTGGGGGTTTGAAGGTTGGGTAAATAAGAAGAGGGTAATGGCACTACCAAAGAGATCAGCAGTAACCTTCCAGCTAAAATCAAGGAGGTTGGGGGAACAGATAGACAGGTCAATACAGGTAAGGGAGCCTGTGGAAGGGTGAAGGTAGGTCGGGGAGGTATATATTTTATGAATTACATAGTAATAATATGGGCTGTATATTTCTGCAGAGTGCTCCTTTTTTAAGTTAAGATTATTTCCGTGGCAACGATGGTTACCATGGCATTTCTTCTTCACACTTAAGTTACCTTTTTTCCGTCAGAAAATTATAACATTGAAAAGTTGTTCTTACCTTCCGCGTCTGAAGCTTCCACCTCCTGAATAACCTCCTCCACCTTCAGATTTAAACAAGAAAGAAAAATGAAAACATTTCTAAAATATGACATACAATGTCTCGCTCCCCTCTTTTTGAAGAATGAAAAAATGGCATGTATATGATTAACTATAAAATTTTCAAGAAATACTACAAACATGTCACCCATAAAAAAATCCCAACACCCCATTCCTCCTTGGGGAAAAGATCCTTTCTATAATGATCTAGGATAGCCAGGGTAGTTGTGGGGGCAGGCCCCTAGTAAGGCTTTTTCAGAGGGGTGCTCCACCCTGCCCCTATTTTCTTCCACCCTGCTCATATTTTCCTCAACCATGCCCCTTTTCACAAATCATGAACATTTTTTACTAAATTTCCAAAACAAAAAGATGCAGATACACAACTTATTATCTTTCTTATTCCTCTCTAATTTAAGTTTTAAGTGCCCCAAAATCCAAGCTGCACATTAGTAAAGGCACTGCTTAAAAATTTGGCCTGCAATTTTGAAGCAACAAATTAACCACATCATTTCACAAGATTAACTTTGCATCATAACATTGAGGTATAAATAGTTCTACGCTCATAGTTCATTTTACCTTTCCCCAGCAGCAAAAACAAACAATGCCAGCATTGATTACAGTTACTACTTGTATTACAAAGGATTGCCATTATATTCAGATGTGTGTCACTAAAAATACCATGTAACACCAGTAGGAGTAGTTGTTATCTTGAAGGAGCCTTGGAAAGGTGAAACTGTATACAGTTTTGTGGTTTGGAAAACAAAAGAAATATATAACTTTTACTCCGACCGGCCCTGCTCCATTTGAGGGCCGATTAAGATGTTTCTGGTTTTAAGCAAAGCCATTTCTAATGCATGCCCCTTGCTACCTTGTAAATTCACCCTTTTGTCCTTGCCACCCTGCCCCTTTTTGATTCAGGCTAAGGGTTTGTAGGGGAGGATTTCTTGATAAACCTTTTCATCAATGAAAAATTTCAGCTGATCTAGCCCCAGTCAATTTCATATACTGGGGTAGAAAATTGCTAGTGAACTATGGGTCCATGGTGGTGTATAAAATGTTGCTCTCGAGTAAATTATTTAGAGTGACACTTGCCTATTTGTCTCCCCTCCCAACCAATTGCGTTAAAAAATTTTGTCTGGCATATTTGGTTTTGACAAGCCCTTGATTTTCGGCATATTTTGTCAATTTGCTGTCGTATGTACAAGTCACTACATAATGTACAAGGCACTGCACGCTAGCGAAGCTTGCAAGTATTATTAATACACACACACTTGTGTAGGCCTGCCTTGCTAAAGTAAATGAAAGTAGAATCCTAGCTAATGATATCGTTGGCAAAAATACTGACTATATATACTAGCCCATATGTGTTTATGTAAAGTACTTGTACAGACATGTTGAATCATTCGGCTGTTAGTCTCGTAGTTGTGTCATTTTTCTTTTATTTTTGAGTGATTCAAAATCAATTTTGTATGAAACAAAACTTTCAATCGCAGAGGTAAGATTTTCATATAAGTTAATGAAAAACTCTGGCGTAAAATTTCACGTGTTATATCTAAATTTTACGACAGGTACATGTGTCGAAAGAAATTTCAGCCATAGGGTAATATAAGACAAATTTGTCATTAACGCCAACCCTGCTCCGCACCCCGATTACCACCAATGATACGGACTCTTACACAATTTAGCATCGTCTAAATCTAAAATCATTACAGCCAATGGAATAATTTTTATGAATACTTTTGTCGCCTCAAGACAGTCAGCGAAAATTAATGGTACTCATATATGTTGGAAACTATTATCTAAATACACAACATTTGTGAAGAAAAATCAATTCTGTCCAGTATTTGTTGAAAAATAACATAATATCGGTTTTTCTCCCATTGACTGCAATGATAACTGACTGTTTGTTTTCCCCCCCTTTGACTGAAGTTTGAGATCGTCAAAAAGCATTGTTACGTCGCCATGCACCACAACATTCCCGGATGTCCGACCTCCAGAATGTTGTATCGAGATGTGAAAAAGCTTGTGGCACTTACGTCTTCCCCCTCCTCTATCAGAGAATGAGTCTCGGCAATCTCTGGCAAAATGGCCATACTTGCCACATTTGAAGCACTCGTCATCAGCCTGCTGAGCAAAACAAAGGACAACAGAGACAATGTAACTTGCTGGTAAGAAAACATTTCAACTCAATTTCACTTTAATTAATTGTAAGGGCTATAAGGGTTAATTGTAAGGGTTAAAAGGGTTAATTATTACCCATCTTGAATCTGGATCAGAAAGGGGACCTGCACTTTGCTCAATTTCACTCCGACAAGGCTTAATTGTGACTATTCTCGGACCTGAAACCAGCACTTCACTCAATTTTAGTCCGAAAAGGATAAAAAGAAACCATTCATAGACTGAGACCGGGAAAGGGACCTGCGCTTTACTCAATTTCAGTCTGACAAAGGTTACAAGAAATCTTCATCGGACAGGAACAGTTAAGGGGACCGGCACTTCAGTCCAACAAGAGTTAAAAGAAACCCTTTTTAGGCAGGGAACAGAAAGGGGACCAGTTTTTCAATCAATGTATTCGGACAAGGGTCAAACACAAAATACTAAGTCCAAAATTTAAGAAAACTAAGAAACCTAGGGAAATGCGTTAAAGGATTACATTATTCGTTAGCAGTGTCCATCCTGTACGATACATGTTTTTTTTTTTGATGAGGGCTTAACAGCACCACGACAACAAGGGTCAAATTGTGCCCGAGAGGTTAGATCATTCCAGAGGTAGGAAGGAGAGTAAATAGGAGGAGTTTGAGAGAAGTACGAGCGCTACGAGCCAGAAAGCTGGAATTGAAAGAGAAAGTGCAGGGGTGTAAAAAAAAAAAAGGGTAAAAAAAAAAACCTGATAGAAAGACAAACATAACTTTGAAACTACTTAGAATTCTTGATAGAAGAATTAGAAAGATGTGACACTGGTCAATGCCTGGGGCAGAAAGTCTACTTTGAGGTAGTGCTGTCAATCACTCACTTTACAATTGTCAAAAGTTACTGAATATTCATTCAGAGTTAATGAATAATCCTCTGATTGAAAGTATTTTTTTTGCATATTCCTTTGGATAAAATGGTCATCACAAAAACTTTAAATATAAAAATAATCGACGATTCGACCTTTTCAAATAATTTCTCTGCCTTGCGTTCTGCGGTAGAGCTTTTCCACCTTGCAGCAGAGATTCCTGGGTGTGATCCTGGGTTGGGTCAAACTTGAGAAATTACGAACAGGTAACGCTTGACACGTTGCACCATTATTGACTGTTGCTGGAGCATAGTCACCAGAGACTTGGCTTCAGTTTCAATTTGAACTGATGGCGATTGCTACGTAAAGAAATCTACTATCGAGATTTTGATCAAAATAGCGGTTTCAAATCTTGTTACTTACAAAGCCACGCTTGGGTCCACGAGCCCACTCCACCACGATGCACTGTCCCATCAGTTCACGGTTGTTCTCGTTCCTTATGGCATCCTACAAAAACCAACCACCGGCAAAATAACAAATTAGATTCGAGACGTACAATAAAGTTTGGATTATAATCTAAGGATGTTAACTTACACTCATGATAAATATTACACCACAAGGTTACAAAGATGTGAAGAAAAAAAAAAAATAGTTTGAGAGAGATGAGAGAAAAACACGACCACAGTATAAAATAAGTCTTTTATTCAAGAGCTTTAAAGTCCCTTAGACACAGAGGCAAGCAATTTTTTGGAAAATCGGTCATGAAACAAATATTTGATCATGTTTAAACGTTTTGCTCACACACAATGAAGATTACTACTGAGGCTTTCTGATGATAATAAGAAAAGTTGCAAAAAATGTCATTTTGCTCAAATAAAGAAATTCTTTTTAGCTTAGCGGTCACAATATTTTGCTGCGACACAAATTTTGCTTAATGTACATTAGAACACGACTTTAATACATCTTTTAATTTCAATCCCAACAGCCATATGATGATATCTTATCTTCGAAAAAAATCACTTGTTAATCTGCATGCAAAAGCCTATATGAGCTATGGGCCTGTCAAGGCATCAACATTACTTTTCAAATCTATCAAGAAGGGTGCAATGAACCCATCAAAGTCAAGTTTTAAAATTGTCATTTAAAGAGTTTCTTCAACACACATAACTAATTATGCAAATTTGTAATGGACAACCATGCATGTCTTTGTATGTTTCTATGGTTTCTAATATAAGGAATCATTTTGAATAATGCTGCCTCTTCACATTAGTACAACAGGCAATTGTTTAGCACTGCCACAACCAATACATATAAAGGCTAAGTCCAATAGTATGGCACATTCATCTCATAAAAAAAAGAGGATTTTAAAACAAACCAAATTGCGAAGAAATTATCTTGATAAAGAATGCTACAGGGAAAATCTGAAATAAAAAACCATAAATATCTATCCCTAAACTCCACACAGAAATAACTTAAAAACCAACAAAACAAAGAAAGGAAAGGTAATTGACTATAGAAAAAAAAAATCAATTTATACTCAATAATGTCAATTTCTTTATTTTTTAAAATATTTTTTACCTTTGGTAAAATAATCAAACAAAGTATTAGGCTAGAGGACACACTTTATATTTGTTTTAAACATGGGACCGACATAAATTTCACAGGTGGATGTGCTAAATTTCGCATTGTTCTGATATGGTTCATGCTTGTGGGTTCAAATATCTTAAATTTGTTTAATTAAAACAATAACCTTCAGTGCCAAAATATAGTAATTAAGGGCCAAATAGGATATATCACAAAATATGAGGAATTTTTTATAGGAAACTTAAGGAAGTCTGCAGGAACGGAATTATAAACATTTCCAAAAAATTATTTTAAAATTTTGTTAATTTAATCTTTGTATTATGAAAGCATTCTATTCCCCCAAAATTTGCACAATATTTTTAGATGGTTGTGACTAGGAACTGAGTTTGTTTCTGCGTGCATGGATTGGCAATTATCCGAGATAATACATGCACAAACGAATATCACCAGTCATCATTTCCTGAACGAGATAAGAGATAGAAGCCCAGTATCGGTCTGAAAAAACTATAAGTGTGCCCTCTATCCTACTTGAGGGTCTCCTTGGGAAAACCAAGAAGCTACCTCCTCGGTAACACCAAGGAGCTACTAAAATGAAGAGTTCACAACGAAAACATGTAGTAATGAGGGATTACACGACATGCATGTTAAAAAAGACAGACAAAAACAGAGAAACAAGGCATGCAAAAATGTGTACACCTAAAAAATGAATTATAAAAGCATGCATGATGTTAGAAATAAAAAAAATAGATTAACCAAATTTACAACAATAAATGTTTCTTGTTGTTACGCTCCAATCTTTGACATGTTTTGCTCAATGTCTTTGTTATAATGTAACTTACAGTTTGAATTGAGTAACATTTTACCTACATTTTTTCAAAAAATGCTTAGGGAAATTTCTCTCAAAATAGGGAAATTTTCCTCCAAATAAAGGATACTTCCCGAAAATTTAAGGAGATTTCCCAAAAATTGTAAGATTTCCTGATGAGCAGCAAAGATTTAAATCTTAGATGAAAATACAGATGTTCTCATCCTTTTCAATGACAGATATTTAATATCTTTAAAGCAAACTTCCTATAACATAAGTGACCATAGATTTTTGATATCACATTTGATAACCAGACGAGTGGGCCTGTAGTCATAGCGATAAGGGTAATCGCTTGCAATAAACGATATTAAAGAAGGGGTCGTGACAACAAAGAAACATCGATCAAATGTCATTATTTTCAGCAAAATGGTTTGTGAGCAGCACCAAAAGCTCACTGTGATCTTCTTTCATCCCCCCCACTCCCCCCCTTCAAGTTTTGATTTTTCAGAGGGATGCTCCACCCTGCGCCTCATTGCCTTCACCTTGCCTGTTTGCACTCTGCACTCTTCATTTTGTCCACAAAAACATACTATTTTCATGCTGCTTAGTTACCCATTATAAAAAAGATGCAGGGACCTACTTGTTATATTGATTAATTTAATTTATTTACATGTTAACCCTCAAATGTCCCTTTTGAACTACAAACCAAGGCTAAAACAACATGAATAATTCTGTAGTTTCTAATTTTATTTTCTCCAAAACAGGTAGGGTACCAAAAATGGCAAAATAAATGTTTAAACTTTTTCTATAGACATTTAATATAGCCCCCTCTTATTGGAAAAGAACAAACAAGTGACAAATCCCAATATAAACTCGACTTTTTCAACCACAATTCATAGGAGTTTGTTTAACTTTTAAGAATGGCCACCATAATTTGGGCTTATAACTCAAATCAAGGCACAGCATTTTCAAATATTCAACAACACAAATGAAAAAATAAGTGGAGGAATGTAATCACTATGAAATTTGCTGTTCCCCACAAACCACTGCTGAGAATAACAACATTGCATGAAAATCATCTCTACCGCTTTAACGTTGCTCTGCTTGTTACACTGCCGTCAGTCAATTTTGTCAAGGAGCAATTCCTTTGCGCTTTCAGCAAAATGGTCTTTACGAGAAAGGTCATGCGGCCTCAAGTCTACGTCCCAAGATAAGTTAGACAAAGAAGAGTCTACACCCTCTGGCTTTCTTTTTTTTCAAACTCCCAATCATTTTGCTTTAAAAAGGCTGGTCGAAATTCTTTGGCAATTTGGGCTCAAAAGGAGAGGCAGGCAAAAGCGGAAGGTCAAACAGGGGTCACACCACCGGTAGCGGTAGGTAGAGTGCTATCAAAATGGCACACAGTGTTCTGAGCATGAGAGACTTTAAGGTAGAAACGGACGGCCATGTCAAGACGGAAAGTTCATAAACCATAACGCAGGACTAAGTCAGCCATGTCTAGGTCAATGGAACACCTTGGCATGGTCATGGGTTTGGCTTTGTTTCTCAAGGTAGAATTTTGGCATTCTGTCAAAAATTTAGCGAGAAGATTTGAAATGTTTATTAATGCAATATTACATAATGGTATAAAGAAAGTATTCATTATCAATAACCCTTTGGTAGGATACCAGCATATGATTTTACACATTTTCCTTTCCATTTAAAAAAGTAAATAAAACTACACAGATAATGCATACATTTCAACATAATTGAAGTACGATTGGTTTAAAAATACAGTTACAACTTTGCAGAGTATTGATGAAATACTAGAAATTAAAAAGAGAATAGATCATTAACAATTCTACATCCTCATTTGCATAATTACTTAAGGAATTCTGTGAGATTGTGTTGTAGAACATGTTTCCTCATTGCTCTGCTGAGCGACAACATAACTGAATGCAATTGTCCCGCGTCTCTTCGGCATAAAGTTGTGTATTTTGCACAGCTATTAATGCAGAACTTGCCTAAGGCTTTGTTTATTCTTGCACAATCTGAATAATTTGGATAATTCTTTGAAAGTCACATTTTTTTAGGCTTTAAATAGATTCAGTAGTAATTCTCAGGGTAATCATACTTGAACACAATGTCAGGTTTACCTATCAGTTTATATGATGCTAAAATTAGCTTTACACTAAATTGAATACCATTGTATATGCAAATAAGTTGGCAGACTTCTAATCAAACAGTTTCTTTGTTTATTCATTTACTCTGAAGTCATAACATTTCACTAAAGGTCTTTGGACACCTATAAATCACAATTAATCTTTCCAGGTTTCCAAATAGGCCACAGCCACCACAGCAACACGGTAACTATGTGGGAAAACAAAGCTCAAATCCACAATCGTGCATTACCAATGCGTTGACATTTAGATGTTCGCGAGGCCGCCGCAAACTTTGATTCATTTGTGGCACTTCTCCGGATCTTCAGAAATTTCAGCAAATGGATCAACGAAATTCAGTTTGCCAACTTTTTTGGGTAACAGCAATCAGATTTACAAAGCCCGCAGCGAGCATTTTTGTTCACCATTTTGCCGTCACTCATTCTGTGTGTGCAGAAATTTGTTTTGTACAGTATATTGCATTGACTACATGAGCACGCACCGCTAGCTACCTGAATTGTACCAGTATCGCGTAAGTTTGCCACACTTACTTATGCAGATTTTGTTGCTAGGCAAACTCGTGCGGTGATTGGTTAAAACAAGCTGTCAATCATGAAACCCAGAAAGGTTAATTGCACCAATACCTTAGAAAAGTATACAAGGCAAGATTTAGGGACCGGTTGTGACGGGTCACAAGGTCACAATTGTTACTACTTACTTTACAGATTTAAAAACCCTACTCCAAACCTTACTAACTTTAAAAACAAATTTTTTAACCTGTCACAGTAAAAACAAAAAACCCATTTATTACTCCGGTCACAACCGCCAATGATATGCGCATGAGAGATTTACAAACGTTACAACTATAAAAATGTGTATTGGTTTGGAAAAAGTCATTCACTCAAGTTTTTGGTTTACTTTAGTGCCAGTTTTTTCTTCTTTTTTTTTCAGTACCAAAATGTTGCATAGTCTACAGGAAAGACTGGATAACACATTTCAGTTCCAAACTGTGAAATTTAGTTTTGACTATCTTTCCCAAAATCAAGCATTCGCACTAAGTTTAAATGTAGTCTTATCATTCAAATTTTAGAAATGAAGACTACATCAGATAGTCAATGTGATTTACAACCAAACCATAAATTTAGCCCATAAAGATGGTGGCAAGCTTTTTTTTTTTTTTTAATGAGCTTTGCAACAAATTCACATGTCTTGGACAAGTTTACTCAATTTTTTTTTTTTTTTACAGGCTTTGCAAATGAAACTCATGTTTCATCTGTCTTTTACCAACATACTTTAGAATTTGGAGTATTCCTTTTTTTTCTTCTCCCCCCACAAAATATTAAGACAACTTGAGCCAGAACTTGTATGAAGACTTTTCTGTATATTGAATGTCCAAAGACCTTTCTACAGCGAAATACATGTCGGAAAAGGAACACTCAATCAGAAAGTTGAGGGCGCTATGTTTGACAGCTTCACAAATAATTCAAGAATTAGTTCAGGGGTCAAGCATGTCCATCTTATATGAAAGAGGACTTCAAAAGAAACAATATAGTAAAGCCAGCATTCCAAAATCTTATTCCGTTAATGAGATATCTAAGTTTAAAGTTTGGTATCATTTGTGTAAAAACGACTCACGTCAGACTAGTTGTGATGTCATAGCCTCAGATTCCTCAAAGTCTTTATGTATTCTATCATATTTCCTCCTGTAATTTTGTGGCTTGAAAAACCATGATTGTTTTTTAAAAAGTAGTCAAACTTCTTAGTTTGTTTGTTTGTTTGATGAGGTCTTAACGGCACCACGACAACGAAGGTCAAATTGTGCCTGAGAGGTCAGATCATTTTAGAGGTAGTAAGGAAAGAGACCAGGGGAGGAATGAGAGAAATTCAAGAACAAAAGCCAGAAAGCTGTGATCGAGAGATGGGTAAAACTAAAAACAGAGTAGAGAGGGGGTGGAAGAGGAGGATTAAATATGATTGTAGAGGGATGCATGCTGGAGGAAGGAGACTATTTTATCTGGAGGATTTTTTTGGAAGAACTCAGCAATTGAGTTGTGGGGAGCGAGAGAAGCTCTGGGAAGGTTGTACAGGGGGCAAGCAAGGAGAACGTGATGGATTGTAAGGATGCAGTGGCAATTGTTACAGAGGGGTTGGGGGGAACCAATAAGGAGGTGGGAGTGAGTGAGGTGGGTGTGACCAATTCTAAGACGGGTAATATGAACGTTGTCGATACGAGAAAGGTTGTTAATGGTGGATTTGATCGGGATTGTGGGCTGGATAACATGGAGTTTGTTATCAATTTGGAAGTTCCATAAGGTTTGCCAGCGGTCACGAACAAGAGAAGCGATAAGCGGTTTGATGTCAGAGAGGGTTTTGGGAAAAGGGGAAGGAGGAGGTTAAGGGCAAGCTTAGCGGCTGTATCAGCCCTGTCATTGCCAGGGATGCCAACATGGCTGGGTATCCAGAAGAAAAGAACACTTTTCCTGCAGAGGGTGGGAGAAAAGAGTTTCCGGAGGAGGAGGTGGCAGGTGAGGTTATCCCATTTAAGATTGAGTAATGAAGTAAGAACAGCCTTTGAGTCAGAGAAAATGGCAAAGTGACTAAGAGGAGAGTACTCAATAAAGTTGAGGGCGAGGAGAATGGCCTTAGCCTCGGCTGAAAAGATGGATGAGTGGTCAGGAAGTCTGCTACTGAGGGTGATGTCTTGGATGATGGCAGCAGCAGCTGTCTTGTTGCCTTCCTTGGAGCCATCAGTATAGATGGAGGTGTAATTTGAGAGTTGGTCTTTGATTTGGTTGTGGAGATTGATGAAGAGATTAGGGTGAGTTTGAGATTTGTTATAAGTGGAGAGGTCTAGGTGGACAGAAGGAAGAGGGGTGGCCCAAGGCGGAAAAGTGGGCCAGGAATAGGTGCCGAGAGTGGCGGGTTGATGCCAAGTTGAAAGAGGTCTGATTTAATGCGTAAGCTGAAGGGGCGATAGGGTTTTAGTCCTATCAAAGAGGGAGGAGAAATTGGGGTACCTAATGAGGTTGTAAACAGGGTTCTGGGTGTTGGTGAGGACTCTAAAAGCATAGGAGAGGCTAAGCTTTTACATCTAAGTAGAAAGGGGGTTCGTTGGCTTCAACATGAAGGCTAGTGATTGGGAGGTCCTGTAGGCTCCTAGACAAAGCCTGAGGGCTTCATTTTGGATGGTGTTAATGTGGTTGAGGTATGAGTTGTGAGCGACACAGTAAACAATATTGCCATAGTCAAGCTTGGCACGAATGGTGAGCCTGAAAATTTTGAGGAGAGCATATGTTCGCTCCCCAAGTAGTGTTGGAGAGCAGTCGGAGGAGGTTGAGGGAGCTATTGCATTTTAGTTTCAGGTTGGTGATGTGTGGCTTGTAGGTGAGCTTGGGGTCTAGAGTTAGACCAAGGAACTTTGTGTTTTCAACTTTAGGGATGCGATTCCCATTGAGCACAAAGTTCGGGTTGGGGTGGAGGTTGTTGAAATGACAAAAGTGCATGCAGACTGTCTTGTCTTTGGAGAATCTAAAACCGTTATTGTTGCTCCAGACTTGCAGCTGATTGAGGCTGGTTTGAAGCCTATTTTCAACAATAGGAAAGCTAGGGGAGGAGTAGAAGATGGTGAAGTCATCCACGAGAGGGTACGTTTGATGCTGGGGCCAAGGTCATTCCCGATGTCATTAATGCTCAGGTTGAAGAGAGTGGGGAGAGGATGCTGCCTTGGGGGACGCCCTCTTCTTGGGGGTACGGCTTGGAGAGGGTGTGGCCAATACGAACTTGGAACTGCCTGGGTGAGAGGAAGTTTTGAATAAAGATGGGGAGGTGGCCTCTGAGGCCAATGGTGTGAAGTTTCCGGTAATGCCGTATTTCCAAGTAGTGTCGAAAGCTTTCTCGAGGTCAAAAAATATGGCAATGAGGTGTTCCTTTTTGCAAAGGATTCCCGGATAGCGGTGTCGAGCGTAATTAACTGGTCTAGGTATTGCGACGTTTTTGGAAGCCGCTTTGGTGAGGAGAGGATTCTGTTGGTCTCGAGGAACCAGTTTAGTCTCTGATTAATGATCTTTTCCATAATTTTACAGAGACAGCAAGTAAGGGCGATGGGTCGGTAGCTGGTGGGGACGGTGCTATCCTTCCCGGTTTAAGGACGGGATGACAATAGCTGTCCTCCAGATAGGGGGAAAGGAGTGTGAGGACCAAATGTGGTTGAAGATGGTGAGTAGGGTAGTGGTGGCTTTGATGGGGAGGTGTTTCAGAAACTGATAGGGGATGTTATCTGGGCCCTTGGAGGTGCAGCCAGCGTCGCTGATGGCTTGGTTTAATTCAGAAAGAGTGAGAGGGGTGTTGTAGCTTTCGGAGTTGTCAGAGGGAAAAGTGATTCTCCGGGCTTCATCGCAAGCTTTTTTGATTTTGAAAGCATTGGAGTAGTTGGTCGAGGCCGAGATGTTGCTGAAAGAGGCGGCGAGGTGGTCAACGATGTCTTTTTTTGCGGTGAGAAGGTCTCCATTCCAAGAGAGATGGGAGATGGAAGATTTGCCTACTCTGCCGTGGAAGCTGTTAACCATTCTCCAAATCTTCTTAGTGGGGGTGTTGGTGGTGAGAGAAGAGATAAAGTTGTTCCAAGTGTTGGTTTTACTGTCCTTGATAGTGCGTCTGGCCTTGGCACGGCTGATGCGAAAGAGGTTAAGGTTATGGGTGGTCGGGTTAGTTTTAAAGTTCCTGAGGGCTCTTTTCCTGTTCTTGATGGCGGTTTTGCAGTCATCTGAGAACCAGGGGTTGGGGGATGATTTGGGGTTTGGAGGTTTTGGGAATTGAGCAGGTGGCGATGTTGATAAGGATATTACTGAAGTTAGACATGGGATCCTCATCCTCGAGAAGATGGGGGGAGAGGTGTGAGTCACAGAGGGTTTCAAAAAGGGACCAGTCAGCCTTGTCGAGGTTCCAGTTGGGGTGTGCTCAGTGGGGATTTGAAGATTGGAGTGTATAAGAAGAGGGTAATGATCACTACCACAGAGGTCAGCAGTGACTCTCCAACTAAAGTCAGGGAGGAGGTTAGGGGAACAGATAGACAGGTCAATACAGGTGAGAGAGCCTGTGGCAGGATGAAGGTAGGTCGGGAGTTAGTGTTCAGTAAGGACAGGCTGTGCTGACGGAGAGCGTTTTCGATGAACTTGCCTCTAGGGGTGGTGGTATTAGAGCCCCACAGAGGGTTGTGAGCGTTGAAGTCACCAAGAAGGATGAAGGGGTGGGAAGCTGAGAGATGAGGTTGTTAAGGCTGGTTGGTTGAATGTTGGTGTTGGGAGGGAGATAGATATTGCAGAGAGTGAAAGTTTTGTGGAGGGAGATAGAAATACAGATGGCCTGAAGGTGGGGTGTGCACACGAACAGGGCTGTGTGGGATATCGTGTCTAACGAGAATGGAGACGCCACCACAGGCCCTGTCAGCATCCACTTGATGTTTGTGATAGCAAGCAAAGTTGTTAAGGGAGTAATGGTCCGTGGTTTTCAAGAAAGTTTCTTGTAGGCAGAAGACGACCGGGTTGAAGGTGGAGGCCAGAAGGTCGATTTCTTCAGAATTGGCCTTAAGGCTCCTAATGTTCCATTGTATGATGTTGTGGGTGTTATTGTAATTGATTGTGGTGTATGCCATAAAGGAGGCGGGGGTTATCTGGAGGAAGATCTGCTGGGTCTGAGTTCGCTTGTTTTTTCTTTGGATTTGTTTCTTTGGGAGCGATTGTTTTTGAAAATTGACGAGAAGTATGATCGATGTGTTCGTAATCGAACAATCCATACTCTCTTCAGTGTGGGTTTGGGAGGTGGGTTGTTTGTTGATTGGTTGTTTGTTGATAGGTTGTTTGTTGATTGGTTGTTTTTTTGGTTGGTTGTTTGCTGGTTGATTTGTTGGTTTGTTGGTTGTTTGCTTGGCTGGTTTTAGCTTGATGTATGAAGGTATTAGCGGAGTTGGTGTAGGGGCGGTAGGGGCTTTAGAGTAGGAAGGGGGGTTGAGGAGAGAAGTGGTGGTGGAGGTGGTGTGGGTATTGGGTGTGATTGGGTTGTTGGAAACGGTGATGGGCTTAGGACTAGGTAAGAAGAGCCAGGTGAGGTCGGTTTGGGCATGGGAGTTAGTTTTTGTTGTGTTAGTTGTGTTTGGGGGGGCAGAATTAGAGTTAGAGGAGACTACGTTTGAGTAGGAAGGCTTGGAGTTAAGGGAAGCGAGGAATTGTTTCCTGGCCTCAGGGTAGGTTATGTTGGGGTTAAGGGTTTTAAGTTTAGTTATTTGTTTTTCCTGAAGCCAGGTGGGACAGTCTTTCGAGAAGGAGGGATGGTTTGCTGAGTGTTTACCGTCACAATTTGTGCAGAGTGGGGGGTTGGTGCAGGAGGTGTTGTCATGGTCCGGGGCTCCGCAGTTACCACAGCGCTTGGCTGTGGCAGGAGTTCTTCCCGTGGCCATACCTCTGACAATTGTAGCAACGTAAAGGGTTAGGAATATAAGGGGCGACCTGGATTCTCAGGTAGCCGGCAATGATGTGGGAGGGGAGAGTTGGAGTTGCGAAAGTGAGAAATATGGTGTTGGTGGGAGTTTGGCTCCGTCTCTCTTTAGAACGCAGACGACGGGCTTCGGTAACATGTTGGTTAGCTAGTTCTTCTTGGAGGTCGTCATCGGTCATGTACGCAAGATCGCGGGTGCGTATGACGCCTTTGCTGGAGTTTAGGGAACGATGGGGGGTGACTGTGATGTCGATACCAGAATTGGATAGGGTTTTGGTGGAAAGGAGGGTGGTGGCTTGTGTGTCCCTGGTGCAGTGCACCAGGAGATCACCGGATCTAAGGGTAGAGACTTTGGGAGGGTACCGACAAGGCCAAAGAGGGCTTTATGGATGAGGAAAGGAGAAACTTTTTTAAAGCTTTCCTGCTTGTTGGTGGCATGGATTATAAGGATTTTTGGGATTGGGGTTGCAGAATGGTCAATGATGGTAGCAGGTGGGTCACGGGAGGGGAGGGGGTCAAGGTCAAGGTCACTGCATAGGCGCTTTGTCATTATGAAAGAAAAACCAAGGGCCGAGAGACCCGAGGCAGCTAGAAAAATCGCGGAACCACTATATGGGGACCGCTGTATTAGTAACGAAGGGCGTGAAAAGTCGGGACAGAACGAGGGAAAATATAATAGAAAAAGAAAAGAAACGATCTCACCGAGGATAAAAGCCCATCCACCGAAAAAGAAAATCCGAAAATGAAGTTATAAAACAAAAAGGTGCAAAATGGAGAGAAATTGGAGCGAAAATAGTTTAGGAGAATAGGATCAGTTGTCACGTCGCTCTCGTAAGGCTCATGAACTATACCACCTGAAGAAGGTTTGAGGGAAAATAATTTAAATAGTCAAAAAATTAAATAAACTTTCTTTAAAATACATTAACAATTGTTAAGAATATGAGAATGAAGGCACCAGCTTTCCATACTAGATTTACTACACCAGTCATTTCTACACAGATAAGACAGAGCTTTAAACTTGAATATCTCCTGAACGAAATAAGACTTTTGAACGCTTTCTTCACCGTTTTGTTTCTTTTGAAGTCCTCTTTCATATAAGATGGACATACTTGACCACTGAACTAATCCTCCAAGTTTTATTATGTATATAACATGGCATCTCTCATTTATCATTTCATACGTGTTTGCAAGCTCGGAAGACCGTTTCGTTACCTCCATATCATTCATGGGAGAGTTTTCATTCTGTCAAAACTTGCAAATCAAAACGCTGTCACTTTATAATAGAGTGCTCCTTTTCAAAAACAATCTAGCATATCTGAAATTTATAAACACTCAACTTGTACCTAAAGTTCTTCTCTTAAGTAGAGAAAAAGGTCAACTTAATATAAGATTCTGTGATAAACTTTATATTATGGATTATCATAAAATACACTATAGCCAACTTTACATTACATCATTATCTTTAATTTGCATATGAAAAACTTCAAACTTTATTCGGCCATCACTTCAGAGTTGGAACTTACTAAATCTTTTTCAAATATTAATAAACCTTAATATGAATACATTATTCCATAGCCATGTAAGCTTAATATACCTTCTTTCAGGGATCGACAAATCAACAAAAATTCAACTTGCACAACGGGCAGGGATAAATGAATTTGTGA
The DNA here is from genome assembly GCA_020152595.1 of Chiridota heheva. Lineage (NCBI taxonomy): Eukaryota > Metazoa > Echinodermata > Holothuroidea > Apodida > Chiridotidae > Chiridota > Chiridota heheva. The sequence continues at coordinate 1,718,463 of JAIGNY010002305.1, forward strand.
TTGTCCTGTAAGTAACTAAGCTCGCCCGTGGATTATCTTTTTGTATACACCTAATGCAAATTTTATAAACTTAGTTTTTCGTCTGGGCAAGACAAGTAAATATCATGGTTGCCTAAGAAAGAATTTTGGTTTTCCCGAGCCGGATGTATGATTTGTCGAACCCTGCTTTGCTTTTATATTTGATCCAATTCCTACATTTAAATTACTCTTAGAGGTCAAGGGTTGACCCTATACTTCATGAATATTCAATACATGTTCTGCAGGTCTTGGCAGTACTCACCTCCGCGTCCCTTCGGTCGTCATAGTCCACAAAGGCATAAGCTGCAAAGGAAGAATGTAAATTAGTTTTAATTTCAAGAAGCTCATTTCAGCCAAAAATAATCAACTATACAGATGTACATTAAGCCAATTGAAATAAAAACCTTGAAAAGACGACTTGTTAAAGGAATATTTCCATGGAATTTTATTATATCATATATGACAGAGAATTTTTTAGAAAAAAGTGGTGAAGAAAAAATATGTTAATATCTTATTCCATTAAAGGAATATTCCCATAGATTTTTATTTTTCCATATATAATATAATTTTTTTATAAACAAAGTGGTGAAAAAACTATGTTAGTAGCTTATTCCATTTATAAGTTACAAAATTTAAAGTATTTTTAATTTGGACAAAAGTGACTGATTGGCAGAATCTGTGATTTCATAGAGAAAATTTCAACAAAATGTCTTTTGTATTTCTTTAAAAATGATTCAGATTTTGTTCTCATTGTAAATGTGATATACACCAATAAAAAAACAAAATGTTTTCATGTAAATTATATTTTGCACTCTATCTCTATAATGAATCTAAAATGCTGTTTGATAATGTAAAAAAAGTGTGAATAAATCTATAAGAAATACATAACTGTGCTGAAATTGCCTAGATGACATCACCAAGCTGAAGGACATATACTGTACAAGGTGTTTTTGAGAACATTTCTCTACTCTTTAAAATGTTATAACTTCTAAACGAAATAAGATATTAACAAGTTTTTTCACTACTTTGTTTCTACAAATTTTGTCGATCATATATGAAAAAATGAAAATCCATGGGAATATTCCTTTAAAGAAATATTTCCGTGAAATTTCGTTAATCATGTTGATATCTTATTCTATCTGTGAGTTATTACATTTTAAAGCTTGTGCCAGTGTGTTGAAAAATGACCCCACAGTGTCCAGTGTGATGTCATAGTTGGCAAATATAGATTTACCGCTATTATGCTACACAAGGATTTTGTCTAAAATGTTGAAAATCTTGGGACCCATACATGCCCTTACTATTCAAGCGTGTGCTACTTTAGCTATGACAGACCTGGGAAAAAATTATTTCTAGTGTTTATAATAGCGGGGAATTTAAAATATTGAGGGAAGAAAATGCCTGTGATTAAAAAAATGAGCATATTAAAAGATGTTTAAGTGGCAGAGTTTCATGGAAATTTTTTACTTGATAAAATGATATGAGAATTGTGGAAAATTTAGAAAGTTTCTGAACTGTGAAAAATGTCATAAATACTTACCCATGCCTGTACCTGTAAAAAAAAGAAGAAAAAAAACAGGAAAGAAATATTAACAGCATTAAGGTACAAAATGTATTAATCAATGATCATGAAAATGGAAAACTTTCTTGAAAATCAATTTAAGGAAAAGTTCACAGTTCAAGCAAGATCACAATATAATATAAATGAAAGAAATATTTAATTAATAGAAACAAGATTTTTAAAAAAAGCATTAAAAATCTTATATCATTAGGCCTCAGCACTATTGACTCCCCAAAGATTTATGCTTAAGTATGAAAATAACTACTGATTTTAAACATAAAAAGTTTACACATATTTTGTGAAGAAACCAAGAAAAATACACTAGTGCTACTTGTTTATACTACGTTAGATTCTTCAAATTGATTACACCCTGACCTTTAATATTATGCACTTGTCAATTGTGTGATGCACCCTTACACCCTCGGACAAGGTGAGTCATTGCACCACGAAGGGTAGTCAAAACATGCACATTAATACAATGTACTAAGGTGACTAAAATTTCTTGTGCAACTGACTTAACCAAAATCAATCACCTCTGTAGAAAGTCAATGGGTCTGAAGTAAATTGACTCACCCCAGTCACTCTGGTGACTGGCAATTTGGTACAATGACACACATGTGAGTCACTGTTTCATATGTCAATGATTCACCTTTGACTGACATTGCCAGGGGTAGTAGGGTTAAGTCATACAACTGACAAGTGCAAATTGCAATGACATGCATGTTCGAAGATGGGCTGAAGCACTTGCACAAATTAATTAGTGGCATTCAAACTACCTCTTACTTCAGCATATTTTATTTCTAAGTGTGACTTGAAATTGCATATAGGAATGGCATTTTCATCACTAAATTTTAACTCAAATTAAAAAAAGGGTGAGAAAAATATTTCATTAAGTTAAACGTTAGGCCTATTTGACAATGTGAAATTCTTTTATAATTTTGTAATGAGATTATTGGATTACCAATCACTATTACGGACCCCCGAATCCCAATCATAAAACCTATTCCCCCTTTCTCCTCCCAATCCCATCACAGACTCCCAAACTCCCCTAAGTTAAATATTGAATGATACTAACCCACTGTGCACATATTTTTTTGGACTGCCTCAATTATTAACTATAAAAAGATCGCAAATTAGTCTGTTTGCCACTTAACTTGACTTTTTACAGTAGTGAAAACTGTTCCACACTCTGTATGATAGTCTAGACTCTATGCCTAGTACTCCAACTCATTCACTCTGAATCTCTGATTTGAGTATGAATAATTACATACATAAACATTTACATGCTTAAGCAAAGTCAATGGGCTTCAACATGTTTTCAAAAAAAGTTGTAACTGAATTTTGGGCAACTTGAATTGGTTTTACATTTTTTAAATATCGTAATAAACTCAATTGCTTTCCAAAAAGATCCACATTTTCCTTCAAAAATAAAGTTTTGACACATTTTCTGCGAGCATCTCGACAAACATGAAACACGCACATAGGCCTAAGCATTTTCAACCAATAAGATAGAACGCTTGCATAAAGAAATTATTGACATATTTTGAGTGTATCTGCATCGCCTGTGTAACCTTGAGCGTATAAACGCACTGAAGTGTGAGTTAGTCTTACTTATGTTGGCGCGTACAATTTGTGTGTATTAATACTTAACAAAAGGAAAAGGGCGTTGCAGTAACCCATAATCGAATAATAATAGTGCACTACACAATTACCGCATCTTGTATGGAAAGCGCATGGTGATGTTTTTGTATCTGCGGCCGTTTTTGTCCCTCCTTTTTTTTAAGTAACTTGTAGTTGAACACGTGCATTTGCAACATTCAGTTGCTACATTATTTTCTTGTGCACAAGACACTAAATTTCTTCCAGAAAATTGTCCATTTTTACTCTTTTTTTACAAAGAATTCGGCGGGAAATCTACAAAAACGTTGTTGAAAAAAGTTTTCCATCTTTGTAAAGTTAACAAGTTATATAGCCTAGGCGTCGGTGTAATTTTCATGCTCTTTTGTGACCACTGCACTGTAGGAGAATATTAGCAATCGCGTCTAACGTTAGGCCTAATAGTAAGTCTAACGTTGAACTTCACTTTGCATGCGTAAATGTGATAAAATGATAGTTGCCCTAGTGTTAACTAGCCTAACATTTGCTAACGTACAATATTATAACAATAATGTACAGTATTTTCAGTTCCATTCACTAACGTTACAACACAGAACAAATAATACCAGCGCCTTACCGAACTTTAAATCACATCTCGCTAGTCGCCCATAACTTCCGAATATTTCTTCAACATCTCTGTGTCTAACACTTTTACTCAATCTGCCAACAAAAAGCTGAGCCGCAGACATCTTCAAGCGTTTTGTCTGAAGGAAAAATACATTTAGTTACACGCAATTCACGTTCAACGTTTCCGCGTGTCTAATTGTATAATTGAGGGCGCTCTGTAAAATTTAAGAAATTTTGCGTAAATTTGATGCAAATCTGCAACCCCGCATGGGTGATAGTAACAGGTAACAGTGAGGCAAGGGATGGGTCCGGGGTCACACCAAAAAGGGATGAAGGTAGCCAATGGGTGGGCGCGGAAGAACTTAGAGAAAGAATATTCCATGAAAATTGATTGCAAAGTTATCCATTTTTTTCAGAACAGATTTTCCTTTGAATACTGCATGAATGGTTCAAATCTTGGTTGTGTTGATCAAGAAAGGGATCTAGGTGTTGTCATTCCTAGCAATCTGAAGCCTTCTAAACAGTGTGCTTTAGCAGCTGCAAGGGCAAATAGGATGTTTGGTTTGATTAGAAGAAATTGTTGTTTTCTTGGTAGAGTGGTTGTTCTTAAATTGTATAAGCAGTTAGTCCGGCCTCACTTGAGTATGCTATTTTAGCTTGGAGTCCCTTTTATGAGAAGAATAACAAGTTCACTGATTTTTGGAGCAGGTTCAGCGAAGAGCCACTAGACTTATTCCCGAAGTAAGGAATATCTCTTGTGGTTGCGAATTTTTGGTTTGACCATCCTTGCGTTGAGAAGAGTACGTGGCGATATGATTCAGGTTTTTAAGTTCTTATCTGGTAGTGATGCTTTGACTTCCTGTTATTTCTTGCATGTTTGATCTAATTCTCTTGTGACACGAGGTCAACAGTTTGAAGTTGACCAAAGAGCTCTCACGGATAGATATTCGGCGTTTTAGCTTTTCGCAAAAAGCTGTTAATGAGTGGAATGGCTTGCCTGAGTGGGTAGTTAGCTCCAATTCTGTTCACAATTTCAAAATCAACATTGATAAGTTCTTTACTAACTCTGGGCGTCTTTGATTTTGTTGTTGTGGTAGTGGTGTTAGTTTGGACTTTTTATGAGGTTACTGGCCTTTCTTAGCCCGTAATCTTGTTATGTTATGTTATATGAGGGCACCTCAAATTATTACAGCAATGTCATAGCTGAAAGGGCAGCCACATTTCCAACGGACCCCAGATCCAGACAATTTGATAGGTCCTAAAACAGGAGCACTTGCAGTGGCAGAGCGATTTTGGTCATGGGGGAAAGAGAGAGGCAATTTTGTCTCATGGGTCTATAAATCAGACAAAATATATCACTTTACAAACTTTTCAGAGGGCAAGTGGGGGAAAAAGCAATCTCGTGGGGAAAATACACCCAGTTAGCATGCCCGCGTGGGGCCCATATGGGAAACAACTGGGGGAAACCTCGGCAAGCCCATGTTAGCTGCTGCATGAGGGATGACCCATGAGGCTAACATACGAGTGAAATCTGTGGGCAAGCTGATGTGGACTGCATAAGGGATGACTCATGTCGGCAATATGTGGCGAAAACCAGGGCAAGCTCATGTGGGCTGCATAAGGGATGACCCATGTGGGTAACACATGCATCGGGAAACCTGGGCAAGCTCATGCGGGCTGTATATGGGCTGACCCGTTTGGGCTGGTAACATACTGGGAAAATTGGGCAAGCCTATGTCAGTATGTGGGCGGTATATTGGTTGGCCCATGTGGGTAACACATGGGGAACTGGGTAAGCCCATGTGGGCTGCATGTGGGCTGACACATGTGGGTAACACATGAGGAACCTAGGCAAGCTCATGTGGGTGGTATATGGGCTGGCCCATGTGGGCAACATATGAAAAAACCTGCATGGGTAATCCCATATGGGCGACATATGGGTTGGCCCATGTGGGTATCATACGGGGAAAACCTGGGCAATGTAACTGGACAAGCCCATGTGGGAAAAATAGGCGTTGGCCCATACGGGTGTTATATGGGTAAAAACTGGGCAAGTCATGTGGGCAGCAAATTGGACGACCCATATGCATGTGGGTATCATATAGGAAAAACTTGGGCGTGCCCATGTGGGCACCTTCGAGGAACATCGCGAAAACTGTCCAGTTTTGAGCTTTGAACCTTGAGCTTCAAGGTGGAGTTTGGATGTTTGGTTTTGTATTTATCCGCAAGCGGTGCATCCCGTTTCCATTTCAAGTTTAGAACAGAAGTTCTGTCATTATTTTAAGTTATTCTTTTAAGCTCGATCCATTGATCTCAGTTAATCCATATTGGTAGCAAAACAGTGCTCTCAAATTGTGTCAACTCTGTCAGTCTGTAGGACGAAGTCTTGGTAGGGGCCAGTGGGTGAAACCCCGGAAGCCTTACGTTTCACGTAATTTTGAGAACACAAAATTACTTGAAATTGTATCCGACACAGAGGCGAAGAGACCAGAAGCTCTACGTTTCTCGCAATTTTGATAGCTGAAAATTGTGTCAAATCGATAAGGCGAAGCCCCTGTATTTCTCGCGTTTCTGAAAGCATAAAATTGCGTAATATTGTGTCAACGTAATCTAGAGTCGAAGTCCAAGTGGGCGCCCAAGTAACTTTAGCGGGTTTTTTTGCGTGATTTGGGTATCAGAAACATGCTTCAAGTTGTGTCAATTCCACATGATTGGGTAAAAGGAATATACATTTTGGAACGAATGTTCAAATGTAGGATCCCATCGATTATAATGTGTGCCTCAGCGTCTATGGGTGATTTCCATGTTTTTGATGTAAGAATAAAACTTTAATTACAGTTGAAATTAAAAAGTATAAACAATATATATTCTCAAGACAATTTTTGCGCCCTCTCAGAAAGCTTCACTGGGGGGGGGGTCACCCTGACCACCACACAACATAATTATCAGAAAATTTCTTGATGGTAAGAAACGTTTGATGGAAACAAAATCCCCCCTTAATGGCCCCCAATAAGTGTTATTGGGGGTTGAGTACATTTTGTCCCCCCCTCCCAATAATGAAGGTCTAACGAATTGATATTTGAAGAGTCAGATTCCATGGCATCTTTCCTTCCACAAATCTTAAATTTTCGAGAAATCTCCTTCAATTTTCAAATCTCCTTCAAAATTGAAAAAAATCCAGACAGAAAATAATCTTCAAGTGTTCAGAAAATTGCACAAGATTTAAAGCAATTTCCCAAACATTGATCACAAAAATTAAAAAATATTTCCCAAAAATTCAATTAACGAAATGAAAATCGAAGAGAAATTGCCCCAAGATGAATTAGGATATCCCCGAAAATATAAGAAAATTGGTCGAAAATTGTCAGTAAAATTTTCCAAACATTAAAGGAAATTTCCAGAAAATTAACCAAAAATCGAAAAAAAAAATGCCTCAAAATAGAAGGGAATTTTCCGGCAATTTAACGAGAATTAACGAAAATTTTTACAGGCAAAGATTGAACGAGATTTCCATGAAATTTCCCGAAAATTGAATGAAATGTACAAAGAGGGGGTTCTATCTTTTATTGGCGTAATGAAAAATGTTGGTTTTTTTTTTTTTTTTTTTTTTTGGGGGGGTTCAACCCCCAGAACCCCCCTCTAGCTCCGCCCCTGGGGAGGGCCCAAGTAAAGATTTCGTGACTTCACCCACATTTGTATTGCGTAACAATATTCCATTTGATTTGTTTAAATTCCAGAATTATATGGTCTGAAATTTTCTGATTTTTCAGGCTCAATATTATACTTTTGTCCTATGTAATCCGATTTGCCCACATTCGTGGCTGTGATTTAAAATAAAAAAAAAAGAAACTTCCACTAGCAGTTTTTGGATCGATCGAAAAATCTTTCAGCTAACCATATTGCAGTATGGCATATTGCACAACTGACCACAAAGGATATACACCCTAGTCTGGATGGCACATGCGTGGCCTATATGGGATGGCTCATGGGCCCCACATGAATCCTTTAGAAAGCCCATATTCTGCTGGCCCACATGAAACTCATATTATGCCCACCTGGACCCCAGATGTAACCCACTTGGGCTTCTGGGCTGGCTCATATGATTCTTGGGAGCAGAATCCTGAGAGGCCCACATGGGGTAACCCAGATGGGCCCCATATTTCTGTCCATATGCCACCCATATGGGCGCACGGCCCATACCCCCGTAGTGGCACTGGCACAGGAAGGGCCAGCTCTCAGGATGGAGGTAAAGAACAAAAGTTACCTGCTAATGACAAACGAAAAATTGAACTGGTAAATTAGGTTTCCATCAAATGACGATGCCAAACAGAAAATATAATTTTTTTGGGGGAAACTTCCTAAACTTTTGGGAAATTTCTTTTGGGATTCTTTTTAATTCTCTGGAATTTTTCTTTCCTTTTAATGAAATTTCCTTCATTTTCGGGAATTCTATTTTCTGTTACCTATGGTACTTCCAATAATTTTATCAAAGTTTGAATCTTATATTGATAATTTAGCAATTTGACTTTTCAACCTATATAGAAGAAAGCCGGCATGCAACCGGGAAGGTAGAACTTTCTCAGGGGTGCAGTCCCCCACCCCATCTCCCCCCGCGAATGGCTTTCTAAACTTTGCTGTCACAAACATGGGAAAAATACCTCAAGATCGATTAGACTCGGGACTAAAGATTTGGGTAAAGAATGGGCTCAAAATTAATATTTTAGATACAATTTTTCTGATATTTACATCTTCATCCTAAGTATTCTGCTTTTTTTTCATCAGAATATTTTCTCTAAAAATGTCCTCCAAATGGACTGAAGATACACTCATTGAGTGCAAAGCTTAAGTGTTCTGAAATTGAGCAAATGTCAGATCTCAGCCGCTCCAATATCAAATAACTTAAGTCCACAAAGATCCCCACCCCCATCAGACACTGCCACACACCGAACTTCCATGGGAAAAAATAGATGTGATATGGCCTATAAATAATTTTTTCTCTCGATATTTCCAAGAACATACTTTTCTTGACCAGTTCGGTCTACGCTAACAATCGGGAGAACTCCCGACCGGAAAATCTCCCGATTATGAGATCTCCCGATTATGAGATTGAGACATGCGCATAATTTAAAGTGTTGCTAACAAGTTCAACCATTTTTTTTTTTTTGCTTGTAAAATTCTGCAAATCTAAAGTTGTATACTTTGGAAATGATATTGGAAATAATATTTCCGAATTATTGTGCTTTTGCTGGGTGATTAACTTTAAAATTTGCTCTTCAAAATATATTGAAATTAATTTTCAATCGATTAGGATAAAATTCCCTGGTGAGAGTCAAAATTGCGCTGGTGAAAGTAATCTTATCGTTTTGTTACAAAATTAAAATATTTCGCATGCATTTTTCCTACTTTTGGCCCAAACCTATTCAACCGTTATGTATATCTAAAGCGATTTGATTTTGGAAAGATGCATTGTGAATTATAATCACAAAAATCTCCCTTTCTGGCTGTCTGGAGCATGGACCAGACTGTTGACATTTTCCGAAGCATCATCTCCAAATTCTGACTGCAATGTTTTGAAAAAAGAATAAAAGATACTCACGCATACGAGATAACAGGCACTTACCAAACTGGGGCAGTTACCAAGAGTGGAAAAAAAGGTGCAGAATTTGAAAACACTCACATTAAAAGGATGATGATTTTTATCTGTTTATGATCGACTGTTTCGGTGGGTACTCATGGGTATAGTCAAGGGGAAGTCGACAGGGTCGTAAGACACCCCACCCCTTCCCCCAAAAGAGTAAAATGGTCCAGAAAACATGTTAAAAGGTCCAAATATTTGTCTTGGCGACTTCACAATCCCCTGGGTACTGGTCAGGTACATAACCCACATGTCACTGATTTCCATCTCCTATTCAGAAATAAACCTTGGGGTGATTGCCAAAAGCAGTACATGGCATGGTGTGGCCAATATCAGGTCATGGGGGTGCAAGGGAACTCACCTTTGAGAAATTAATGACTCCACATCAACAATGAGGGAGTTCCTCCCAGGCCAGACCCGTAGCCCTGCAGCACCCTTTTTAAACTGCAGGGATGGATCTAGGATTTTCAAAAAGAGGGCATCCATGCTAAAATTCCAAAATGGGGTTCCGGATCTCCCTCTGGATTCACCCAGCACTTCGAGAGGGGGCAGTTAGGATTCTCCCAATTTACCCCGCTAAGCGTAGCGGGGATATTTACAAGAGTTATACTTACCTTCCATGCTATTAATGCGCGTTAGAATCAGGTCATGTGACCAGATTGCATATTAATAGCATGGAAGGTAAGGTATAACTAGTAGTAAATACCCACGTTATATGTTTTACATCACATGGGCCAGTGGCTGCGCTACGGGGGAATGTGGGGCATTTTCCCAAGAAATTTTAGAAGTTGACAAATTTTGTCCAATTTATAGGCTTTTTCCCCCTATGAAACAAAATTGCCCTTCTTGCCAAGGCCATGACCAAAGTCCTAATGACGCTACTGGAAACAGACTTTCACAAGGGGGGATGGAGACGGGAGGGGAGGTTGAATGGGTGGGGGAAAAGGGTGGGGAGAGGTTCATGAAATTTTACAGCATAACCTACAAAATTAGATTTTTGAATGCTTTCTGTGCAATTTTGCTTCTTTTGAAGTCCCTTTCATATAAGATGGATATGCTTGACCACTGAACTAATCCTTTAACCACTAAAACAACAAAATTTTCCATTCAAATTGGTTAAAAATTGAAATGTTTAATGTTTAGCTTTTATTGCACAATAATGTGTAACTTCAATGGGGAAAGGATTCTTTATCACCTTTTGTAAAACCTTTTGTTTTTGATTCCTCTGTCAATGTTGTTTAAAATATAGCATTCGACTTCAGGCAAATGTTTTCAGAACTTGGTCATACCCTGAATGATCATGTATCTAGAACAGACATTCTGAAATTCACAAGTAGCTGAATTTGAAAAACAAAATTGAAAGAATTACATACAGATTTCGAGAGGTGTTCCTCTCAGTATATCATAAATTCTGGACAAATGAACAAATCTTGAAACTTTGTTTAGTCATAACTTGAAAACTAAATCAGCTTTTTACAAATTGTAAAGACTTGTCCTACTCAAAATTCCATGCTTTTTCACATCCTAAATCTGCTAGATGTCCATAGTCCTTTATTATATACTTTATTAAATTAATCTGGACCATCAGCCAGGCATTGTTATTAGTCATTTATACAAGTATCTTTTTATTTCTTCAATCAAACAACTGTATCTTATTAGTGTTCTCCCATCCTTCAAAGAGTACAAATAATATAACAATTCAATTTGAGCAAAAACACAGTAAAATGTATTACATTCCATCAATAAGAGTCCACATCTGTACATATATCAACTACGCTTAGACCGGGGAAGTGTTAGTTTAGAAAGTGCCACTTCCCGGCTTAGACACCGTTCATGATTAAGTTTAAAATTTCCACCATGCTTAGACCAGGGAAGTGACAGTCTAGAAAGTGCCACTTCCCGGCTTAGGCACCGTTCATAAACAAGTTTAAAATTCATGAATAAGTTTAAAATTTGCACCACGCTTAGACCAGGGAAGTAACAGTTTAGAAAGTGCCACTTTCCGGCTTAGAATAACTTCATAAATAAGTTTAAAATTCATGAATAAATTGAAAATTTGCACCACTCTTAGACCAGGGAAGTAACAGTTTAGAAAGTGCCACTTTCCGGCTTAGAATAACTTCATAAATAAGTTTAAAATTCATGAATAAATTTAAAATTTGCACCACTCTTAGACCAGGGAAGTAACAGTTTAGAAAGTGCCACTTCCAGGCTTGGACACCATTCATGAATAAGTTTAAATTTTCCACCATGCTTAGACCAGGGAAGTGAGTTAAGAAAGTGCCACTTCCCGGCATAGACACCATTCATGAATAAGTTTAAATTTTCCACCATGCTTAGACCAGGGAAGTGACAGTTTAGTAAGTGCCACTTCCTGGCTTAGGCACCATTCATAAATAAGTTTAAAATTTCCACCATGCTCAAGACCAGGGAAATGACAGTTTAGAAAGTGGCACTTCCTTTCTTAGACTCCGTTATGAATAAATTTAAAAGGTACATAGACAGGAAGAAATGTTATGTTCACAACAAGAGCTTGCTTTAAATTCTGAACAAAATAATCTTTGGATTCATGTCGCGATGAAGCTCATCAAAGTTTGAAGAAAGTTTTATTGTGTGCAAAATTTGTGATGCATGCAGTTCTTTAATTTTCAGACACAGAAAAACTTCTCATGATGGAGATTCAAAATCCTTTGGCCATATTCAACTGCTCCCATTCAAATAACGTTGGTGAAGGATTGAAAATAAAATAAAGTTGCAGACATTATTTGTTCACCACAAAGAGCTTTAACCCTTACTCTACCAGCACTTTCTTGAAAACACGCTTGGGAGGCGGAGTCAAAGATGGGGCACCCGAAACGGCAACATTATCGCTGCATGGTTGCCAGGGTTAAGCACAGACTGAGTATTGACGGGTTCTCTGTCTTCCAAGCAGCACAGGCGGGCTCGTTCCTCTTGTGACCCGCCCACCATATATATTTGAGTTGGCACATTTTCCACGGGTAGATTAACTCTTACTCAACCAGCATTTTTTTAAACATGCTTGGGAGGCGGAGTCAACGCATGGTGGAGTAACAGTTAAACTCTTGAACAAAATAGTTGTTGAATTACGCCAAAAAAGCATCTGTAATTTCCAAGTTATAGCTAATCAAAGTTTGAACAATTTTCAATGTATGTGTGATGCATGTAATTATGCAAATTTCTGTCCTAAATTTCAGACGACTGAAAATCATCAAAACTGTTTTCTAATGCTAAATTTTTAACGAGGGGGGTATATAAGAAATCTAAACCTCTTGGTCATCTTCATCTGCTTTCAATTATATACTGTTGCCTGACGATTGAAAAATATTCAAGATCGAAAAGAGAGGGTGCTCATTTTTGCATATTTCACAAATTATCATACACAAAAGATCGATAAAATTCATGCCTCCATAGCCCACAAACGACATGAGGGCAAAGGTCACGTGAATATTCATATCAGCCAGAAAATTGCTATACCGTTGCGTGCTAGATAAACATTCTATTTGTAGGGAGATCCCCTCATAATATGTCCTCACTTTTTAGTCTGGTACCCCTTTTTAAGTTAACAAATTCATGGGTTTCTCTTTGTGATGTCACAAAATTTGCATGATGCAATAAGGCCTTGAAATTTAAAATGCTTCAAAAGCAGAACAATAGCACTTATAATTTTTAAGTTATGACAAATCAAAGTTTGTAAAATTTTCAACATGCACAAAACTGATACTGTGTGAACAGGTATACAGCATTAATTCTTTCATATATAAATTTTCAAATTGCATTCTACTGCTTAATCTAAGTCAAGGTTATAATAACATCCTGTTAACTATAGCCATCTTCTCCCATTCAAGATATTTGGGGGAAGGATCGAAAATCAAAAAGTCACCACGAGCAACTTTCTAGTTGTCCCATGCTGAAGAGAATGGAGTGATGATTGATGGCTTGTCACAAAATGTCACGCCACAAAATTTCAAATTTGTCACATACATGTCTCAAGTGTCGCACAATTTCTGGCACCTATTGCACAGCATGTCACATCAGTTTTGCCTTTGTCACATTTGTTTGGCATAGATTCACACATCATGATCAGCTGACTGGTGATTCTCATAGAAAGGAGGATAACTTGGTTATGTCGGTTTCACGAAAAATAAAATCCACCACTAAAATGCAACATTAAATTACCAATAAGTGTGAGCGAAGGGGTAAAACATGTCACAAAATGTCAGACAAATTTTAATACATCCGTTTATGTTCATTTTGTCACAAAATTTTCAAAATGTCACAGATTTTTGGACAATGAAATTTTGTCACAAAATGTCACCAAGTCACAAACGCTCCATTCTCTGCTCATTTTGATGTCACAAAATATTGTGCAATTCATGCTAATTGGGTATCTAAGATTTAAAATGCTGTAAAATCGAAAAGTAACCAATTTTGATGTGAATTTTTGCTTTTTGCATGGTTTTTAGTAGATTTCAAACCATTTTAGCTGGGTTTTTTTTGCTACCTGTCCATATACCTTTTAACTGGGGATTAGAGGATTCATTTTTTTTGTCAGAATCTAAGCGCCTTTCAAAATTCATGGCAATGACTATAATAAGGTCTGCCTGTTTAAACATCACAAATTTGCATAAACATTTGCATGCTGCAATCTGAATATTCAAAAACTGTAAAATGGCTGATTTCGATGGGAATATATTTTACTTAAGATGATATAGGTAAATCAAAATATATATAAATGTGACTGGAGTGAGTGCTCATAAGTAAGACTGAGTCGGTACCTGCCCAAATGGTTGGGTACTCGGTACAAAAATATAGGGTCAAAAAATGTCCTAATTTTTTTAGCTCTACAATTTTCGCAGAACTGGTATATTATTAGGCATTCACTAAAATTGCGGTAATTTTACTTACTCGGACCAAAAATAAGCTTTTTTTGGGAGGGTACCCAGATCGAAACTGAGCAAACAGGTACCCGGTTATAATTTTTTGCTACCTGACTCAGGCCTACTTATAAGCGACACCTAAATAGAACGAACAACACTACAGTTCATGCAAGGCTATGGACTACTAAAAAAACTTATTGAGTACAACAGTTTTTAAATTAAAGACTAACAACACTGGATAAAAATATATGAGAAAAGAGAGAGGTCATCTTGTTCATACATCACAAATTTGCATAAATATTAGCAAATTTGCATAAATATTCACAAATTTGCATTAAAATATGCACATTTGCATAAATATTTGCAAAACTAGTTGCAAATTTGTATAAATATTTACAAAATCTGCATAAAGTTCAAAAAGCTATGACAGTTCAAAAAGCTATAAAATGGCTGGCTTTGATGGGAACTTAAGCTATTAGCATGATTTCTGATGGAATTTGAGAGCAATTTGATTGTAATTGCCTCTTCTGGTTAATATTCTTCTACAGGGAGTGGTGCAGATAGGTGTTTATCCCTAATTTTTTGCTGACCAAACAAATAATGATGAAACATATTGAATAAATAATCATAGAAGGGCCATATGTCCCGTTTCCCACAAGTACTCATGGTGAGACCATCGACAAACTGTTCACCTTCTACACTAATCCCCCCCCCCCCACACCATTCAAAAATGCTGTAATCACTACTTATACAAAATATTTTGCCCAGCAAATTGATTTCAAATGATGGTTTCTTGATAACCGAGCTGATACTCACTTTCAGCGAAAAAGCTTGTGATAAAAGAACTTCTAAATTTTCTTTCTTTAATAAACAACTTAACTACTTTGTTGACAATGCCATAAATATTTTTTTTCTATCCAGAGAAGATAACAAAAAATGAATGCTTTATCTTGTCCAAGTTCCAATGGAATGCATCAATGCAATCAAAGAAGTAAGAAAATCATCTTCATCAGATTTATTTACAGTATTAAAGGTGACAGGAGTATGAATTGACGACGTCATCGCACTGGACCGATGGTGATATCAAGCAAACCATTGCTAATTGTCATAGGTAGCAGCCTGACCATTGCCATATGGCGAGCGAGAGCGGGAACGACTGTAAAATGAAATTAATTTTGATTACCTAATCAATCAAATCAAATGTACTGTATATCATTAAAGCAGCAAGGAAAAGCGGAACCAGACATTGTTAACAATACACATCTTGTCACCACTGTTTACTCACCTTCCATTCTGGGCATTCCGCCCCATCCCACTCTTCATTCTGAGCACTCTCTGTCCCATGTGCCATCCCACCGTCTGTCCCATGTGCCATCCCACCCTCTGTCCCATGTGCCATCCCACCCTCTGTCCCATGTGCCATCCCACCCTCTGTACCACATGCCATCTCATCTAATATCCAGATGACATCCCACCGCATGCTGTCCCAGATGCCAGTTTATTCTCTGTCCTCACTCCAACCCCCCAATCCCCCCCTTTACTGATCGTCATGCCATCTTCTAACCAACACTCTTTCCTCTAATTATCCTACCCCAGCAAAATACTCAACCTACCAATCCTTCCTAATCAAACTCAAGCTAGTGCTGTCATGACATATCAATTATCAAGTTTTTTTTTCTTCACACGACATGATATATGCCTCTCGCGACATATCGTGATACCAAAAGCTAATACTCAAGTAAGAAATTTTACTAAATCTAAAAAGTGAGGTTTAGGCCGGGCAAAATAATTGAAAAATTAAAACTAGTTCAAAAATTATAAAGTTACGGTACTAAATCTAAAAGTGAGGTTTAGGCCATTAAAAATGGGCAAAATAATCGTGAAAAATTAAAACTAGTGAAATATCGTTTTCTTGAAAAGTATCGCATTATACGATATATCACGATATTTTTCTTTCCAAGATAATGAATACGTAGTACAGCCAGGTCGTGAAAGCACTAACTCAAACAAGATGTTAAATCTCCCATTCCACATTTACCTAACCCTTTAACCCTGCAAACTAAAAAGGAGCTGGTGACTGAAAAGTGAGAGCGTTCGTTTATGCTAATGTGTGTGGATTTTAACCAATAAGAGTTGCATCACACCATCTCTTTTTACAGAAATGTTCACCCGCAAGCAATCAAATTCCAAAAAGTCAATGGGAAAACAGGTACAAATTTTGAGTTCTAAGGTCGGGATTTAGTAAGCGTTTTGATATTCTGTACCACTGGGTGCACGAAAGGTATCTAATTTTTAGGAGACTTAAATACGCCCTCACTTTTCGGCCACCAGCTCCATTAAGTTTGTCCGTTTAGCAAACAATTAAAACCAGAACCAAAATTGTTGTGGTTCGATGCTTTTTTCATATGCTGATTGTTTTGCAAGTTTCGTATCAACTGTCATGTTATTGCATATCATGAAATATTTGTTCCATGATATTTATTCAAAGCCACGGCCAACATACAGATCAATAAAATAGACATACCTATTGACAACACTAGCATGTGCACAATAATCAACAACATTATTATAGCAAGTGTAATGCAAAACAGACATACGGGTTGCTAATGCATCATATTTGAAGAAATTTAGATTATGCCCTGCCTACTCATTAATATGCATTGTATCACCACCAGCACCAATCAGGCACATCCACAGACCATAGGCTATCTGTGTACTATCTATGCCTTGAATCCAGTTTATCATTCTTTAGATATCATGATTACAAGCTCTTTTCAGCAAAAACATTTTAAGCCCGCCCACAATACATATCAAGGAATTAAATCCAGTTTACCATTCTTTAGATATCGTGATTACAAGCTCTTTTCAGCAAAAGCATTTTAAGCCCCGCCCACTATGCATATAAAGGAATTAATTCCAGATTACCATTCTTTAGATATCGTCATTACAAGCTCTTTTCAGCAAAAGCATTTCAAGCCCCACCCACTATGCATATTAAGGAAATTCAATGTTATCATATCATGAACATGTACACACTAGCTAACATCATAATGATATCCAATATGAAACAAAACAGACAGGTGATTGTTAAAATGTGAGCATTTCAAATTATAACATTAAGCCCCACCTACTCATTAATATGCATGGCATCACCACCAAAAACAATAGGGCACATCTATGGACCAAGGGATATCTGTGTACCACATATGATATGAACTCACAGTACAGTTCTTGAGACATTGTGTTTACGAGATCAGCATCACACACATACATACATACACACATTACGCCATTATGACTGCATAGGTTCCTCATGCTATCGCATCGGAACCATAAAATCTGCATAGAGGTACTAACAGATACTGATAACTTTGTTTACTCAGACGGCGCCCTGGAGTAACAAAGATGGCAAAAAGGTAGCAGTAACTATTACCTCAGGGGATACAGTTTCTTCTAAAATTGTGCCGCTGCCTACACAACTGAGACAACTTGATGAATGGCAAGAAAGAAAGAAATTAAACAAAAATAATACTTTGGATTTTCGTTTTGTCCGTTCTCTGCCAAATATATAGATGTCATATGGAATAGTTTGCCATCTTCTCTTCTTTGCATCAATGCCTACGACAATTTCAAACAGAAACTAAAAACTTTTTTGTTCACCCAGGCTTTTTTATAATTGTTTGTCTTTATATTTAACCTGTGAACTTTATTAACTTTATAAACAGTTTTATTTATTTTCTGTACAGCGCCGCTGAATGTGCATTGTATAGATATTAAGCGCTATATAAATATATAAACATCAACATACAAAATTGACTTAAACACAAAAGATACCAACCTTCTGCTCTTACTAGGGCTCCTTGCCCGGGGAGAGCGGGATCTCGAGCGAGATCGTCTTGCAGAGCGCGAACGGCTTCTAGAGCGCGAAGGAGTCCTGTTGACATAGGAAATACAGAAAGTGGATTAAATTAATGGAATCATTAAATAATTTACAAATAACAGGCCTTTCAGGGATCGACAAATCAATTTGCCCGCCGGGCAGGAGTATCTGAATTTGGGGTTTTCATGAAAGTAAATAAGGTTTCTGTGTAAATTTTTTGTACACATGCAATGCAAATTTTGCATTTTTAGATAATGATTTTCAGGTGATGATTTACAGATAACAGGCCTTTCAGGGATCGACAAATTAATTTGCTCGCCGGGCAGGAGTCTCTAAATTTGTGGTTTTCATGAAAGTAAATCAATAAGGTTTCTGTGTAAATTTTTTGTATACATGCAATGCAAATTTTGCATTTTCAGATGAATGATTTTCAGATAACTGGCCTTTCAGGGATCCACAAATTAATTTGCCCACCGGGCAGGAGTATCTGAATTTGTGGTTTTTATGAAAGTAAATAAGGTTTCTGTGTAAATTTTGTGTAACACATGCAATGCAAATTTTGCATTTTCAGATGAATGATTTTTAGATAACAGGCCTTCCAGGGATCCACTAATTGATCAAAAATTAACTTGCCCGCCATACTCTTTATGCTAATTTAAAATGCATTAATGGGCAAATTTTGTGTTTTCTTTTGTTTTTTTAAACATCTATCATAATTATTTCAGCCTTGATGTCTGTGCCATACTTAGAATCAATTTCTAGCAGGTATAGTGGATTTCCCACCATTTTTAGTGACTAAGATTTAGCAGATAAATTTTAAGAATTACATAAAGATTTTAAGCTGTCCGTCCTCCTAGTCATACACCACCAATTTAGCATCAATCAGTCGAACTCAAAAACTGTAAGTTTTTCTTCAAATTTATCAAAACTGATCTGCTCAGTGTGTATATTAGAGCTGTCACAATCTGGGTAAATCAGATATCCATTATCATGGACAAAAATATCATTATATATCACCACATCGAGGTATCTATGTTATAATTATTCATTTCGGATTTCGGAACCAGATTTGCTGCAAATGTTGTTAAAATCTTATTCATTTAAAATATTTATGAAATTCTGTTTCATAAAGTTTTGATCTAATATGCAGTTAACATGTGAGATATGTTGTTCAGGAAATTGGTAAAAAATCAAAAACTTTTTGTATGGTGTTTTTGGCCTTTTTTTCCCCCTTCATTTTTTGTGTGTGTGTGGTATTTTTGGCCTTTTGTGTGTGGTATTTTTGACTTTTTTTTGTTTGTATTTTTAGCCTTTTTTGGGGTATTTTTCCAAAAAAATCCTCCCAATTACACAAGGGTGAAAATCCTCCCCACCCCCTCCCACAAATTTTAAACCCTAGTGTGAACATTGTTCCTTTCTTTCAAACTTTTTGTTTTCATTTTTTTTAATTTCCCCCTTTTCTTCCACCCCTTTTTTCTCCCCCTTTCCTTTCCTTCCACCCTACCTTTTCGAGACCTGACAAAATATCTGGGACAATTGGTGCTGTGGTCCGCTACATTTTCCACCACTGCACCCATTTTTACTACATAATGTAAACAGTATGTACCTGCTTGGTTGACAATTAGCGTTAAGAAGAGATGGCATGATGGACAACGAGAGATGAAGCATTTATGCATGCTGCCCCCTAGATTTTAACAAAGGTGAGCAGACCAACAGCTCGATGAGTACAGGGTGCAACACCAGTGTGGAGCGGCTAGGTGTCGTGATGCGCTCATACAGTAGGTTCAGCTAGATGACATGATGCGCTTATAAATCTATCAATTGTGTTGCACCAGAGGTATTATTGCGAGTTGAAACTACAGCAAAGTTGAATGATGCGATCAGACTGAACTAACTTGTTTTATTGCTCATTAAACATGTAAGCCAGAAATTGGGTGAGATGCGACAAAGTGCGAACCTCTGTATTCTCTGAAATCTTTCTTCTTTTATATTGCAAAATGTATTTTAGCTGGCATCTTGAATTGAATTTGATTTAAAAACTAAGATTTCCCGCCATCTTTGACCTTTCTTGAATAAAACTATGAAAATACCAATGTGAAATTTTGAATGAATTCTCATGAATGGTTCTTTTCAAGAAATGCTTCAAAGTTTCTAAAATCATTGCTCCTCATGCTCTTAAGGAGGTGATTACATCACCCAATGGAAATTCTATTTCGACCAATCACTTTTGAACAATTTAATGACCTATGCATATGGTGATTATAACAAGATGCGAAACCGCCAGGTTGAATGAACGGTTGCGAGAAAAGATGATATCCCGCGTCAAGCTGAACTCATGCTGGCATTGCGCTCACATGGCCAAACATTGGTGTCAGAAGTGGGATGTGCAGAGAGGGATGATCAACGTGACTAGGTGAAATATCGACCCTGATGCTACCGAATAGCACTCTGAAAAATTTAATTTTGGAAAAGTGTTAATTTAAGTCATACATCGACGTACTTGCCTAACAAGGTACATAAATTTTTAAAACTTTAAAAAATAATAATAATTAATTAATAAAAAATGAGTTGGAATTTGTTCTTGTGAATATTTTTGTAACAACTTAAAATGGTCACTAAAATTTCAAATGTACTAATTCAAATATTGAAAATCAAAGTTTCACTCACAAAACAAATTTTTGGAGGATTAATATCGCTGAAATGTAAAACCAATGCAACACTGATGCAAAAGCTCAACCTATAAAATCTTCAATAAAGTTTTTGATTGTCCAAGTCCCAGTGAGGGTGACTTGTTGTCATTACAAAGGAAATATGTCACGATGAAGGTTGTTGATGTTAAGTCGTTGGTCCTTTAAAAAAATGCGCAGTGTTTGAAGATGATTGTTTTTAGAAGATTAATAGTTTAGTATGGATATTTAGTTGCCGTAAATATAATATTTGAGCATGTGGAAGCTAATATCTAACAAATTGTACATGTAAGCGTCTGTCTTTTTTATAGGCAAACGAGTCGAGCATTATCAGTCTGCTACACGACTCCGATCAGGGATATATTACTTTGCAACTTACTTACCCACAATTCAGCATAATATTTATTTTCTATTATACAAACTGTGTCAAATTATTCAAGATAGTCATAAATATTCAGTTAATTTTTGTCTTTGCACAACCCTCTACTTACCCACAATGCAGCTTAATATTCATTTTCCATTATACAAACTGTGTCAAATAATTCAAGCTGAAAGTCACAGAAATCTTAGAGTGATTTCATTTAACATACAGAACATGAAAACATCTCACTTAGGAGGAGATGGATTTTAAAGAGGGAAAAGTGAACAGACTAGTACAACCTCACCTTGGCCTAAACTCAACACTTTGTGGCAGTGGTGTGTCTAAGGGGAGGCTATTAGGGCCCTTCCCCCCAGTATTGTGTCAATGGCATACATATGACTAATCTGAAATG
Organism: Chiridota heheva; assembly: GCA_020152595.1. NCBI lineage: Eukaryota > Metazoa > Echinodermata > Holothuroidea > Apodida > Chiridotidae > Chiridota > Chiridota heheva. The sequence continues at coordinate 1,740,138 of JAIGNY010002305.1, forward strand.
ATTCATAGAAACAGAGATGTTGGTACACTTTTAATACCTATTGGCCGAATTGTATTAATTTTGGAATGAAACTCTTCAAGTTTGCACTAAAAATTTTCAATCTTAGATGAGACGTCTTCAATTTTGTGCCAAGTATCTGCAATTTTGGATCAACAATCTTCACAATTTGGAAGGTGAATATCTTAAGCCCCACCAAAAAAAAAAAAAAGCTAGACATGCCCCTACTGTGTTGGTTGAGCACAAAATAATAAAATAATAAGCACAAAAAAGAGAGAAAGAAGAAAAAAAGGTATAATATGAAATAAACTATCATTGAGCTCAGCAAGTGATATACAGTAAAAAACAAATTAGTTCAATGGTCAAAAAGTACCTTGATCTCCTCCGACTACTGCTGCCACCACTGCGTCTGCGTTGACAGTCCCTGGCAAAATGCCCCCTTCTTCCGCACTCATAGCATTGTTCGTTTGAGATGTCGCGCCCTCTCGGTGGATATCTGCCAGAACCCCCACGGTAACCCCTCCCTGAATCTTTGGTTTCTCCGCTTGACATCTCTACTTGGATACGCCGTCCGCAAACCATCCTGAAAAATTGAACATACTGTAAGGGTTTGCATTAACAGCGCGTTTGCGCGAATCACGCAATCAGTTCTCACAATCCCGAACAAAATTAAAATGAGGGATGGTCGCTAGCAACTACTGACTTCGACAAGTGTTTAAATCCACACTGAGTGTTCACTGATAACATGAAGTCTCAAGTTAACGATTTGAATTTTAGCGATTAGACATGAAATATTTATGCAATTTATGGAAACAAATATAATTTAAGATGAGTTTAACCTTTAAGGACCAAAAAAAGTAAAAAGTGTTTTATCTGTAAAAAAAATTCTTATAACTTGCTAAGTTATGAGCCCTTACGTACTTAAAGAAATATTCCCATGGAAATTTCATTTGTATGCGTCTGACAGAGAAAAATTGAAGAAACAGATCATGTTGATATCTCATTCCTCAAAGAAGTTATTTAACTTTAAAGAGTTTTCTTGGCTGCATAAAAATGACTTTTGTACTGAGTCTAAGACATCATTATGATGTCATCACAGCACTTGCTGTACTAATCTTTATGTATTTCTTTGAAAATATAATCAACAATGTTTTCATAATTCAAATATAAGTTACAAGAACAGATTGGAAAACATTGTAAATTTTATTCTACATTATTCTTAATCGTTTTTGTAGAAAAAAATGTTCCCAATTATTTAGAATATACAAAATTAATTTTCAAAAAAATACATAAAAAAACAGGAAGTGCTGCAATGACAACGATGACTCAGATCAACAATCTCTTTTACGCGGATGAGAAAAATCTTTAAAATTCAATATTTTCTTGTAGGAATAAGATATACTTCCCCCTTCTTTTACAAATCTGTTTCTTTTATTGTCGTCTACCAAATATATCAAAATGAAATTCCATGGGAATATTCCTCTAAATGTATAAACCAAACGTGATCGAAGCCTCGATGTAGGTGGTGAAATTTGAAACTAGTTTCCAACTACAGTCGTTCTCTGTAAGTACGATATCCAGCATTGTATACAATTAATATATAAGTGATGAAAAGAAATTAATAAGACGAGTGTAAATTTTTATGAATGAACATCTTGCAGAGGCCAGGAGGGTATGTTTGTTGACAAATTGTGTTGGACTTTAGAAATTTCTTACATGCCTCTAAAAAGAAAATGCATGAGGGAAATTCTCTACCAAAATTCTGAAACCCCTACTAAAAAAAATTTGGAAGAGGGAATTTCCCTCCCAAAAATCCAAAGCTAATGCAAACCCTGCATACAGTAAGCTCACATCAAAATAAAGGCAAATACACAATTAACTTCTCTGAGTTACGAAATAAGCCACGCCCACCATAACAACGCGGTAACTAGGTGAGGCAAACAATCCTCAAATCTGCAATCATACATGACCAACGCATTGACATTCAGATGTTCGCGAGGCCTGCCGCAAGCTTTGATCATTTATGGCACTTCTCCCGATCTTTAGAGTTTTTAGCAAATGGGATAAACAAAATTCAGTTTGCCAACTGTTCTAGGTAACAGCAATCAGATTTACAAAGTCCGCAGCGGGCCCGTAAGCGCAATTTTTGTTCACCATTTTGACGTCACTTTAGTTTGTGTGTGCAGAAATTTGTTTTGTACAGTAACTTGCATTGACTACATCAGCGGGCCGCTAGCTAGCTGTACTAGTACCGCGCAGGATGTTTGCCCCACTTAGTTACACAGATTTTGTTGCTGGGCAAATTGATCTGGTGATTGGTGATAAAGCTTAGCATTTCAAAACTACCCCACCACCCCGGAAGTCCTGAAATATCAGTCCTCTCAAAAAATGGCCGCCATCTTTGCAAAGCACCTAGAATTTCAGTTCTGTCAAAACCTTGTTATGTTTGTTTATTTTGCAATATTTTTTCTTTCTTGCAAAATTCATTTGACTCATCAAGTAATATTTACATGTAAATGTACTGATTGTCACAATTTAAGTATTTTGACTGTGTTAGTTGATCAATTTAACAGCTTGTAAAACGGGCCTTGATTGAGTGGGATTTTGGCCTAAAGCCTCATTAATTATGGCCTAGGCCTATTATTAGTTTCACTGTTTACTGCTGCACATTCGCAGTGCATTTTACAAGTTAGCCTACTCAGATTTCAGCGAAATCAAAGTGCATTATATCCCCATTCATAGGTGATTACTGGGCATTTGTAATTCACACATTTAAAAAGGATTATGCTAATTGGGTTTACAGTTTGTAAAAAGTCATTGATTGGAATTTTGTCAGCCGAATGTTTGTATGATTTGAATCATCAATGATCATATTGATTTTCAACGGCAAGACAGACTAAGAAAAATGACTCGGAATGAAGTATTTAGTAAACGTTTACACGGATTTGTGAGCGTGTACATGCTAACGGTCACAGCTCTATTAAACAGATGCAGAAATATCATACCAGCAAGTAAATTTGCAAGCATTTTGAAATGTTTTCAACACTTATAACCGTGCCATGCCGTAAAAGATTCAAAAGTGCGCCAGTCTCACCCAGCTATAACGTAAAAAAAAATATTCTAGCCCATCTCTATTCCCAACTGTACTGTATTTGATATAATCCTCTTGAAAATGGCGATGATCTTTGCGAACTTACACTAAAATCTCAGCAACTTTGAAACATTTTTTGTTTGTTTATTTTGCAATCTTTTTTTTCTTTTTTGCGCAATCTATTTGACTCAGGTAAACTTTGCATTTATTTGTGGTGAAAAAAACGATCAAAGCTTTTTTATCTGTAAATTTCTGAGTCAGCTTTACAGCTTGTAAAACAGGAGTTAATCTAATGCAGATTTATGCCTGTTATTAATTGGGCCTAAGCCTCCACAGCAAGTAGCTCTTACAATTCAGTGAATCAAAGCCACATTCATAGCTAATTACTGCAAATTTCAACTCCTGCCTTAACAGGAATTAGATCCTTTGTTGATTGAATGTATAGATTAAAATGTAAAAGTCATTCAATGAAAGTTTTGCGTGTGTTATTGATTTTTAATGTCAAGTGTGAATCGTGAACGTTTTAACTTTGGGGAGGATTAGACTAAACGTTTACTTGAAGGTTCGTTCGATTAAACATTTACAGGTGTAATCATCACAGCCCTACACCGTATAGCTTGCCTTAACTCACTTATCATTAAGGTATTTCACTGCATCCTGAGCGTCGTATTTATCTTCAAACTGAATAAACGCAAAGCCTGGAGGATTTCTAGCCAACCAAACATTCCGAAGGGTACCGTATTTCTTAAATGCATCTTCAAGGTCATAACGATTAGCTTGGCTACCAAGATTGCCGACATAGACCTTACAATCCAACGGACCTTGGTCTCTGTGGTGGCTTCGTCCGCTCATCTGTAGAAGAGACAAAAGGACAGTATTTGATCATCAGCCAATTGTTCATACTCGGAGCTGGAAAAATTATACAGTTCTGGCGGTTATAACTGCGAAGAATCAGGAATTACGGGAAGAAAACAAATTTATCAAAAACCAAAACAAAACATTTTGTTTATATTTTTATAGATTTCTAGAGTAAACAAGTCAGTATATGTGGTAAACTAAATATGTGCTTGTTTGTTTGTACATAATCCTCCCTTGCGGGAACCCGGCAAGACTCCTATATGGAGCATAGACGTCAAGCTATAGCCTGCATAGCAGATGCTAGTCTCGTGCGACCGGGGCGGAAGTGGATAACAACCGGTTTTCACCCTACTCTTTTCGAGAAGTGTTCAGAAAACCAGGTAGGGTGTGACTGTCCTACCATCGGGACCGTCGGCTTTACGTCCCCTCCAAAGACTGGCGAGCACCATTTAAACATTGCCACTTCTCTCAAGAGCTGAATAAGGAGCAGGAGCTGCAAACGGTGTACTTCCGCTTCTGTCTGCATAGCTGTGGAAAAACTGGTAAGACCTGTCCAAGGCTTAAAGCGGGTACCTCCAGCATCTCAGTCGTGTGCTCTACCAACTGAGCTATCTGACTCTAATCCCCCATGTAATTGTGCCATGAAAAGTAGATTAATTGCAAAAGAGGGAAGTATATAAAGATGCATTTACTACATTAATATTATTCGTGATTTTTCGGGGGAATATTTCGACACCTTTATTCAGAACTGTGGGAAATTTTGTATAATTTATTCCAACTCCGTTCACACACTATCTTAAAACAAATATAAAAAAGTGGTTAAAAAAAAAAAAAAAAATCCAAGAATACCCACAAAACAAAAAACACCAAAAATGTGCATGACATAATGGTAAAATACTAATATTAGTACAATTTTGGCAAAATGCATTTCTTAAAATAATTAGGGCCAGGCTTAAAAAAGGGAGTCTGTAGGAAGAATATTTTTTCTTTGGACCAAATTTAAGCTTTTTTATACCTTGTATACACTAAAGTGCAAACCTTTGTTCCGTTATTAAAATAAGTTACAATTTTAAGATTTAAAAACATTTATTTAAATAATATAACTGAAAATATTCTTGTTGAATTTTTGTTTTAGAAATAATATTTCAATCCAAGAATGAAAATATAAAGATTAATTAATTAAGAAACACACAATAAACTTAACTTAATAAGTTAATAAACTTTGCCATTAAACTCTTTGGCAATTTGAGAAGAGTACACAGCGATATGATTCAGGTTTTTAAATTCATATCTGGTTGTGATGCTTCAACTTCCTGTAATTCTTGCATGTTTCAGCTAGTCCTCATGTGACACGTGGTAACGGTTTGAAGTTGATCAAAGAGTTCTCACAGATAGATAATTGACGCTTTAGCTTTTCGCAAAGAGTTGTTAATGAGTGGAATGGTTTGCCGGAGTGGGTAGTTAAGTTTCAATTCTGTTCACAATTTCAAAATCAACATTGATAAGTTCTTTATTAACTCTGGGTGTCTTTGATTTTTTTTTTGTGGTGTTGGTGGTTTTAGTTAGGCATTTTATGGGGTGATTAACCCTTCTTAGCCCATCATCTTGTTATGTTATATGTTAATTTACCGTTTTACTAAGATTTTTCCAAAATCCAAGTCGAAAAATGCACAAGTTAAAAAAAAAATGAAAATTAACGGAAATAAGTGGAACACGAACACATGAAACATTTTTTAGGTGTCCTCAGAAAATGCAAAACACCAAAAACTGATATGTGAAACACCTACATAAATAAGTGGAGGGTAAATACAAAACTTCAACAAAAACAAAGCAGATAAAATAAAAGCAATTATGCAAAGCACCTCAAGAGTCAGAAGAAAAATGTTCACTTGAGTGACAGAGAAACACCAGTCACAAGTTTGTTTTCTCCACGCCGAAGATTAAGATTTACAACATAATTTTTAAAAAGCTAGCTTTGATCATACAACTTTATCAGTTTAATGTATTTCATTATAAATCTGAGAAAAAAGTATGTCAAGTTTGGTCAAACTGGTTAGGCTCCATGCCAAAGATTTTCGACTTAACAATAATGCACTTGTCAATTGTGACTCACTCCTACATCCCCAGACAAGGCGAGTCATTACTTTAAGGTGGGTGGTCAAAACATGTACATTGATGCTTCCCTCAGTCAGTGACTGACATTTCTTGTGCAAATGACTTACCCAAAATCACTCATCTCTGTGCAAAGTCAATGGGTCTAAAGTAAATTGACTCACGCCATTAAACTGAATAATCTTAATCAATAAATGAAATACTTTACATGCATACGGAACACAGAATGATAGCATAGTAAGCAATTGTCCTGCTTGGCTAATGAATGGTCTTTATTAATGAGAATAATTTCATTCTGAGGTGTGATTACAGCTAAAATCCCAGAGCTTCTTCACCATGGGATTGAGCTTTAAGGGGGCCACTAAACTCCATGCCAAAAAGACGCAGCACTTTGCCATGCCTTGTCCCACATGGCATTCCACCATATCTCCCACATGGCAAACCACCATACAGCGTCTCACATGGCATTCCACCATATGTCCCACATGGCATTCCACCATATGTCCCACATGGCATCCCTCCCTATGTCCCACATGGCATCCCTCCCTGTGTCCCGCATCAGTGGCTTCCCACCTGATGTTCCACATAGCATCCCACCATATGTTCCACATGGTATCCTTCCTAATGTCCCAATGACATCCTATTTAATGTCCCACATGGCATCACATATCATGTCCCACATCCCCATAACCTCCTACCCTATGTCCCAGTCTCCTACCCTATGTCACACATGGCATCCTACCTTATGTAACACATGGCATCCTACCTTATGTCACACATGGCATCCTACCTTGTCACACATGGCATCCTACCTTATGTCACACATGGCATCCTACCTTATGTCACACATGGCATCCTACCTTATGTCACACATGGCATCCTACCTTATGTCACACATGGCATCCTACCTTATGTCACACATGGCATCCTACCTTATGTCACACATGGCATCCTACCTTATGTCACACATGGCATCCTACCTTATGTCACACATGACATTCCATCCCATGGCAATCCACCCTATGTCCTGCATGGCATTCCACCACATATCCTACGTGGCATTCCACCCTGTTCCACATGGCATCCCACCCCATGTCCCACATGGCATCCGACATGGCATCCCACCCTATGTCTGACATGACATCCCATAAGCTCCATAAGAAGTCTCATCCTAGCTATCAGTCCCTGATTGAGCATACTATGTATTAAAGTGTCAGTTCATATAATAACTTATATGCAAATGAGTTGTCAAATAAGAAAAAAACGTGGAGTCAAATAATTATGCCTGATATAGAGCCCTTGGTGTATACAACATGGTAAATATTAAATCATATGTCCTTCATGGCCCTCATTCATGTCCCACATGGCATCCCTCCCTATGTTTATATGCAATCACATCCTGTCACACTCCCTGACTAAGCATATTAAATGAAAAAGTTTGGTCAGGTCATAATACTATGGTAACTTTATGCAAATGACTACAATAATAAAGGTGGAGTTTAAAAAATCATGCCTGATACAACTGTTGGTGCCCAAATCCTTTGAAGAATGTTAAGGATTTTAAATCTCAGGTACTACAAGAGAGACTTGAAGATCTCTGAAGAAAATTGGACAATTATAACATTTTACAGTTATCTTCTAAGAAAATATCACATGTATTGTAGACTTTTTAAGGAAACTAGTCTTCAATCCTATCTTAAGTATCTCTGAAAAACTTTATCATTTTATAAAGAATTCTAACCTTCCATAAGGATATCTGAAGAAACTTTAACTTTTTCTAAAGAACTCAAAAGAAACTTTAACATTTTCTGAGGAACTCTCAAACAACTTTAACATTTCTGAGGAAATCTCAGGAAAGGACGGCCGGACGGACGTAATCGTCATTACATAGGTTCGCATAATGCTTTGCATGCAACCAAAAATGAGATGAATTGCAGAAAATCGTGTGTGGGAAATACGCTCAACTGGTACACATTTCGTGGTACATGTACACCTTGACGAAATTTTAAAATAAAAATATAAAAAAATTAAAAAATTTTTAGACTTCAAATACTTTTCAACTAGAATATTTATATCTGAAACTTTATATTAATGATATTTTTTAGAAGTAGAAAACTACATAGGCCTATAACGAATGGAAGTAAAAACAATTCCTAATGTGCTGAATAGGTACACCTACTATAATTTGCAGTAGGCTAGGCCTAGGCCCCATGCTACTTAGTGTATGCCAACTTTGTTTAGCTAAGGCCAGGCTTCCTATTAAATTTCAAGACCAAACGTAATATCTGATATAACTTAGGTCTAACAATAGTAACATTACTGTAACTTAGTAGCCTAAAAAAAGTATCAGTTAGTCAGTGAATTGGGGTTGTTTAGGCATAACAATTATGAATTTATGTTAACGTTAGGCTTAACGTTAGGCCTTAACATTTTGGGGCTTAGAACAGTTATATTCGGAAGCTAGTGAATTTGAAATCACAACGCAGTGAAAACAAATCATTTGCCTACTAAAATTATTAAACAACATTGAAAATTACATTACATTGATAATTTCTTATGTTTGAGGCCCTCAAATGACTTAAACTTTATAGAGAAAGATGGCCGTTTCACTGTTTCAATACACGATCGAGTGGCTTGAGTCGTAACGTGGTTTCACAGCCGAAATTGAAAACGACTGATGTTGATTGATAGGCTAGACGCGATTACCTAATCCGCCAAACCTTACCTATCCGCCAAACGCAAAATGACGTCATCCGGCGGCAATTTTGTAAACAAACCTAATTTTGGTAGGCAAACAACCAAATCGAACAACCAGAGAGCGTGACGTCTTAGTCCTATTTTTCATAGGCCGAAGGCCAAAAGCCGAAACTTCTTTACAACAAAAATCGTGATGCGTTTATGAACGCCACATTTGTTCCAGAATGGTCAACTATGCGAGGCCTGTGGACAATGCATCACGCAGCTTGCATGCGCGACGAGTGACTGAGTACGGAAGCCGAAAAGGTTGGCCCGCGGTGCATTCATCTGGGCCAGTGTTTGCACCGTGGGCCGCGTACACCGCGGGCCAGCGTATGCACCGCTGGCCAACCTTCTCGGCTTCCGTAATTACATACCGGCGCGGCCAGACCGGGCGGAGAAAACGACAAGATACGATAGAGAACGAGTTTAGAAGAAAAAACAAAATTCTACGAAACTTGCTGCAGTTTTAACATTTCCGTTCAGATTATATGGCGATGTGGAAACATGAAAACCAGCCAAGTTTCTTTAAAGATTTTTTTTTTTCTTAGAGGACAGGAACCATTAAGAACAAAAATTATAAGTTAACGTCGCCCAATCATTTTGTCACTAACTTTAGGCCTACCACTTGCGTTGTTCCAGTTCTGCAAGATAATTTAAAATAAAGAATGGCATAACTTTCAGACCTTGGCATGATATTACCACAGAATAGATCTGTTTGTACTCAGCATACATGGGCTCTGGCGTACATATAAAAAAAAAATCGGTTTTTGGCCAAATCTCAGCATAGCTGGTGACAAATTTTGAGGTAGGCCAAGGCCAAGACTATTAAAAAAATAAGTACTAACGTCTGATACTCAAATTTGAACTAAATGGGATATTTCCACAACGGGTAGCGGGCGTAGGTGTAATTTTAACAAAAATGACAACTCTTTGGCATAAGTGGTATAATTCAAATACAAAATAAACTGTTACTGTTAGGGTCACATTTCAAAATCACTAAAGAAAATTCTTGAAAGGTATCTCAATTGAACTATGAAAGGGGAATTAGCAGTCACAAATGTTCTTGCATGTTTCAGCTAATCCTCATAGGACACGTGGTAACAGTTTGAAGTGACCAAAGAGTTCTCACTCGTTGGAATCTATGCATTAAATAAGCCAATTTAATCCATTTTATGTGTATTTCGTTATCAATCCAAGCAATTTTCGAGAACTTACATACGCATTGCTTTTCCCCGCAATGCGCGTACTATCTGAATCTGAATCGGTTAAGTCGGCAAAAATTCTCAAGAGGACATGAACGCCAACCGAGGCGTAAAAAGTATGAGCAAAAAATAATAATAAAAAAAAATAAAAAAAATTACTTAGCAATACAAGTGTTAGTAAGTTTAGCTTTGAAACAGTTGAGACTCAGTGCATGTACAATGTCTGACAGTAAAGCATTCCAATCCTTTAGTGTGTGAGGGAAGAAAGAGTGTTTATATACATTCTTTTTAGCATAGGGAACCTGGAAATGAAGGTCATGATTATTTCTTGTATTAGTTCTGACGGTGGGGATAAGTTTATCTTTATTGATGGCGACAAGATTGTTATTGATTTTATATAGCATATGTAGCTGGGTGTTGTATCTTCTTGTTTTAAGCAGGGGCCAATCTAATTTATAAAGCATGTTTTTTACACTAGATTTATAAGAGTAGTCTGCCATACAGAATCTGGCTGCTCTCCTTTGAATATATTCAAGTTTATCCACATCGCACTGGTGATGGGGGTCCCAGACTGCAGATGCGTACTCAAGTACTGGCCTGACTAGAGCTTTATAAGCAGTGGATTTAACGTCGGTGGGACAGTTTGAGAGGTTACGTTTTAATAGGCCAACTTTCTTGGTTATGTTATGTATATGTTTATCCCATCTAAGTTTATTATCAATTTCAACACCTAGGTATGGGTGGGAGTTGACATGTTTAAGTGGCTGGTTGCATAAGGTATAAACAGGTGATTTAAAGCATTTCTTTTATGGAAATTGACAAGATGTAGCATTTAGAGGGGTTGAAATTCATTTGCCATTTGTTTTGCCATTGTTCAAGTTTGTTAAGACCATCTTGGAGGATTTGTTGGTCAGAGGGGTTATCAATTGTTCTGTACACAAGGCAGTCATCAGCAAACAGTCTGACTGTGCTGTTTATATTATCGGGGATGTCATTTACATATAAGAGGAAAAGTAATGGACCCAAGACAGTACCTTGTGGTACACCGGATAAAACCTGTTTAGAATCAGAGATTTCACCATCGCAAACAACACGCTGGATGCGGTTGTTGAGGAATGATGCAAACCAGGCCAGAAGATTTCCATCAATGCCATAGGCGGAAAGTTTGGATAACAGGCGCTGGTGGGGGACTTTATCAAAGGCTTTTGAGAAGTCAAGAATAGCCATAGAGACGTTACTGTTTTGGTCAATTTGTTTAGAGATATCATTTATTGTTAAGAGGAGTTGTGTTTCAGTCGACCTTTTTGCACGGAAGCCATGTTGTAAATCAGTTAAGATATTATGCTCATCAAGGAATTTCATCACATGTGAGTGAATTATTGCTCAAGGATTTTACTACAAACGCAGGTGAGGGAAATAGGTCTATAATTAGCTGGGTTTTGTTTATCACCTTTTTTAAAAACGCTACATATGTTTGCTTCCTTCCACTTGTTAGGGATAGTACCATTATCGACATAGGTTTGAAAGAGATCAGTTAAAATTTCATAGAGGTCATCAGCGTGTGCTTTTAGAAACCACGGTGGTATTTGGTCAGGATCTGAGGCTTTGTTGGGGTCTAGCTTATACAGTTGCTTTTTTGACACCTTCTGGGGTAATTATAAGTTGGTTTATTTTGCTGTTGGTAAGTGGTTTAGTTACAGGAATTTGGGAGGTGTTTTCTTCTGTGAAAACACTGAAAAACTGGTCATTTAGAATGTTAGCTTTAGTTTTACTGTCACTGCAGAGTTTACCGTTATTTAGTAGATCAGACACACCTACAGAGTTACTTCTTAATCTTTTGATATAGGACCAGAATGCCTTTGGGTTTTCGTTAAGTGAGTTTTTAAGTTTATCACAGATGAAGGTGTTTCTAGCTTCTTTGAGGTTTTTATGGACAGCCTTTCTAAAGCTTTTGTAGGTAGTCCAGTCATTGGCTTGTTGATTAGTCTTAGCTTTTTTAAACAGTTTATGTTTTTTCCTGCAGAGACGGCGTTGGATACGGGTAAACCAGGGCAGATTTAGTTTAGTTGAGGTGAATTTGTGAGGCGTGTTTTTATCAATAATTAATTTAATTTCTTGTTCAAAGAAATTCCATTTTTCATCAACATCAATGGAGTTATTAAATTGAGTATAATATTGCAGTTTAAATTTGGTCAGGTCTTCTTTTATTCGTTTTATGTTAGCTTTTTTCTTTAAATAGATTTTACGTTTAGGTAACTTTTTACGAGGAGGGGAGATATTTAGGGTCAATTCAACAATATCATGGTCACTTATACCGGATATGACATTAGCTGAGGTAACAGCTGGTGAATTCTGAGTAAAAACAAGATCAAGGATGTTGTTATCTCTGGTGGGTGACTGCACCATTTGAGTGAGATTGAATGAATTGGTCACTTCAAGAAGAATTTTGGCTGCTTCGGAGGAAGCGTTAGTTCCTGAAATAATGTTTTGACTCCAGTCAATATTAGGTTGGTTGAAATCACCAGCAAGAATAAGATTGTTTTTGTCAGCGTTTTTACCAAGCTTTTGGAGTGATTTTTTCAACTCAAGTAGGCTAGTGAGATCATTGTGACTGGGTCTGTAAAATGTTCCTATATACATGCTCTTTTCCTTAGGAAATTGGAATTTGGTCCAGATAATTTCACAGTCAGAGTCTAATTTAGTGAGCTCAGTGAAAACCAGGTCATTTTTTATTGCCTGTAGTACACCACCATAAGTATTTTAATTTCTATCTTTGCGAACAACTGTATAGTTGTCCGGGAAAATTTCAGCGCTGGTAATTTCGGAATTAAGCCAGGTTTCAGTGCCAATAATGACATCTGGGTCTTTTTCTTTGATAAGACTTTCCACGTAGGCCGTCTTGTTTCGAACACTCTAAAAGTTGATAACAAGAAGTTTTAGAACCTTCCTTCTTTCCCTTTTGGGATTTGTTTTCAATTTGACATCGGGATGGTGGTTGGATCCCGAGTCAAGGCCAGAAGAATAATTTTGAAGTGGCTCATATGAGTTAGTACAGTTGATGAAATTGTTAGTTGAAAAGAAAGAATCAGAGAAGTTCATGAAGTCACAAGTGTCACACACCCAGGTACAGCTAGAATGCATGAGATCGCTGTATTTAAATTTTTGATAAAAGCTTGAAGCTTTTTATCCAAAAGTGCAGATTTTGGGGTCAATATGAAAGATTTGGGGCCAAAATGAAAAATGTTTGGTCGAACATGGGAGGAATTTTGGCGCAACAGTAACTTTTGGTCCAAAATTAACGATACCTCAGTCGATACGATTGCAAAATATGCCACACATGGTTAATTTGATATTTCAGTTAATAATTTGTATGGCTTCGACAGAATTTTGGGAGGTGATGGGGGAGGCAAAACACCCAATAACCCCCTTAGACACGTCACTGCTTATGCAAACAAAAAAATTAAATGCGGCCACTACAGCCCTTTTTTAAAGGGTGTTCTTGTTCGTACAAGCTTTGACTGTTTGAGCTAAATGGCAAGTCCCTGGTTTGAGAAACACGGTATACATTTAAGTGAATAATGGATTTCGTAAAAATGTATATACTATTCTCGAACAAATACACCATGATTTTAGTTAAACATAAAAGGCATTAAATTATCAATTTTCATCCTGAAAATTAATGCAAAATAAAATCGAGTACAATTTTAGACTCGTATATACATTTTTACGAAATCCATTATTCACTTAAATGTATACCGTGTTTCTCAAACCAGGGACTTGCCATTTAGCTCAAACAGTCAAAGCTTGTACGAACAAGAACACCCTTTAAAAAAGGGCTGTCGTGGCCGCATTTAATTTTGTTGTATGCTAAGCAGTGACGTGTCTAAGGGGGTATTGGGTGTTTTGCCTCGGACCCCCATCACCTCCCAAAATTCTGTTGAAGCCATGAAAATTATTAACTGAAATACTTATCAAATTAACCATGTGTGGCATATTTTGCAATCGTATCGACTGAGATATCGTTAATTTTGGACCAAAAGTAACTGTTTGCACCAAAATTCCTCCCATGTTCGACCAAACATTTTTCATTTTGGCCCCAAAATCTTCAATATTGACCCCAAAACCTGCACTTTTGGATAAAAAGCTTCAAGCTTTTATTACAAAATTTAATTTTGGATCAAAATTTTTCAAGGGCCCTATTATACAATATAGAAACAAAAATCTTTGGATACGGAGGTGAAGTTCTGATCATCAGGCCAATGCGCGCATGGGAGACATAATACATTTTCAAGCAATACAATTTCAAAATAGGCCTTTAATTTTTTGCCCATGCTAAATGGGAAAAATCATGGGAATTTTTAGGGATTTATCCTTGAATTTACAGGAATTTGTATTCATTTTTAGGAAACTTTCTTCATTTTCAGGAAATATTCTTTATTTTCAGAATATGTTTCTTTAATTTCTGCGAAATTTTTATGAATTTTAAGGAAATCTCTGTCAATTTTCGGGAAATCTCTTTCATTTTTCGAGAAATTTCTGCATGTTCGTGAATCTTCTTCATTTTTCAGGGGATTTTTCTTTTTTTCAGGAAAGCGCTGTCAATTTCGAGAATTTTACAGGAACTGTTGCCAAAATTTCAATTTTATGTTAATAATTTCACAATTTGTCATCCAAATAAAGCATGCATGCAACTAGTGAGATAACATTTCCCTCTGTATGCCCTACGCACTACATGCAATACAGAGTATTTGCAGTCATGTAATGGCTATAGCGTATACTACGGTCAGATGTTTATCTGACTAGCATGCAGCTAGTCCAAAAAACATCTGACCGAAGTATACGCTATAGCCATTACATGACTGCGAATGCTGGGTCAGACATCATCCTATGCATATAAAGGTGGAAACCGCTACATTGACTCATCATAGTCGCGTAGCAGAATATTTGCGACGCACTCCTGTTTTGCGAACATTTTCCACGAAATTTGTACTTTTTTACCGCATTTATTCTAAGCTGCAAAAGTTAAGCTACATAACTTAAAAAAGCTTCTAGAATGTAACTCTTAAAAGCTTGGGCACATAAAAATACATTCAATAACTATGAACTAAAACCCGTAAAAAGAAGAAACTTTTACCTACCTCGGTTGCTACCTTCTTACAATCGTGTGCGCCGAAGTGAATGTACTTAATTATACCAAATTCTATCGCACATCAGCCATGCCAGCGTAGCGTAATTGTTAAACGCGGGCATAAAAAAAAACAAAAAAAAAACGTGCGTCTAAAACAAGTGAACGCTTCCACTGACTTTACTAATTGAAGATAGCATTAGTAAACATGGCATATAGGAAATATCCAAGACATCTAATTAATTAAATAAATGAAAAGTATACATTCATGTGTTTTTGGGTTGTTTTTTTTGCCAAATGCTTCTTAAGCAACTGGAGGTGGCAATCAAAATAATGAATGGAGAGGATACTTTCATAAACTGTTTGGCAACCGGAAGCGTCAAAAATTTACCTGAAGCCAATCAAATTTACCACAAGTTTAGGCCTACTGCCATACATTATCAATTAAAATTGTAGTGAAAATTATTATGAGGTGTACTGAAAACTAATTCAAGATGCACAATAAAGAAGTTTCCCATATACTTTAATGTTGTTCCCAAACATGAGTTTCATTCTGGTACGACTGCATGCGAAATAGGCAAGGAGCGAGTCAAGAAGAGGGCAACATGGTTGTAAAACTTCGGGTATGCATGCATCTGAAAGTGAAAAAGCACAAATGATGAGAAAGAACAGTTTTAAAACAGCCATTTCAAAGCATAAAAGAGTTTTGAGCATCACAACCGTTACTTTATAGCAAGGGCGAAAATAACGCCTAAAATAAATATCACAAAGAACACTTTTTAACCTGTTGTTCTTGTGAAATGGAGGGCCCAAATCTTGCCTCCATTGTCTCCGTGAGCAGAATGATAGGGGTTGCCGTCGTTACCCCGTAGTTCAGGTGTTCTTGGTTTCATTGCCCGTCTACGTCTCATACGGCAGGCTTTGATATGTTGATCGTTTTTATTTTTTATTTAAATTGTAGCCTTATACTTATATAGATAGATGTAGACAGAAAAAGTATTCTAAATTGTCCCGATTTATTTTTGTTGGACAAATGTCTAACACCTACTGCGCTCGAAGTCTATGGTTATACCCTGCGTGTACGATGAGCAGAGGACATAATTAATCCAGAACAGAATTACAACGTACGAATTGCAGGTATTTATAACACTTTAAACGGAACTAAGGCTCATTTTTTCCTGTTGCAGATCCTCATTAAAGATATTAAATAAAGAAAGTGCCGCACTAGATTTGCTACCCTCATTGGCTTGAATTCCTTCCACCTCCTGGGATTAGTTGAAAGCGCAATTTCTCCTCCCCACCGCGACTAAAATTGATTCAATTTCAATCGGCCTGAAAAATGCTGATAGCTCTATTCTTTTACTATTACATTTGCAATCGCGAAAGTTAGAAAATCAGAATATAATTTCTTTGGAAGAAGCCAGGCCCGTATACGTCGAGATACGAGAAATGGATGCACTTGAAAGTTGATCCGATGAGATCAAACGTTGTCAACCAATGTTTATGCTACATCCAGAATGTTCCAAATTTGTCTTTGTGTTGACCTATTCATGTACACTTTGGAAAAACTAAATATGAAATTAATTTGATTTCCTTCAAACTCAATTCACCATGCAGAACTTCATTATTGAGTGCCCAAAATACTTTCCCCCAATAAAAGATAATAACAACGGAAATGGACCATGTTTTGTCCTCGCTCCAAACGCCACTGCATTTGTAAACGGGTGAGGGGGTTCATAACAGAATTTGGTTGATGGTTTCCCGTCCTTTCTCCCCCCCCCCTTCTCTCCTCTCGTGATCGATGGGCCCCCTTTAGCTATTTCATTACTGTCCATGATTAATTTGGTTGTGATTTTTCTATCAACACGCTCAATGAAATGCTAGGTGTCCTGTCCCCTCCTGTTTGAATCCCGTCTGTCTTTTGTTAGTTTCGTTAATTGGAATCTTTGCGTCAGTGTTGATGAAACGTGATATCTTTGAACATGCGCTCTTAGTGGCCCATCGGGCGGAAGGTCATAATTCACACACAAAAAAAGGGTTTTGTTATTAACACAGCAGGCCCGTGACCGAGGTTGGCTTTGGTTGATAAAGTGCCCTTTTGAAATCTAAAAGAATAATAAGCATCTAGAATTTCAATGTTTGTTATCCTGTCAAACAAAAAACGGACCACTTATTTCAATTTCCTTGCTACGGGACCTCCCCTGATTCAGCGTAAATATTGTATAAGAAATTATTACTATTACTATTATTATCATTATTATTATTATTAGAATTATCATTATTATTATCATTATTATCATTATTATTACTATTAACATTGTTATTATTATTATCACTATTATTATTGATATTATTATTATTATTATTATTATTATTATTATTATTATTATTATTATTATTATTATTATTATTATTATTATTATTATTATTATTATTATTATTATTATTATTATTATTATTATTATTATTATTATTAATATTATTATTATTATTTAACCTTACAAAATTTCACACCTATTTCATATATGAAATGCACGTGGAAACGTGTATTTCATATTTGAAATATGTATGATTTTGGGAATTTCACATGTATTTCAAATGTGAATTTTATTCCACAGGTGAAACTCATTTTTTCATATATGAAATGCTTTTGTTTCATATGTGAGATATATTTCATATATGAATTTAGCATTTCATATATAAAATTGGGCATTTGGGCATATATGAAATACGTGGGTATGCGGAGCATTTCCAGGCATATATTTGAACAGCTTTTATACTTTTTTCGCTCATTGTTCTCATAACTGTTGTAATCAATGTACATTATAGTTTTTAGAGCTTTGTATATGCATTAAAGATTTGTTTTTGTTTTTGCAAGACTAGCTGAACTCACTCTTCGTAATATAATGTACACAACCTATATTTTTCTTTTGTTGTAATTTTTCAGTTTTATTCCCCTCGAACGGCTCACCCAAATCTTGCGTGACCACTTTGACAACATCTCATTTCCTAAAATTATTAGTGTGTAGGGGAAAACTTAAATTTTTGTAGGGGAAAACTGAATTTTGTAGGTGAAAATGCGCCGAATAATGTAGAGGATTGTAGGGAAATGCGCATGCGTGGTAGGAGACACAGAAAATTAAGGGATATGTAGCGTCGCTTTGTTGAGTTTTTGGTAAAAATATTCATCAGCAGGTGTACCAGTAAAACGTACAATGTCCGATCGTCCGTAAAATCGATATAAACTTCAAATAATTGTTATTTTTCTTTGCACAATCAACTAACGAAGCATCTAATTAGTGAAAATGGAGTTTAGCTAACAATTTGTAATCGTAAATATTTTGTCGGGCCGACTTTGCATACCACATGCAGACACACATGATGGCATACGTAGTTATTGTTCGCCGTGACGCGCAAAGCTTTGTTTTCACTCCAGTAAATACAGTTTTCTTGACGTTGCACCAACCAATTCTGTTCAGAAGAAGACAAAAGCAAATGGAAGAAAGAAGTTAAAAATTGCTGATGAAATAGAGGAAATGTATCAAAGAAAGAAAACTAACAAACTCAGATTTCAGAAAGACAGAAATATATTGCAGAGTTGAAAACAATAATAATAAGTATAATCAAATTTAGACTGAATATGACTAAACTTAAAGCCAATTACAAGAACAGCTACCCTTATATAAATTGTGAATTTTGTGACCATGAAGATACTACTGAACATCTTATTAGACTTTATTGGAATGGATATGATCAAAACAAACCTTTGTAATACGGACAATATGGAAAACCTAAGGGGAAAAAGCCTGGTACGCTAAAGAAAGTAAATGAAATAAAAATGTAAGCTAACAATGAACACATGAGCTTCCCCGATCTCCGTACTTTAAACCAATGTATAGTATATTTACTATACTAAATTCTTCGAATTTATTCTTTATCGACCGTGCCTGGTTTTTTCAGGGAGCTGTAAACAGCCCCCTGGTTTTTACATCAGAGTGGACTTCGTGATGAACCACATGAACCACAACTGGCAGAAGTGATGACGTCACGCTCTCCGGTCTGATTTCTGTTGCAGAACTGATCTGGTTCAGCGGGCTGACCAATCGCTGCCAGAAATTGCGGAAAGAAAGCAGTAGTTGCGGTTTAAGCACGAAGGGATTTATCGTAATGGCTTTTCTTAAATTATCTCTGTTGTTTTTAAATTTAAAGTTAGGCTAACCTTAACGTTAGTGTGACTATAATTTTTTGAGAAACTGACCGAGACGTTTACTTGTTTCTAGTGTTATATAGCCTAACATGATAGGGGTTCAAGCCTTATCAAATTAGTGTATGACTTGAAATTTGAAAGATTATTACAGGCCTACTGACAGTAAAAGATTTACTGATACTGCATATTTTCATAGTGCGAACATTTTAGCCAGTTTGCTTCTCGAGAAGAAATATTTTGAAAAGTTGAAGCACAATTTTATGCCAATTATTGGCACACAAATTGAAAGGTTTTTAAATTATGACAGTACCACTACCAGTGCCAGTCTGGAGAGTTTGCCTTGCAAGTTGCAGTGGTATGCACAAAATTTGGCACTCACAGCTTGCTCCTCGGTGTGGCACCTGGCCCACGCACATCTTGCTTGGCCATAGATCTGGTCGTACATGTGAAGCAAATTGGCCTACTAAACTATATCATGCAAAGCCCGCATGGTTACCTGACGAACTTTCAACTGCACAAATTTCTGTGAAATTCAGCCGTCTTGGGCCGAATTTGGGCTTGAAATCAAGGGTCACTTTCCTGCCCAAAGTAAAAACATTCTAGTCTGGGGACAGTGTTGTATTTTATTTTTAGATGCACGTTTCCTAATGCACTTGAGTCACTATTTCATATATCAATGACTCACCTTTGACTGACATACAACTGACAAGTGCATAATTTTGCCAGTACACAATTTCATCTTGGAAATTCATCTTCTGCGCACATGCAAACTATGCAAAGTGGCATTTTAGGCCTAGGCTTCGCCAGAACTTTAGAAGGGAATAGAAGAAAACTTTAATTTACTAATGCAAAATAAAATTCACCTTCAAATTCTAGTCTATACATTATCAAATTCACAGCTTGAAGGTATTTTCCTTATTTGAGTAAAAAAAAAAAAACATGCAACTGGCGTACATATGATAGGACCTAATAGGGTGAATTCTGGATGAAAGGCTTGCTGCATGAAGGTCCATATTGTAGTAAATCTGAGCTTAATTTGTGTCACTGTTGTAATGAAAGCGGAATGCTGACTTGCATCAATGCTTATCAAGTCCGTCCGTGAAAGTAATCAGGTTATTAGCATCCTTGCAACACCGATC
This sequence comes from Chiridota heheva, assembly GCA_020152595.1. NCBI lineage: Eukaryota > Metazoa > Echinodermata > Holothuroidea > Apodida > Chiridotidae > Chiridota > Chiridota heheva. Next base: position 1,760,608 of record JAIGNY010002305.1, read on the forward strand.
TTTCCATGAAGCATATTTTTTTAACCTGACTCCAGATCTCTTCTCTTCACACTCTCCTCAATCTCAGACTTATTCGAAAACAATTCTTCCTCAAACATCATCAGCTTCTGTCGCGACAACAACCTCTTCCACCACATAAAATCTTTCCCCTCCCTTTCTACACCTAATCTTACCCCTTTTTTTTTTCACTTAAATGTTTCCCCCACATTCAGCCTTTCCCCTTTATCTCCCTTACAAACCTTCCATTTCCTCACTATCCTAACTCTTACACCATAATTTATTAATACCCTCTTGGCACTTTGACTCTGACTGTCGTGGTGCCGTTAAACATCAACAAACCAAACCAAACGATATTATTAGCATCCATCACAACAACTGGTAGAGCGTTCCAAAGTTTCCAAACATGAATTAAAAAGAATTTGTGACAAACACCTGTGCGAAAAATATGGTTGTAGAATCTTTTTGGATTTTGAGGCTCCAGTTACAATATTATGCCTGAAAACAGGAACTTAGTCATAGCTGGTATGCCAGAGTTTGTTTTGTTTTGTGATTCTGGGACGGAGATCAGGCAAAAAATCAATGCATCGCTGTTCATACCGACACACTGCGATTCATTTTTGCCTGATTTGCATTAGATGTGGAGGTAGCAGAGCCGAGTGCTCATTGGTTTTAGTGTACGTGTACTTATCATGTACTTACATATAGGGGACAATATGGTAGTTTTTATGGTAGGAGGGGGGAATGGGGGTCACGCGCGAAACCAAACGCTAGGCGTAATGAGAAATCTCATTGCACCTGGAAATTGTTTACAATATCACACAAACTACAAAAGGGCATACCCTCTGGACTTGATATTTTCCTTCTTCGTTATTCAAGGATTCATTTATTACTTTCCGTCTGAAAAAAATCTTAACCCAGATAGATGGAATCAAATGGAAAACAAGTGGGTGACTGCAGGAGTTGTCGGTCATCTTTCCATAATAAAATATATGAATATTCATGAGATTACATGAAGATTAATTAGTCGTGTTGTTCATTGGTCTAATGTAAAAATATGATTGTGCAATTTGCTCTGCAGATTGAAGGACCAAAATTATTTTATAAACCCGGAAGTTCTTCTTATAAACCTACTAGAATTCATAAAGAGCGCATCGGAACATGAAAACTGCCCTCTTTCTTTTCAATGATTTCTGGAAGGCTAAGTTGCTTTGTGTCAGTGTTCTTGGTAAATAGTGATAGTAATTATATTTTCATTATACATATTAAGATATTACAGCTACGGGGAGGTTTGAAAGTGGATTTTGCAAAAAATGTGATTTCTGATATGTGGTTCTCCATTGATTTTGCACGCGATCACTTTGCGTGCCCCCTCCCTCTCCACTGACTACTGTATTGTGTGTGGCCTACAGTATATGTAGTTATGTATGTACATACTATGTAGTCGGTTTAACTTGTATATCTGTGTTGCGCTGCAGATCTGTGGTTATTTCAATTGTTAGCAATAGGGCCTACTTATTTGGTTCTCTTGCAATAGCATCAGAACCATCAACCCATACTGTTATGATGGCGTGTGCATGCACAGTGTGTATATGTGTGTGTGACTGCCAGCTCGTAAACGCGATATCTCAAGAACGGTAAACTGGATTCATGTCATATGTGGTACACAGATAGCCCATGAACCGTAGATGTGCCTTTTTGTTTTTAATGGTGGTGTCATGCATATTAATGAGTCGGGCGGGCTTAATGTAAACATCTTGAAATGTTCATATTTTAACAACCGGCATGTCTGCTTTGTTTCATATTTGGTGTCATTTTAATGTTAGGTGGTGTGTACATTTTCATGATAGATGAAAAATGTTGAATTTCATAAATATGCGTAGTGGGCACGGTTTAATATGATTTTGCTGAAAAGGGCTTGTTAACACAGTAAATCAAGAATGGTAATCTTGATTCATGTCATATTTGGTACACGGAAAGCCCATGGTCTGTAGATGTGCCCGATTGTTTTGGGTGGTGATATCATGCATACTGTAAGTGGCTGGGGCTTAAAGTTAAAATTTTGAAAAAGTGATAAATGAGCAACTGTACTTGCGTTTGGCATTATATTGGGCATAATGTGTACATGCTTATGTTATCAGCAGATGTTATTAACATGCATGGTGGGTGTGGCTGTGAAAGTGCTAAATAATGTAAACACCATAGTGTATCTCATAAACAATATATCAGATTTATATCAGGTGTACAGCTGGGTCATGGTCTGTACATATGTTCTAATGTTGTGGTAGTGATATCATGAATATTCATGAATAGGTGGAGCTTACTGACAAATTCTTGAAATAAAATGAATGAGCAACCATTTTCGTATCATACTTGCTATGATAATATTAATTATTGTGCAAATGCTAATGTTGTCAACATTTTTATTGATCTGCATGGCTTATGAATAAATATGGAACAAATATTTCATAATATGCAATGACATGACAATTAATATCAATATTGCAAATCAATCAGCTTGTGAAAAAAAGCATCGGAACCACAAAACGTTTTGGTTCTGGTTTTTATATGAGTTTCTTTTTTCCTTAAATTGGAAACCTAATTTTCAGATTGTCTTACACCACGCTAGTACAGTAAACTATTTCTTCATTAGCTTCATTCCACAAAGTTTGCTGATTTAAGGTAAATTGAATCACCCATTGAAAAAAAAAAAAAATGCATGCTGAAGCAAAAGTCAATGTCATATTATGGTGCTCAAAAATAGTTGCCCTAAAATTTAGGGCAACTAAAATTTCAGTATCATAAAAAACACCAACATGCATGAAAATTTCATATACTTTTACTTCAATATGTTTTGTACAATCTTACACTCTCAAAACATACAAAATCACGAATTTGTGCTGAATTATAACTTCAAAATATGTTTCCGTTCACGAGTAAAAGAAACATTTTTACCTTTTGATTTCGAGCAAAGAACACTCGAGACACTTGATTCTGTAAAAAAATCATACTACTTTTTTTCCGTTTCGATCAAGAAAAAAAATCCTCAAAAATATGGTCAAGCTTCGTAGGTAAAATTATGTATGGTAATTATTGTAAAGTTGCAAAATAAACAAAGTTTGCATGATAAATATTGTTTTTCCATGTTTTTGCGACCTTTATCTCTTGAGAAATTCCGGTACCAGTTTAACCTATTGTGCGCTTGCCCCGTTTAAATACGCAATTTGTTATTTTTCTATTGCAACTGGTACATACAAAAACGATAGAAAAAGGTTCAATCTTAGAGATTTTATTCAATACCCGACTGGCCGAGGGGTATCATTGTATCTAAACCTAATGTCAAAGAGTTAATATAAGATTTTTTTGTTTAATATATTTGTGAAAAGCTGATAAGTATATGTATATCTAGAACGGTAAATACCGTCATGGTTCGCATGCCCATGCAAAATGACACCCTTATTAAATGACCCGGCCAATTATAAAAATGGCATCTCACATTAAGTCCCACATGGCATCCCATGTACCACATGGCATCTCACCCCATGTCCCACATGGCATCCCATCCCATGTCCCACATGGCATTCCACCATATCTTCCCACATGGCATCCCACCCCATGTCCCACATGACATCCCATGTCCCACATGGCATTCCATCATATGTCCCATCAGTGCATCCCATCCTATGACCCACATGGCATTCCACCCTATGCATCCACATCCCATGTACCAAATGACATCCCACCTCATGTCCCAATGACATCCCATGCCTTGTCCCACATGGCATTGCACCATATCTCCCACATGGCAAACCACCATACAGTGTCCCACATGGCATTCCACCATATGTCCCACATGGAATTCCACCATATACCACATGGCATCCCTCCCTATGTCCCACATGGCATTCCACCATATGTCCCACATGGCATCCCTCCCTATGTCCCACATGGCATCCCTTCCTGTGTCCCGCATCAGTGGCTTCCCACCTGATGTTCCACATAGCATCCCACCATATGTTCCACATGGTATCCCTCCTAATATCCCAATGACATCCTATTTAATGTCCCACATGGCATCACATCCCATGTCCCACATCCCCCATGGCCTCCAACCATATGTCCCAGTCTCCTACCCTATGTCACACATGGCATCCTACTTCGTCTTATCCTAGCTATCACAGTCCCTGATTGAGCATACTATGTATAAAAGTGTCAGTTCATATAACTTATATACAAATGACTTGTTGAAATGGGGTGGGACGCCATGTCCCACATGACATCCCATGTCCCACATGACATTCCATCCCATGGCAATCCACCCTATGTCCTGCATGGCATTCCACCACATATCCTACGTGGCATTCCACCCTGTTTCACATGGCATCCCACCCCATGTCCCACATGGCATCCCACCCCATGTCTGACATGACATCCCATAAGCTTCATAAGAAGTCTCATCCTAGCTATCAGTCCCTGATTGAGCATACTATGTATTAAAGTGTCAGTTCATATAATAACTTATATGCAAATGAGTTGTTGAATAAGAAAAAAAAAAGGTGGAGTCAAATAATTAGGCCTGATATAGCCCTTGGTGTATACAACATGGTAAATATTAAATCATATGTCCTACATGGCCCCCATCCATGTCCCACATGGCATCCCTCTCTATGTTTATATGAAATCACATCCTGTCACACTCCCTGACTAAGCATATTCAATAAAAAAGTTTGGTCAGGTCATAATACTGTAGCAACTTCATGCAAATGAGCACAATAATAAAGGTGGAGTTTAAAAAATCATGCCCGATACAACTGTTGGTGCCCAAATATTTTGAAGAATTTTTAGGATTTTAAATCTTAGGTACTACAAGAGAAACTTGAAGATCTCTAAAAAAAATTATATCATTTTACAGTTATCTTCTAAGAAAATATCAAATGTATTGTATACTTTTTAAGAAAACTAGTCTTCAATCTTATCTTAAGTATCTCTGAAAAACTTTATCATTTTCATTTTATAAGGAAATTCTTACCTTCCATAAGGATATCTGAAGAAACTTTAACTTTTTTTAAAGAACTAAAGAAACTTTTACATTTTCTGAGGAATTCTCAAAAAACTTTAACATTTCTGAGGAAATCTCAGGAACGGACGGCCGGCCGGACGTAATCGTCATAACATAGGTTCGCATAATGCTTTGAGATGAATTGCAGAAAATCGTGTGTGGAAAATACGCTCAACTGGTACACATTTTGTGGTACATGTACACCTTGACGAAATTATAAAATAAAAATATATAAAAATTATAAAAAAATTTAGAGTTCAAATACTTTTTAACTAAAATATCTATATCTGAAACTTTTTATTAATGATATTTTTTAGAAGTAGAAAACTACATAGGCCTATAACGAATGGAAGTAAAAACAATTCCTTATGTGCTGAATTGGTACACCTACTGTAGGCCTAATATTTGCAGTAGGCTAGGCCCTAAGCTACTTAGTGAAAGCCAACTTTGTTTAGCTAAGTACAGGCCAGGCTTCTCTTTTAAATTTTAAGACCTAACGTAATATCTGATATAACTTAAACCTTACAATAGTAACGTTACTGTAACTTAAGTAGCCTAAAAAAGTATCAGTCAGTCAGTGAATTGGGGTTGTTTTAGGCATAAAATTAATGTTAACGCTAGGCTTAACGTTAGGCCTTAACATTTTTGAGCTTAGAACAGTGATATTCGGAAGCTAGTGAATTTGAAATCACAACGCAGTGAAAACAAATCATTTGCCTACTAAAATTATTAAACAACATTGAAAGTTACATTACATTGATAATTTCTTATGTTTGAAGCCCTCAAATGACTTAAACTTTATAGAGAAAGATGGCCGTTTCACTGTTTCAATTCACGATCGAGCAGCGCAGACGAGTGGCTTGAGTCGTAACGTGGTTTCACAGCCGAAATTAAAAACGACTGATGTTGATTGAAAGGCTAGACGCGATTACCTAATCCGCCAAACTTACCTATCCGCCAAACGCAAAATGACGTCATCCGGCGGCAATTTTGTAAACAAACCTAATTTTGGTAGGCAAACAACCAAATCGAACAACCAGAGAGCGTGACGTCTTTAGTCCTATTTTTCATAGGCCGAAGGCCAAAAGCCGAAACTTCTTTACAACAAAAATCGTGATGCGTTTATGAACGCCACATTTGTTCCAGAATGGTCAACTATGCGAGGCCGGTGGACAATGCAGCTTGCTTGCGCGACGAGTGACTAAGTACGGAAGCCGAAAAGGTTGGCCCGCGGTGCTTTCATCTGGGTCAGTGTTTGCACCGAGGGCCGCGCACACCGCGGGTCAGCGTATGCACCGCTGGCCAACCTTCTCGGCTTTCGGAATTACATACCGGCGCGGCCAGACCGGGCGGAGCAACGGACAAGATACATTAGAGAGCGAGTTTTAAAGAAGAAAAAAAAATTCTATGAAAGTTGCTGTTCTGATATTTCCGTTCAGATTATATGGCGTTGTGGAAACATGAAAGCCAGCCAAGTTTCCTTGAAAGATTTTTTTTTTCTTAGAGGACAGGAACCATTAAGAACAAAAATAAAAATCATAAGTTAACGTCGTCCAATCATTCTGTCACTAACTTTAAGCCTACCACTTGCATTGTTCCAGTTCTGCAAGATAATTCAAAATTAGAATGGCATAACTTTCAGACGTTGGCATGATAATATCACAGAATAGGTCTGTTTGTACTCAGCATACATGGGCTCTGGCGTACAGGCATATAAAGAATTTTAATCGGTTTTTGGCCAAATCTCAGCATAGCTGGTGACAAATTTTGAGGTAGGCCAAGGCCAAGACTATTAAGAAAATAAGTACTAACGTCTGATACTCAAATTGAAACTAAATGGGATATTTCCACAACGGGCAGCGGGCGTAGGTGTAATTTTAATAAGAATGACAACTCTTTGGCATAAGTGGAATAATTCAATTAAAAAATAAACTGTTACTGTTAGGGTCACATTTCAAAATCACTAAAGAAAATTCTTGAAAGGTATCTCAATTGAACTATGAAAGGGGAATTAGCAGTCACAAATGTTCTTGCATATTTCAGCTAATCCTCATAGGACACGTGGTAACAGTTTGAAGTGACCAAACAATTTTCACTCGTTGGAATCTATGCATTAAATAAGCCAAATTAATCCATTTTACGTGTATTTCGTTATCAATCCAAGCAATTTTCGAGAACTTACATATATACGCATTGCTTTTTCCCGCAATGCGCGTACTATTCTCGAACAAATACACCATGAATTTAGTTAAACATAAAAGGCATTAAATGATACATTTTTATCCAGAAAAATAATGCAAAATAAAATCGAGTACAATTTTAGACACGTATATACATTTTTACGAAATCCATTATTCACTTAAATGTATACCGTGTTTCTCAAACCAGGGAGTTGCCATTTAGCTCAAACAGTCAAAGCTTGGACGAACAAGAACACCCTTTAAAAAAGGGCTGTCGTGGCCGCATTTAATTTTTTTGTTTGCATAAGCAGTGACGTGTCTAAGGGGGATATTGGGTGTTTTGCCTCCCCCGTCAACTCCCAAAATTCTGTCGAAGCCATACAAATTATTAACTGAAATATCAAATTAACCATGTGTGGCATATTTTGCAATTGTATCGACTGAGATATCGTTAATTTTGGACCAAAAGTAACTGTTTGCACCAAAATTCCTCCCATGTTCGACCAAACATTTTTCATTTTGGCCCCAAAATCTTCAATATTGACTCCAAAACCTGCACTTTTGGATAAAAAGCTTCAAGCTTTTATTAAAAATTTAATTTTGGATCAAAATTTTTCAAGGGCCCTATTATACAATATAGAAACAAAAATCTTTGGATACGGAGGTGAAGTTCTGATCATCAGGCCAATGCGCGCATGGGAGACATAATACATTTTCAAGCAATACAATTTCAAAATAGGCCTTTAATTTTTTGCCCATGCTAAATGGGAAAAATCATGGGAATTTTTAGGGATTTATCCTTGAATTTACAGGAATTTGTATTCATTTTTAGGAAACTTTCTTCATTTTCAGGAAATATTCTTTATTTTCAGAATATGTTTCTTTAATTTCTGCGAAATTTTTATGAATTTTAAGGAAATCTCTGTCAATTTTCGGGAAATCTCTTTCATTTTTCGAGAAATTTCTGCATGTTCGTGAATCTTCTTCATTTTTCAGGGGATTTTTCTTTTTTTCAGGAAAGCGCTGTCAATTTCGAGAATTTTACAGGAACTGTTGCCAAAATTTCAATTTTATGTTAATAATTTCACAATTTGTCATCCAAATAAAGCATGCATGCAACTAGTGAGATAACATTTCCCTCTGTCTGTCTGTATGCCCTACGCACTACATGCAATACAGAGTATTTGCAGTCATGTAATGGCTATAGCGTATACTACGGTCAGATGTTTATCTGACTAGCATGCAGCTAGTCCGATAAACATCTGACCGAAGTATACGATATAGCCATTACATGACTGCGAATGCTGGGTCAGACATCATCCTATGCATATAAAGGTGGAAACCGCTACATTGACTCATCACATTGACTCATCATAGTCGCGTAGCAGAATATTTGCGACGCACTCCTGTTTTGCGAACATTTTCCACGAAATTTGTACTTTTTTACCGCATTTATTTTAAGCTGCAAAAGTTAAGCTACATAACTTAAAAAAGCTTCTAGAATGTAACTCTTAAAAGCTTGGGCACATAAAAATACATTCAATAACTATGAACTAAAACCCGTAAAAAGAAGAAACTTTTACCTACCTCGGTTGCTACCTTCTTACAATCGTGTGCGCCGAAGTGAATGTACTTAATTATACCAAATTCTATCGCACATCAGCCATGCCAGCGTAGCGTAATTTTTAAACGCGGGCAAAAAAAAAAAAAAAAAAAAAAACATGCGTCTAAAACAAGTGAACGCTTCCACTGACTTTACTAATTGAAGATAGCATTAGTAAACATGGCATATAGGAAATATCCAAGACATCTAATTAATTAAATAAATGAAAAGTATACATTCATGTGTTTTTTGTTTTTTGTTTTTTGCCAAATGCTTCTTAAGCAACTGGAGGTGGCAATCAAAATAATGAATGGAGAGGATACTTTCATAAACTGTTTGGCAACCGGAAGCGTCAAAAATTTACCTGAAGCCAATCAAATTTACCACAAGTTTAGGCCTACTGCCATACATTATCAATTAAAATTGTAGTGAAAATTATTATGAGGTGTACTGAAAACTAATTCAAGATGCACAATAAAGAAGTTTCCCATATACTTTAATGTTGTTCCCAAACATGAGTTTCATTCTGGTACGACTGCATGCGAAATAGGCAAGGAGCGAGTCAAGAAGAGGGCAACATGGTTGTAAAACTTCGGGTATGCATGCATCTGAAAGTGAAAAAGCACAAATGATGAGAAAGAACAGTTTTAAAACAGCCATTTCAAAGCATAAAAAGAGTTTTGAGCATCACAACCGTTACTTTATAGCAAGGGTCGAAAATAACGCCTAAAATAAATATCACAAAGAACACTTTTTAACCTGTTGTTCTTGTGAAATGGAGGGCCCAAATCTTGCCTCCATTGTCTCCGTGAGCAGAATGATAGGGGTTGCCGTCGTTACCCCGTAGTTCAGGTGTTCTTGGTTTCATTGCCCGTCTACGTCTCATACGGCAGGCTTTGATATGTTGATCGTTTTTTTATTTTTCATTTAAATTGTAGCCTTATACTTATATAGATAGATGTAGACAGAAAAAGTATTCTAAATTGTCCCGATTTATTTTTTGTTGGACAAATGTCTAACACCTACTGCGCTCGAAGTCTATGGTTATACCCCTGCGTGTACGATGAGCAGAGGACATAATTAATCCAGAACAGAATTACAACGTACGAATTGCAGGTATTTATAACACTTTAAATGGAACTAAGGCTCATTTTTCCTGTTGCAGATCCTCATTAAAGATATTAAATAAAGAAAGTGCCCGCACTAGATTTGCTACCCTCATTGGCTTGAATTCCTTCCACCTCCCCTGGGATTAGTTGAAAGCGCAATTTCTCCTCCCCACCGCGACTAAAATTGATTCAATTTCAATCGGCCTGAAAAATGCTGATAGCTCTATTCTTTTACTATTACATTTGCAATCACGAAAGTTAGAAAATCAGAATATAATTTCTTTGGACGAAGCCAGGCCCGTATACGTCGAGATACGAGAAATGGATGCACTTGAAAGTTGATCCGATGAGATCAAACGTTGTCAACCAATGTTTATGCTACATCCAGAATGTTCCAAATTTGTCTTTGTGTTGACCTATTCATGTACACTTTGGAAAAACTAAATATGAAATTAATTTGATTTCCTTCAAACTCAATTCACCATGCAGAACTTCATTATTGAGTGCCCAAAATACTTTCCCCCAATAAAAGATAATAACAACGGAAATGGACCATGTTTTGTCCTCGCTCCAAACGCCACTGCATTTGTAAACGGTTCATAACAGAATTTGGTTGATGGTTTCCCGTCCTTTCTCCCCCCTCCCCCTTCTCTCCTCTCGTGATCGATGGGCCCCCTTTAGCTATTTCATTACTGTCCATGATTAGTTTGGTTGTGATTTTTCTATCAACACGCTCAATGAAATGCTAGGTGTCCTGTCCCCTCCTGTTTGAATCCCGTCTGTCTTTTGTTAGTTTCGTTAATTGGAATCTTTGCGTCAGTGTTGATGAAACGTGATATCTTTGAACATGCGCTCTTAGTGGCCCATCGGGCGGAAGGTCATAATTCACACACAAAAAAAGGGTTTTGTTATTAACACAGCAGGCCCGTGACCGAGGTTGGCTTTGGTTGATAAAGTGCCCTTTTGAAATCTAAAAGAATAATAAGCATCTAGAATTTCAATGTTTGTTATCCTGTCAAACAAAAACGACCACTTATTTCAATTTCCTTGCTACAGGACCCCTGATTCAGCGTAAATATTGTATAAGAAATTATTACTATTATTATTATTATCATTATTATTATTATTAGAATTATCATTATTATACATTATTATCATTATTATTTATTAACATTGTTATTATTATTATCTATTATTATTGATATTATTATTATTATTATTATTATTATTATTATTATTATTATTATTATTATTATTATTATTATTATTATTATTATCATTATTATTATTATTATTATTATTATTATTATTATTATTATTATTATTATTATTATTATTATTATTATTATTATTATTATTATTATTATTATTATTATTATTATTATTATTATTATTATTATTATTATTATTATTATTATTATTATTTAACCTTACAAAAAATTTCACACCTATTTCATATATGAAATGCACGTGGGAAACGTGTATTTCATATTTGAAATATGTATGATTTTGGGAATTTCACATGTATTTCAAATGTGAATTTTATTCCACAGGTGAAACTCATTTTTTCATATATGAAATGCTTTTGTTTCATATGTGAGATATATTTTATATATGAATTTAGCATTTCATATATAAAATTGGGCATTTGGGCATATATGAAATACGTGGGTATGCGGAGCATTTCCAGGCATATATTTGAACAGCTTTTATACTTTTTTCGCTCATTGTTCTCATAACTGTTGTAATCAATGTACATTATAGTTTTTAGAGCTTTGTATATGCATTAAAGATTTGTTTTTGTTTTTGCAAGACTAGCTGAACTCACTCTTCGTAATATAATGTACACAACCTATATTTTTCTTTTGTTGTAATTTTTCAGTTTTATTCCCCTCGAACGGCTCACCCAAATCTTGCGTGACCACTTTGACAACATCTTATTTCCTAAAATTATTAGTGTGTAGGGGAAAACTTAATTTTTTGTAGGGGAAAACTGAATTTTGTAGGTGAAAATGCGCCGAATAATGTAGAGGATTGTAGGGAAATGCGCATGCGTGGTAGGAGACACAGAAAATTAAGGGATATGTAGCGTCGCTTTGTTGAGTTTTTGGTAAAAATATTCATCAGCAGGTGTACCAGTAAAACGTACAATGTCCGATCGTCCGTAAAAATCGATATAAACTTCAAATAATTGTTATTTTTCTTTGCACAATCAACTAACGAAGCATCTAATTAGTGAAAATGGAGTTTAGCTAACAATTTGTAATCGTAAATATTTTGTCGGGCCGACTTTGCATACCACATGCAGACACACATGATGGCATACGTAGTTATTGTTCGCCGTGACGCGCAAAGCTTTGTTTTCACTCCAGTAAATACAGTTTTCTTGACGTTGCACCAAGCAATTCTGTTCAGAAGAAGACAAAAAGCAAATGGAAGAAAGAAGTTAAAAAAGAAAATTGCTGATGAAATAGAGGAAATGCATCAAAGAAAGAAAACTAACAAACTCAGATTTCAGAAAGACAGAAATATATTGCAGAGTTGAAAACAATAATAATAAGTATAATCAAATTTAGACTGAATATGACTAAACTTAAAGCCAATTACAAGAACAGCTACCCTTATATAAATTGTGAATTTTGTGACCATGAAGATACTACTGAACATCTTATTAGACTTTATTGGAATGGATATGATCAAAACAAACCTTTGTAATACGGACAATATGGAAAACCTAAGGGGAAAAAGCCTGGTACGCTAAAGAAAGTAAATGAAATAAAAAATGTAGCTAACAATGAACACATGAGCTTCCCCGATCTCCGTACTTTAAACCAATGTATAGTATATTTACTATACTAAATTCTTCGAATTTATTCTTTATCGACCGTGCCTGGTTTTTTCAGGGAGCTGTAAACAGCCCCCTGGTTTTTACATCAGAGTGGACTCCGTGATGAACCACATGAACCACAACTGGCAGAAGTGATGACGTCACGCTCTCCGGTCTGATTTCTGTTGCAGAACTGATCTGGTTCAGCGGGCTGACCAATCGCTGCCAGAAATTGCGGAAAGAAAGCAGTAGTTGCGGTTTAAGCACGAAGGGATTTATCGTAATGGCTTCTCTTAAATTATCTCTGTTGTTTTTAAATTTAAAGTTAGGCTAACGTTAGTGTGACTATAATTTTTTGAGAAACTGACCGAGACGTTTACTTGTTTCTAGTGTTATATAGCCTAACATAATAGGGGCTTAAGCCTAGTTAAATTAGTGTATGACTTGAAATTTGAATGATTATCACAGGCCTACTGACAGTGATACTACATATTTTCATAATGCGAACATTTTACCCAGTTTGCTTCTCGAGGAGAAATATTTTGAAAAGTTGGAGCACAATTTTATGCCAATTATTGGCACACAAATTGAAAGGTTTTTAAATTATGACAGTACCAGTACCAGTCTGGAGAGTTTGCCTTGCAAGTTGCAGTGGTATGCACAAGATTTGGCACGCACAGCCTGCTCCTCGGTTTGGCACCTGGCCCACGCACATCTTGCTGCCATAGATCTGGTAGTGCATGTGAAGCAAATTGGCCTACTAAACTATATCATGCAAAGCCCGCATGGTTACCTGACGAACTTTCAACTGCACAAATTTCTGTGAAATTTAGCAGTCCTGGGCCGAGCATCGGCTAGAAATCAAGGGTCACTTGCCCGCACAAAATGAAAACATTCTATTCTGGGGACAGTATTGTATTTTATTTTTAGATGCACGTTTCCTAATGCACTTCGAGTCACGATTTCATATATCAATGACTCACCTTGACTGACAGTGACAAGTGCATAATTTTGCTTAGGACACAATTTCGTCTTGAAAACCCATCTTCTGCGCACATGCAAACTGGCATTTTAGGCCTAGGCTTTGCCAGAACTTTAGAAGGGAATAGAACTTAAATGAAAACGTTAATTTACTAATGCAAGGTAAAATTCGCCTTCAAATTCTAGTCTATACAATATCAAATTTACAGCTTGAAGATATTTTCCTTATTCAAAAAAAAAAAAAAAAAAATGCAACCAGCATACATATGATAGGATGAATTTTGGATGAAAGGCTTGCTGCATGAAGGTCCATATTGTAGTAAATCTGAGCTCTATTTTTGTCACTGTCGTAATGAAAGCGGAATGCTCACTTGCACCAATGCTTATCAAGTCTGTCTTTGAAAGTAATGCGGTTATTAGCATCCTTGCAACACTGATCTTTCCATGAAGCATATTTTTTTAACCTGACTCACTCTCCTCAATCTCAGACTTATTCGAAAACAATTCTTCCTCAAACATCATCAGCTTCCTCCGCAACAACAACCTCTTCCACCACATATTATCTCCCCCCCCCTCCCTTTCTACACCTAACCTTACACACCCTTTTTTTCACCTAAATTTTTCTCCCACATTCAGCCTTTCCCCTTACCTCCTTTACAAACCTTCCATCTCCTGACTATCCTAACTCTTACATTATTATTTATTAACACCCTCTTCGCACATTTGACTCTGACTGTCGCGGTGCTGTTAGCATCCATCACAACAACTGGTAGAGAGTTCCAAAGTTTACAAACACGGATTGAAAAGAATTTGTGACAAACACCTGTGCGACAAATATAAATGTAGAATCTTTTTGGATTTTGAGGGTCTAGTTACAATATTATGCCTGAAAACAAAAAAATTAGTCACAGCTGGTACGCCAGAGTTTGTTTTGTTTTGTGATTCTGGGATGCAGATCAGGCAAAAAGGTAATCCATCGCTGTTCATACCGACACACTGCGATTCATTTTTGCATTTAATGTAAGGTAGCTGAGCCGAGCGCTCATTGGTTTTAGTGTGCGTGTACTTATCATGTTCTTGCATATAGGGGACAATATGGTAGTCTCCGTGGGGGTAGGGGGGGGGTCACTCGCGAAACGTAACGCTAGGCTCAATGAGAAATCTCATCGCACCTGGAAATTATCTCACAACTACAAAAGGACATACCCTCTACAGTTGATATTTTCCTTCTTTGTTATTCAAGGATTCATTTATTACTTTCCGTCAGGAAAAAATCTTAACCCAGATAGATGGGAATCAAATGGAAAACAAGTGGGTGACTGCAGGAGTTGTCGGCCATCTTTCCATGAAAAATATATGAATATTCATGAGATTACATGAAGGTTGATTCGTCATGTTCATTATTCTAATGTAAAAAAATGATCGTACAATCTGAACTGCAGATTAAACGACCGAAATTATTCTATAAACTCGGAAGTTCTTCTGATGAACCAACTAGAATTCATAAAGAGCACATCGAAACATGAAAACTGCTCTTTCGTTTAAATGATTTTCAATGGCTTTGTGTCAGTTTTCTTGATAAATAGTGATAGTAATTATATTTTCATTATACATATAAAGGAATTAGGTTTAAAAGTGGATTTCGTAGAACATTTGCAAAAATGTGGTTTCCGATATGTGGTTCTCCATTGATTTTACACGCGATAACTTTGCGTGCCCCCCCCCCCCACCCCTACTGACTACTGTATTGTGGCCTACAGTATATGTACAGTAGTGTACGAACTATGTAGTCGGTTTTACTTGTGTATCTGAGTTGCGCTGCAGATCTGTGGTCATTTCAAATGTTAGCAATAGGGGCCTACTTATTTACACCATGAAAATCCAACTTTTTGGTTCTCTTGCGATAGCATCAGAACCATCAACCCATACTGTTATGATGGCGTGTGCATGTACAGTGTGTATGTGTTTGTGTGACTGCCAGCTCGTTAACGTGATATCTCAAGAACGGTAAACTGGATTCATGTCATATGTGGTACACAGATAGCCCATGAACCGTAGATGTGCCCTTTTGTTTTTAATGGTGGTGTCATGCATATTAATGAGTAGGGCGGGCTTAATGTAAACATCTTGAAATGTTCATATTTTAACAACCGTTGTCAAGAATATGCTTTGTTTCATATTTGGTGTAATTTTAATGTTAGGTGGTGTGTACATTTTCATGATAGATGAAAAATGTTGAATTTCATAAATATACGAAGTGGGCAGGGCTTAATATGATTTTGCTGAAAAGAGCTTGTTAACACAGTAAATCAAGAATGGTAATCTTGATTCATGTCATATTTGGTACACGGAAAGCCCATGGTCTGTAGATGTGCCCTATTGTTTTTGGTGGTGATATCATGCATACTGTAAGTGGCTGGGGCTTAAAGTTAAAATTAAAAAAAAGTGATAAATGAGCAACTGTACTTGCGTTTGGCATTATATTGGGCATAATGTGTACATGCTTATGTTATCAGCAGATGTTATTAACATGCATGGTGGGTGTGGCTGTGAAAGTGCTAAATAATGTAAACACCATAGTGTATCTCATAAACAATATATTAGATTTATATCAGGTGTACAGCTGGGTCATGGTCTGTACATATGTTCTAATGTTGTGGTAGTGATATCATGAATATTCATGAATAGGTGGAGCTTACTGACAAATTCTTGAAATAAAATGAATGAGCAACCATTTTTGTATCATACTTGCTATGATAATGTTAATTATTGTGCAAATGCTAATGTTGTCAACATTTTTATTGATCTGCATGGCTTATGAATAAATATTATGGAACATATTTCATAATATGCAATGACATGACAATTAATATCAATATTGCAAATCAATCAGTTTGTGAAAAAAAGCATTAGAACCACAAAACCTTTTGGTTCTGGTTTTAAGATGAGTTTCTTTTTTCCTTGAATTGGATTCACGGCACTGGAAGGAAACCTAATTTTCAGATTGTTTTACACCACGCTAGTACAGTAAACTATTTTTCATTAGCTTCATCACTCCACAAAGTTTGCTGATTTTAGGTAAATTGAATCACCCATTAAAGAAAAAAAAAAATGCAGGCTGAAGCAAAAGTCACTGTCATTTAACGCGTGCTCAAAAATAATTGCCCTAAAATTTAGGGCAACTAAAATTTCAGTATCATAAAAAACACCAACATGCATGAAAATTTCATATACTTTTACTTCAATATGTTTTGTACAATCTTACATGGCTATCGAAATATAATTTGCTTGAGATCATGTCAAAACATTTTAAACAAAATAAAATTGTGACCCATTTTGTTTATACATACGTTAAAATGGTAACACACAGTGTCACGCACGTAATTGTATCTTTACGAACGTGCTCGATCGATCGGGTGGGCACATCTTAAATGATTGATAGTTTTTGTTAGCGTACAGTGTAAAGACGCTACAATGAGCATGGATTGCACATGTATGTCTCTTTTGTCTGGTACGCAAGCTTGAAAAAAAGGCAAAAAAAACTGAGGTATAAGAATGTACAAATTTTGCGCAACACAAAGATTATATAGGGAAATCAGAGTTATTCAAAAAAACTTTTCTGAGATTTTGAGAAATTTGTACAGAAAAATCAACAGAGATTTCCCCGCCAGGTTAAAAAAACGAATTTCACTTGTAAGATACGCCAATAATGGTGTGAATGGAAACCCACTACGCCGAAGATCTTTGGCATAAGATACTTATTTTCCAGACTGGGAGCCCCCTGGATTTCCCACCCCTGAAGCCCCCTTCCATATAGATTTTTCACCTCCGGAACCCCTATTCAACGATTATTCATTCAGTGATTTAAGTTTAAATTTCAGTTACCAAAAAATGGGCAATTGGCAAAATAAGTGATAAAACTTAAAATGTCATTTCTTAAACATTGTTTTCCACCCCCAATATTTTGGACATGGAAAACACTGTTTTGTGGAGGCAGAAAATTAGGTGCAGAAATTAACGGGTACCTTACGGTTAATCTAACATGATTATTAGTTTTTTGCACTGAATTCTCAATCGTTTCATATTACTATTAGAAATATGTCATGAACTAGACAGAAAAATACCTAGTAATGAATCCTGAATGTAAGGCTTAATAGCCTGAGATTCCAGACAAATACCACTTGTATCAGCACTATATATATATATATATATATATATATATATAAATATACAGTATATATTATAATATATCAATCTATATATATATATATATATATATATATATATATATATATATATATATATATATATATATATATATATATATATATAGATAGATAGATATATAAATTGATATATATAATATATATATATATATATATATATATATATATATATATATATATATAATATATATATATATATATATATATATGTATATATATATACACATATATATATATATATATATGTTTGATTATTTTGAGAGTAAATCTTTTTCCTTTTTATTAAAGGTCATTCGACTCGCAATTCAGAAGAATAACTGAAAAAAAGAATTTGAAAGAGGAAGGGTGTTCGCAACTTTGCAGCCTTTGAGAATGGCCGGACATTACCGAGATAAAGGACCATTGGACTGTAAGATCTATGTAGGGAATCTTGGATCCAGGGCAGCCAAACAGGAACTGGAAAAAGAGTTTGGCCGCTATGGAGACCTGCGCAGTGTATGGGTGGCACGCAACCCACCTGGTTTCGCCTTCGTGGAGTTCCTGAATCCACATGATGCATCAGATGCTGTGAAGGACCTTGATGGAAGGTAAATAAATAAACAACAGACAAATCCTTCTCCATCAGTAAATTGCTATGTAGAGTGTAATGAAGTAAGCTTTCTATGCATTTCTTAGATCATTATTTTTCATTAATTGATTTATTCTTGGACTAAAATTAAATTTTTAACACAATTTAACAAGAATGTTTTAGTTACAATTATTTAAAGGAGCACTAGACCGAAAAAAAGGGCTCTTGTTTTTGCGAATTTCACAGATATATCATCCACAAAAGGTTGATAAACTTCATGCCTCCATAGCCCACAGACGACATGGGGGCAAAGGTCACTTGAATATTCATATTAACCTGAAATTTGCTATACCATTGCGTGCTAGATAAGCATTTGATTTTTGAGGGGCCCCCCTAAAAACACGCCCTCACTTTTTGGTCTAGTGCTCCTTTATACCAAGTTGATAAAATCGCCAAATAATCTAAAACTTTGCGCTTATTTTTTTAACGTTGAAATTACAAGAAACACATTCTGCTGAAGTTGTACCGCTATGCTAGGATTTGACCATAACAACTGCAGAATTATTTTAGAAATATGTCCGTTTGATTTTGTAATCTTATTTTCAAGGAATCACTGTTAAATCCAAGGTAACATTTTAAGTCACTTCAATCTTGGGTGGAAAAAAAGAATTTTTAAGTTTAATGCACTTGTCAATTGTGAGACTCACTCCTATACCCCCGGACAAGGTGAGTCATTGCACCAAAGTGGGTGACCAAAACATGTACATTGATGCACCCCGCAGTTACTTACTGTAGGTGACTGACAATTCTTTTGAAATGACTTACAGTACCATAAATCACTTGCCTCTGTACAAAGTGAATTGGTCTGAAGTAAATTGACCTACCCCAGAGTCACTCTTGTGACTGACAATTTGGTTCAATGATGCACATGTGAGTCACTTCTTCATATATCAATAAATCACATTTGACTGACATTGCTGGGGGTAGTATGGGTGATTCATACAACTAACAAATACATAATACCCTAAGCTAATTAACAGTCTCATTTTTTCAGAGGAAAGCACATGTACAAATAATGATAATACATTTGTACTTCTGTTTATACTGTATAATATATAACCAACCAGCTCTATCATTAACAAAGTCTCTGAAACAATCTGTATGGATTGTATTTGTCCTTTATTAACCTAGTAATTAATTTTCAATTGAATTTTGCCCTCTTGCACTTAAAACACGTTTAACATAGAAAATTATAATTGTAATGATTTCTCAAAGGCTTCCACATTATTGGCCATCCGCATATCATTATCGCCACAATTATGTGTAATGGTATTGCAAAGTATCATGAAAAGTTTATATTATAGATAAATATCATCATGTCAAACCTGATTTTGATGATTATCAAATTAAATTCCTCTTGTTTGTTGTGTTTTCTAATTTAATTAGATTTTGATAACAACGACTATTTAAAAAGTCCTTATTGTTTGCATTTAAGAAAGAAATGAATGATACAGAATGTTAAAAATCTTAAGAATTCCCTGTGAAATTGTTTATTAAATTGATGGTGTTTCATAGAGAATATCATCAAATCCAATTTTCCCTGAAGATATTGCGATATCGTGCAGTGCTCACACTAAACTTCAAAAATGGGGCTGGGGAGGGGGGGGGGAATTTCCCCCATGTGTAAGTTTTGGGGGGATTAAAAAGAAAAGGGGGTGGGGGATTTCTTTGTGGAAAAAAAAGGACCAAAAAACCACCAAGAAAAAAGGACAAATTTGTTTTTTTATCGGGGTGAAAATTTTCCCCCTTCAATTTTTTAAAAGGGAATTTGATAATATGTGCGGGAATCCCACAATCTCGCACCTTAATGTAAACACTGATATCACGTTTATGAAAATTGTTACTATGACAATGATTTAACTTTATTCTTTTATTTGACTATTTAGAATGATCTGCGGTCGAAGAGTATCTGTAGAAAAGTCATCTGGCAAGTCGAGACATGGCCGCTATGGTGGTGGTGGTGGCGGTGGCGGTAGGGGACGTTTTCCCTCTGAAGGGGACAAAGGATATGGTGGTTACCCTGGCGCGGGAGGTGGACGTTATAGGGACAGGTAAGAAACAACTTCTCACAGATTCTATTTATTTTCTATTCCTTTCAAATTCACATCGTTAGACCAAGTTATCGGGTTAAAATAAATCATCGTTGAATCTTACAACCTAATTCTTATAGTTTTGTATTATATTTCCTTTTGTAGACTTGTGTTTTGCAAGTTCTTTCCACAATGCATATTTAGATTTTAAACTGTTTTCTTTAGAAAATGTTGAAATTATTATTTAAAAAAATTAAAACAATTTTAAAGCTTATAACAATTCTGAATGTAATTTTCAAGTGATTCATCTAGTGCCAGCTTTTTACATGGATCCAAAATTTAGGACCTTTATGCCTTAACAATTGCATTTACATAATTTCAAATCTTAATTGCTTGGCAATTTCTGAAATTTAATAATTTAAATACTTGTCACATGCCATGGTCGAAATTCATGTGTCCATAATTGGCGAATCTATACTGGGGGAATCAAACCAACCAATCAAATACTAAGGTTTCTTGGCCATCTTTACAAATCACTTATGGTATGGTACCAAGGGTATGGAAAAAAATGCTTTTAAATGCCAATCATATGTGTGTTATACATAGTAAGCATTCTTGCTTACAACTTTTCCTGCAGTAATTGCAGCAGAATTATTGGATAACAAAGGGCAGAAATCCTCCCACTAGACGTGATTATATTAGAATTGATTTAAAGTGCTCTATAAAAAAAAAAAAAACAGCTGTTCAATTAATGGCAACACAAATTTTCACATTTGATGTACAATCTAATCCTGAACAATAACAAATGTTATAAAATTGAAACTTTTTAAAATAATAACCATTTTGCTTTTTTTTTTTTTAATCTTTTATTTTTTTATTTCTTATGATTTTCTGTAGATTTTAAAACATTTAGTTTGTCATTTCAAAATGTTACTAGTTGTTTTGAATGTCACTAGTTTGAATTTCTTGTTGTTCTGTATCACATAACTTGCAAGGATTTTAATTTTTGATTCCTTTATATATAAGAAATCAGTAATATAGTAACTGTCTCAGTTTACTAGTTAGTGCCAGAAAGTGACTTCAATTAAGTTTTGTACATATGTGTTCTTAAATGCAGCTATTCCTTGATTTTGAAGTATGCATGTAGGATAATGAAATATGATATAGAAGAGAAAGTATTACAGTGGAGTACTTGTGAAAGTGAGTAAGAAATTTCTTAGATTATGTGGGCTTTATGAAAAATTGTCATAAAACGTGAAATTATACTGTTCTTAACAGGACATTCGCACAAAATACTTCATCTTTGTGACTTTTTACTAAGAAAAATCATTTGGGATTGATATAAATAAAGAATAATGTTGTGATAATTGCAACTTTTGGTGAAAATTTTCCATAGAAATGGTCAAAAGTGGACACTAAGAAGGTTGATAGAAACCATCTAGCAAAAACTGCATATATAAAATTCTACACATTCTGTTTCTTGGTCAGCTTTTTTTTTTTTTTTGATGGCTAGGCTCTCTTCATTGTAGATAAAATAAGTGTGTTATTAATCAAAATTGTACACTTCAGTATTTTTTTGCTGTCATGACATATCGATTATTGCGATATTGCAATATCTCTTTTCCATGGCATGAAATATGCCTCTTGCAACATATCATGATACCAAAAACTAATTCTCATCTAAGAAATTTTCGCGCCAACTAGGCTTGGCTACTTTGTCGTTACAATTTTAACGTTACAGTATTTAATCTAAAAGTCAAGTTTAGGCCATTTAAAAGGTGCAACATAATCGTGAAACATAAAAACAATTAATTAAAAATCGTGCTCCGTTACCACACACTGGCACGCGCGGATGTAAATTGGTAAAAAGAACAAAAAATTGGTCCAAAATGTTCCACTCAGGCTCTCACTTTAATGATTCATGGTCACGTTGGCTGAATTACCAAACATATGCATGATGAATGTAATAGTCATGCGATCATGTCGCCTGCTAGATTTTTTCTTGTGTTCATCATATCATAGAGTAAAATGTAATTCCATGATCATATAATGTTAATGATATTAACAATTTGTGTCTTAAATCAGTTTTCTTGAAAAGTATCGCGATACTACAATATATCGCGATATTTTTCTCCACAATAATTGATTTGTAATAGAGCCATGTTTTGACAGCACTAGTATTTATAGTATAGAACAGGGCAGTAATGTGAAGTTTGAGTTGGAAAAGGAAACAAAATCAAGAAATGTCCCAGAAATGTTTTTCAGATTTCTAAAAAGTGGAAGAAAAGAAAATGAAAGGAACAGGGGAAAGAAATGAAACTGGGAGAAAGAAAAGGGGATGCAAAGGAAAGGGGATGCAAAGGAAAGGAGATGCAAAGGAAAGGGGATGTAAAGAAAAGGGAATACAAAGGACAGGGGAGGCAAAGAACAGGGAGGCAAAGGACAGGGGAGGCAAAGGACAAGGCAAAACAGGGGAGGCAAAAGGGGATGCAAAGGACAGGGAATGCAAAGGAAAGGGGATGCAAAACAGGGGAGGCAAAGGACGGGGTGCAAAGGACAGGGATGCAAAGGACAGGGAGGCAAAGGACAGGGGAGGCAAAGGACAGGGGAGGCAAAGGACAGGGGAGGCAAAGGACAGGGGATGCAAAGGACAGGGAGGCAAAGGACAGGGAATGCAAAGGAAAGGGGATGCAAAGGACAGGGGAGGCAAAGGACAGGGGGTGCAAAGGACAGAGATGCAAAGGACAGGGGTGCAAAGAAAAGGGGAGGCAAAGGACAGGGGAGGCAAAGGACATGGAATGCAAAGGAAAGGGGATGCAAAGGACAGGGGTGCATTTCCAGGGATGTAAAGGTTGTTGGAGGCAAAGGGGGAGGCAAAGGACAGGGGAAAAGGACAGGGAGGGGAGGGTTCTTTTGAAGGGGAAAAGGACAGGGGTGCAAAGGACAGGGATGCAAAGGACAAAGGCCAAGGACAGGGGAGGCAAAGGACAGGGGAGGCAAAGGACAGGGGAGGCAAAAATATCAAAAGGACAGGGGAGGCAAAGGACAGGGGATTGAAAGGGGATGCCTTTGACAGGGGAGGCAAATTTTTGTATTTTAAATTTGTTTTTGCAAAGGACAGAATTTTCCCCCTTGAATCATTTTTCAGCAGGAATTTCATAATATGTGCGGGATCCAACACTTTAAAGTGAACACTGCTTTACAGGCCACTAAATTGATTTTCTCTTGAAATCAGGTAGTCAGGTTTGGTTAGTATTGTTGCGCTATACTTGTAGGAATTTTTTTTTTAAACTTGACGGTACAATAAAGTAAAATATTTGTTGCACCCCTGTTGGTCATTTTGGATTTATGTCTTCTCTAAATGCATAATTATTCCAAGTTTGTTTTCAAGATATGACTTACTCACTTTCATAGCAAGTGACTCAGCACTATGATAAGTTAGGGAAAAGCATTATGATAAGATCATAAGAGAACTGCACCTTTCTTCACATTGATTTGAATGCTGTAGTATCACCTTATTTACTACCTACAGTACATGTTTTAGTGATGTATATATTTAAGAGCATTTTTTGATGACCAACACTTTTTGTTTTCACTGCCTTCCCAGGCTTTATAAATCCTCCATCTTCAACTCTTACAACAACCGCAACCGTTTCTCATCATCAATCACATGATCAACCCTCTTCGTCCAATCAACTTTGGGCATACAATCGTCGCTCTCAACTCACAACACACCCAGCTCTTTAAATATAAATCAACACTAGAATACCTCATCCTTCCTGGCTCAACCAAAAAATATTCCAAATCACCGATTCGATTGGCCTAATCGTTCTCATCGGTCAACAACCGATACGCAACAACTGTGATCCGTTTCAAGGCTCCACCCCTTAAGAAATTCCACATCAATTAACACATCGTGGGAATTTCAAACAGCATCTTTTCAGCACTTGATCCCATTCAAGCAGGACAAAGAGGTTCATTAAGAATTTGTTTTTTTTTTCAAAAAAAATTAATTTGGATAATTTTGGCCTTGACAAAGGAGAAATTTTTAAGAGTAACATAGTATTTTGAATTGCCAGTATGTACAGTATCTGTTGAATTCACCAGAATAAAATCTTTGACAAAATGGAAATAGTCTGAAAATTATACAATGTGTAAATTAGTAAATTACTTTTTCTAAATATTCAATTTTTGAAAATGTTTTATTTTAATCTGGGATGCCTTTCTACCATAAACAAAAATTGCACTTTCCCTTACAATTGTCAAATTCCGATGTTTCCAAAATGTTCTAGAATTTTTGTTTTGCCTAATTTCATGAAATGCGTGATTTTGAAAAACGAAGGTAAGATGTGTAAAATGATGCAAGTGTAATGTAAGATACGATATGTCATGTGACTGCAATGTTTTTATTGAGTGTTTGACCTAAAAGTGAGGGCATGTTCAACCCCTAGCTTGATCCAGAAAGGGGCAGGGTGTCACTGACCAACAGGGACAGGGTGTCACTGACCAACAGGGGCAGAGTGTCACTGACCAACAGGGGCAGGGTGTCACTGACCAGCAGGGGCAGAGTGTCACTGACCAACAGGGCCAGGGTGTCACTGACCAACTGAGATTAAAGGAATATTTCAATGTTTTTTCATAACCTTTCATAAGAAAGAGAAAAATATTAGAAACAATTTAGTACGAAAATCATGTTGATATGTTATTCCTACCAGGAGATTTTCAAATTTGAGGGTTAACAAAAAATGCCAATAAAGGAGAAGAAAAGGGTCAGTATGACATCACAGCAACACATTCTCCCACAAAGTGTATGTACTTCATTAAAATCTATCATTTTTTGTATTAGTAAAACCTGATAAAAAATAAATTGATGAAAGTTAGGTATTTATACACATTGCCAAATATACCCTACTTCAATAACTTTTGGAAAATTGTTTCTACTCATACAGAAACAACCAATTAATGTTCAAAGAAATACATAAACATTTGCAATGGAATTGCCTCTATGACATCATCAAACAGGAATTTATCATACTGTAAAAAAATTGAAAAATTATATTAGGAAATCTTTAAAAATCCATATCTCCTGAACGGAATATAATATCAAGCTGATTGTTGTACCAAATTGGCTTTAGAAGTATGCTCTTTCAAATAAGATTTTACACAATACCATGGGAATATTCCTGTAATACCACAAAATCCCGACTCGATTCTGAATATTAGAACTGGGTATCCCATTGACTCTTAATCAGGGGTGTAGGAAGCTTTTGAAAAGTGGGTAACACAACCTCGTGGGGGCATAATCTCATGGGTGGCACAACCTCGTGGGGGGGCACAACCTCGTGGGTGGCACAGCCTCGTTGGTGGCACTTTTCAAGTCATATGTCCTCCATCCAAATCTGTAGATAGAGGGGGCACTTTATTTTTAGGAAGGGGCAGTTTATTTTTAGAAAGGGGCATATTTTCAGTGCGAACACATTTCTCCTATATATAAGACTGACAAAATTTGCCAGTTTCCTACTATTGGGGCAGTATACAAGGGGCATTTTGCATTTTCAAGAGGTGCACTTTTGTCATTTTTCGAAAAAGTGGGGTGGGAGGGGGCACATTTCCACAGTGCCCCTTGTTCCTACACCTATGCTTTTAGTCAAGTTTGCCAAAAACATTGCCCTCACTTTTTGGGCGAGTGCTACTTCAATTGTAAGCGTGATTTTGTTGAGTTGAAAGGTGCATGGACACAAGATCAATTGCTCAGTAAGAGAGAAAGCCTTTGATTCTGATCAGAACAGTCTTTTAATGTTTGAATGATAAATTCTTAGAATTGCTAATTGTGCCTGAGCAGATTTGGTGTGTGCAGATTTTTCAATGATGCAATATTTTGTGACAAACATATCTTTGTGATTGTTTAAATTTTTTCCTTCAAAATGCTGTAAAATGACCAATTTGATTTTGATTTCAGTTGCTAAAAATTGATTTAAATGCAATTAAAGGATTAGTTCAGGGGTCAAGCAAGTCTATCTTATATGAAAGAAGACTTCAAAAGAAACAAAATGGTGAAGAAAGGATTCAAAAATCTTATTCCGTTAAGGAGATATTTAAGTTTAAAGTTTATCATTTTGGTATCATTTGTGTAGAATACAGACTTTGAGGAGTCTGAGGCTGTGACATCACAACTAGTCTGATTTCAGTCGTTTCTACAGAAAAAAATACCAAAATTTAGATTTGAATATCTCCTTACTGAAATAAGATTTTTGAACTCTTTCTTTACTATTTTGTTTCTTTGAAGTCCTTTTTCTTATAAGATGGACTTACTTGACCACTGAACTAATCCTTTAAGATCATTTTGCCCGAATATGTCCATAGACCTTATAATGTTGACAGTTTCTACAATTTTTTATAATTGTGTCAGTGGAGTCCTGGGTGAATTAATTGAGGAATTAGAGTGGAGTCCTGGGTGAATGAATCGAGAAATTAGAGTGGAGTCCTGGGTGAATTAATTGAGAAAATAGAGTGGAGTCCTGGGTCAATTAATTGAGGAATAAGAGTGGAGTCCTGGGTCAATTAATCAAGGAATTAGAGTGTGAGTCCTGGGTCAATTAAACGAGGAATTAGAGTGGAGTCCTGGGTGAATTAATCGAGAGATTAGAGTGCATTCAGGTTGAAAGAGTGCATTGATGCCTTTAGCGACTTTCATGGATGGCGGAGATAGTACAGTGTACATGTTAAAGAATTAGTTTAGGGGTCAAGAAAGTCCATCTTTTATGAAAGAGGACTTCAACAACAAAACAACACAATAGTGAAGAAAGCATTCCAAAATCTTATTCCATTATTTAAAGGAGCTATTTAAGATTAAAGCTCTGCCTTATTTGTAAAGAAGTTATGTGGCACCTCATCCTAACATTCTTAACAATTGTTAATGTATGTATATCAAAGAAAATTTATGTAATTTTTTCTTGTTTGAATTATTTTCCCTCAAACTTTCTTCAGGTGGTAAATTATTTTACAAGATTCAGTTTTATTACTTTCCTGACATATATGGTTTTTAAGCTACAAAATTGCAGCAATGGTAGAATACATAACAACTTTGCGGAATCTGAGGCTGTGATGTCACAACTAGTCTTGATTTCAGTCATTTCTATAAATATGATACTAAACTTTAAACTTAAATATCTCTTTAACAGAATATGATTTTTGAATGCTTTTTACCATTTTGTTTTTTTGAAGTCCTCTTTCATGTAAGATGGACTTGCTTGACCACTGAAGCAATCCTTTAAGAGTGAGTGGTCATTGTGTGTTATACCTATTTAAGATTGAGTGGTTCAATACGAATGTTCTATAACTTCTCCCCAGGGTTACAACATGTAATTTCCTTTATTTCTTTGATGAACACATTATGATTTTATGTGAAAGTGAATTTATAAGAAGTGGATTTATCTTATCAATAAACAGTTTATTTTCATACACATTCTGTTAGGTCTCCCCGTCGACGCTACTCCAGAAGTAAATCGAGAAGCAGGTAAGTTACTTGAATCCTTAATACTAAATTTGCATGTATTTGCAAGAAAGACCATGGTGGTCGAGTGTTAAAAAGCATAACAAAAATAAAAATAAAAGTTAATAAAGATTTGTACAATTTCTAAACAGTTTTGTCTGAAGTCTTGAAGATTGATAAATTATGAAATATTGTAATAGCTTAGTAAAAAGCAAAGGCCTTAAGTATTGGGTATCCTCTAATCCACACATACATTTTTTGCCAGGGTTCATCAGATCTCCTGCCCAGACATCCAGGATAAAACCTTTTTACGTGATCATTGTGTTGTATCAGTTTCTTCTAACGTGCAATATCATAATTCTACATCATCTCCTTGCGTGCCAAACAAGTTCTCTGGCTGCCAACAAATCAGCACAAATGAGCTTGGCCTTAACTGGGCCAGGACGGAAAGTGAATGAACACCGCATTTTCACGTTTCTATTTTGAATAGTGTTTGGATAACCAGCTAGGGGGTGACTATCCTGTCGTCGAGACCGACAGTTTAACCCACCCTCCCCGAAGGATGATGTGCGCCATTCAACCAACGTCACTTCTCCCAACAACTGAATGAGAAGGTGCTGCAGACGAAATGCTTCCACTTTGATGTTCGGCGTATCTGTCATTATACTATCTGTCTGCATAGCTGTGGAAAAATCAAGACTTGACTAAGCCTTGAACTCGGGACCTTCGGCATCTCAGTCATGCGCTCTGCCATCTGAGCTATCTGTTCTCCCTTATGATGCTAATTACATCCATCTTCTATGTGTTGAATATTATGTGTATCTTCTTTGCTTTTGTCCTCTTTTAGGTCTCGCTCAAGGCGCAGAAAGAGCAGATCTCGAAGCCATTCCTCCGACAGAAGACGACGCTCCAAGTAAGTTTGCTCCCATATAATTAGTGCATGTGTCTGCTCAAAATGAAATCAATTTTGTGGAAAATTTTAATGTTCATGTAAGGCTTCTTTGTATGAAAATTTTATGAAAATGACCAATGGTATATCAGTATCTCATAATTAATTTATTAATACTCAACTAACTCATGTTCCATATTGCCTGCATTGGTGAAGCTAATTGATCGGCGATTCTTAATAGGCAGGCAGGCCAAATCTGGCCTGCCAGACAATCCATTCAGGCCCACGAACAGTAGTTGTATTGAAAAAAAATATATCATACCTATCAATCTGAAAGAGATCGGTAAAAATTGGAAAATACTTGTTTACTTTAGGTTTTTCTTGACAGATCAGCAGCTTATCAAATAAAATGTTATCTTTGGTTCTGATATAAATTGGGCAGACTCGCGGCTTGTCCAGTGGTGTCACTAAGAGGAGGCATGAAATTTTCTTCCTGTCTTAAATTTAATTTTAGAATTAATGTGTTTGATTTTGAGCCATTTTGGGGCATCAAAAACAAGAAATCTGTAGAGCTTCTGGGGCTTTGCCCTGGACCCTACCAGGGGCCCTTATGAGGGCCCCTGGACCCCATGCTGGTACGCGCATGCTTTGCGTGCCACCAATAGTTGCATCACTTTTATAGTGCCCACCCCCTCCCCGCCTATTTTTCTTCCTGAACTGCTGTTCCGCTTAAACGAAAATCTCTGGTGACGCCACTGGACTTGTCAAAGGAAGGCATTTAAGAGAACTGCCGACATCTGGCGTACATCCTTCTTATCCCGCGCATGTTTTTAGCTTGTTTGTATTCAGGGATTGTTTATAGGGTTTTTGTTTGTCATGTGATGCTGGTTTTGCCATGCGATTGGCCCGCAGCCTGAGGTTGTTGTGAAATGATGGCCATTGGAAAAAATTAATTCAAAACCTGTGTAATAGACCATTTCAAACTGATTTTGACCAAATGTGATAACTTTAGGGGATGTGACCCAAGCAGCTGCAGGGGAATTTTCCCTTTGTTTACCCAACCAATCAGTTGCAGTTACTGGTTGAAAGTTGTAAACAACAATGCGTATGTTTATTACCAATACAATTATTCAATAATACCACAGAAATTTTGGCCATGTGATATATTTATATTGTATTTTTGTGCTACTTCCATTTTCTTCCTTAACAAATTTGAGCTCCTATGCTTATGACACATAAAGATATGTTTATCACAAGGTATATTTTCTAAAAACCAATCCACTATTGAAAAATATACCTTGTATATACCTTATTACATTCACCAATGGAATGTGCTTAACAATGAATTCATGCCCTGAAAGGAGAAATCAAAACAATCAATTTTCTGGACTCTTAAGAAAATAAAATCAAGTGGTTTCTGGTATCAAAAAAGAATAAAACAACTGGCTTCTTGCATGCATTGAAAATGATGGAATGTGAATCTTGCCTGAATAGAACTCAAACAATGAATCCTTAGCCTGAATTAAACTGAAAACAATGAAATTAGTGATCAGAGGGTAGATCCTGAAGTGTTTGGAATGCAAATGGCAATACTGATCAACAGTGAGAAAGAGATTGTTTGAGGATATAACTTGGTGGGCCTGGGATATCTGAGGTAGATTATATTGTGGATGGGGAATGAACAGGGCAGAGGTATGTGCACTACAGAGTGCTATAATTCTAGTTTAGTTTCAAAACTGAAGTCACATCTCTTAGTGATTGAATTTCGAAAGTCTCCTAAATCACGTTTTATTTTACAGGTCACACTCCCCATCGAAGTCAAGATCGCGTTCCCGCTCACACCACTCAAAATCAAGGTCGCGGTCAAGGTCATCAAGACCAGAATCGATTAAGAGAGAATCCCCCCCACCCAGCGAACGATCTCCGGAACAAAATGGTTCACCCAAGATTGACCAAAAGGACAAATCAAGGTCAAACACCCCCGTTAAAGAAGAGACCCAGGATTGAGACATGAGAGGATGTGACCTTTGAACTCTTGTGTTAGGTCAAATGATGAACTATTTGTGTGTGTCAACTTGTGTTAATTAAGTAGTTTAAACGTTTTTATTATTAAAGAGTCTGTTATTATTAATGTTACATTTCTTTGTTTGTTCAGTCAGTATGTAAATTATTTAGCCATTGCTTTTGAGTTCACAGCCCTTATGGTGTTACAGGTGGTTTTAATACCTGAGTTAAAAGCACTTATGGGTCTTGGGAATGGGGTTTTTGGGTAGAGTCCCAGGAAAACTGATCTTTTTAAAACAGTGAACTTACAATTAAAAAGAATGTTACATTAAGCTCATTTTTAATCTGGGGATGAGGGCATACAGACACTCAAGAATTAAGCCCTGTAAAGCACCGTAAATAGCACATAGTAGGTATTC
Source organism: Chiridota heheva (assembly GCA_020152595.1). NCBI lineage: Eukaryota > Metazoa > Echinodermata > Holothuroidea > Apodida > Chiridotidae > Chiridota > Chiridota heheva. Next base: position 1,792,052 of record JAIGNY010002305.1, read on the forward strand.
TGAAAATTTGTATAGGATATTTGTAAATATCCAATCGAAGATTATAACAGGGTGTTTTGTATTTCTTTCTTGTTAGTTTTGAGTTAACATTGCTATGCTTAAAATCATGTCAAATCTGATCAATTTCTGGAAAAATACTAATGTAGATAAAGTCACATGGCCAAAATTTGTGTGTCCATAATGAACCAATCGTATACTGGGGGCTTTGTTTACCAATAGTGAGGGCAACAGTAAAAAAATAAAAAAAAAAACAAAAATTTGCCTACTTAAAATTCACCTTCTTTCCCTCCTGCATATGTTGTAGGAAACCATCATAACAGAAAAGGAACAATGCATGTGTAGGAAATTATGCTCCTGTCTCCATATGGCATCTTTCATACCAATATGTAACATTTCTAAAATGGAAATCATTCATTGTCTAATTGCCTTCATGCTGCTAATAAGGGAGTTGGTGTATAATGTGTTTGAAAACAAAACCTTGGGGACACCATGAATATTACCTTAAAGAGGGATGTGTTTATATTAAATATTAAATATTCCAGTACAATTTAAAAACATTTGTAAAAGAAAAAGTACATGCATATTAAAACACATAGCAGAAAATAAAAGAATGTGATTAAACAAATACGGGAAAAAAATTAAAGATAAAAGGTTCAAAGTAGTAAATCTAACTCTCCTGTCTGTAAGTAAATTGCTGCACGGTAAATGAATGAAATTTTGTAAGGGTTTATTCTGTAATTTGGCACTATGTTAGGGTTTCGAAGGTTTCTGTTTGAACGTGCTAGATGACTTTGTAATGTATTGTGTAAAGGATGGTTTTGTTCTTTGTTCAAGCAATCGTGATGTCATATGCAGTATATACTTTTCTTACCTTGATGAGCTGAAACACAATTTGTTGTATAACACAATTTGCTATACATAAACATACTTACTTCTTTCTTCCTGGTCTTGTATAGAATTCATCAAAGTATTTAATCATCTATGAAAATTTGTTAAAGGAAATGGGCATTTGATTCGAAATCAGGAGAAGTTCATGACAATATTAATGTTTTTATTTCATGTGCTGAAGATTAATCAGTTTGAAGTTTGCATAATACAATTTTGTTGTTATGTAAAACAGCTATCTTTTGTCTTTATAAGTCACGATTGCTCTTTTTGTTATTAAGTTCCAAGTTCGGGAACAGATCTGGAGGTAATAAGGGGTATTTTCCCCCCTGCTTTTTGGTGAACCATTATTTATATATAAAAGTAAAATTTGTTCACACAGCAAAAATGGAAAATTTTCATCCCCCCTCCCATACCCAATATTTTTTCTGCTGTGAAACCCAGTGTCCACATTAGTGAGAGTTATTACAAATAGGGAAATTTACTTACTTCCTCCTTGCTTATATAGTGCAGAATCCCAAGGTTCTTTGCACTTGACAATACTTAACTTTCCTATTGTTGTAGCACATGACATGTAAATCTCAGCACAGATTAGTTGATCAATCCAATCCAGTGTGAACAGTGGTGAAACCTATTATATATCTCTAAAAGATTCAGGGATGTCCTAAGTAGAATAACTTATTAGAAATCTTTAAACTTGGGGTAGAACAGTCTGATGTGTCTGTACATGGGCGGCTCACCATAGGGGCAATGAGGTGTACTTGCCCCCTCTCCCCCAAGGTTTGCTCATCATTGTTTTTGGTATTTAATTATATATGTATAAATAAAAAAGATGTCTACCTTTTGCCCCCAATCATTAAATCTCTTACAGCTGCCAGCATAGGTGTAGGAACTGGGGGTACAAGGGAGAATGTGCCCTTCCCACTTCTCCAAAAAGACAAAAGTGCCCCTTTTAAAAATTGATTACTGTGGAATGTGTAATTTAAATATATATATTAGAATGTATGCACATTTAAAGATATATATATATATATATCTAGGTTCAAGGTGACGTCCAGAAAATCGTTGATTTTTGATTTGTTTGTACGGTTATTTTGAGCCCGAAAGATTGAGCATTTTTGTGAGATTTTTCTTATTAGATTCCCCTTTCCTTCTTAAATGACTCTTAACCACGGCTAGGCCATCACCTCGGTATAGTCCCACACTGAGACATCCAGCCTCCCTTCTAAATGATGGATAATGACAAGGCAACAGAGATAATGTTTGTTATCATTAACAGAGCAAAACTAACAATCCAAGTTATTAGTTCAAATGTGCTTAATTTTACTGCTTTTAAAGAATTAGTGCATGGGTCAAGCAAGTTCCATGTTATATAAAGAGAACTTTAAAAGAAACAAAATGGTGAGAAAGCATTGACAAATTTTATTCCGTTAAGGAAGTAAACCATACCTGAAATAAACTGTACGTAGTGTATGTATAATTGTACACTATGTTTTGTATTGGTTGTAGGGGCAGTGATGGATACATTTTTGGTGGCCTTGAGATGTTCAATTTTCTAAGGTGGAAACACCGAACATTGTTGATGTAAGGCAGCAAATCTTTCATAATAAAGCTTTCAACCCATCCTTTATGAAGATCGTGTTGCATCCCAGCATCACTCTTTTAGGGGTGACAGTGCTACCTGTGGTGGGAGGGGAAGTATCAACTGGGAGAAGAGCCATGCTACAAGGAACAGTGACAACAATTTCTGTAGGTATGGGGTTATAATGTTGGGACAAGGCTCATGGACTGGGGACATTTGTCATTCTTTTGACCCCTTCTATGGCCTTGCTTGAAGGAGGGAGGGCAATTTTCAAAATCACTAAGTCTGGTATGGTACCTGCAGTACATGCAGACTTGCCAAAACTGTATTAGGGGAACTACAAAAGTTGTATTTTGATAAAAACACTCTTCAAACACAAAACAAAGGTTTACTGCTGAAAAAAATTACCACTGAACTTTCAGTTTCTCTTATTGTATTTGGTGCAAAATCAATCCTTTAAGAGGACATGCGAGTGTAAAAAGTATGAGTAAACAAATTAAAAAAATAGAAATTATATAAGTATATTATAAAAATAAATAAATTGTATTCTGGTGCCAAAAAACAATCGTATTCTCAACATTTTCCCGTATTAGATACGGCAAAATAGTACTAGTTGGCAGGTCTGTACATGGAAGTACTTAATTTTGATACATATTGTTAAAAAATAGCATCAGTGGTAAAGAAATTAACTGCTGAACAAGGCACATGTGGGACCTGCACTATAAAAATGACATGCTTGGGGCGGGACAAACATATACCTCATAAATGAAAGTGCTCATTTAGTACTCTTTAGTATATGTGATGAGCTCACAGCCATAGGTTGGCGGAGGGGGGGGAGGGCAATGCACCCTCAACTTTTGAAAAAGTGTACTGGGCCCTCCACACTTTTCAGCTGAAATTACACACATGGCAGGGGAAATTTGGACTTAATTTTAATTGTAATCCCCCTGAAGGACAGCTCCCCACCCATCAGGAAATACACCTATGGACATAAGCAGGATTTGTCCACAGAAAATGGAGGGGTGGGAGGGGTAAAATAATAAAAACACCATAAAATACAAAAAATCATTATACAAAATAAATTAATATGGGGAAGGGGAAATGGGCCCCTTGCATCCCCAAAATCTCACCTATGCCTAGTAACAACTTGACGCGCACAAAGAATACAAGAAAAAGGAGCATTTTAGTGTTCATTTGTAATTTATTGCATACAATAGTATACAGCATGGTTGACTGTATGTATGCATCTAGACAAGTGTTGGATAAATAAATAGCATGACACTGAATAATGTTAAAGGATTAGTTTAGTGGTCACACATGTTTATCTTATATGAAAGAGGACTTCAAAAGAAACAAAATGGTGAAGAAAGCATTCACAAATCTTATTCCGTTAAGGAGATATTAAAGTTTAAAGTTTGGTATCCTTTGTATAGAAATGACTGAAATCCAGACTAGTTGTGACATCACAGCCTCAGATTCTACAGTCTGTATGTATTCTATCATATTTTGTCCTGCAATTTTGTGGCTTAAAAGCCATGGGAAATGTCAAAAAAGTAGCAAAACTGAATCTAGAAATGGTATTTATAATATACCACTTGAAGAAAGTTGGAGGGAAAATAATTTAAAAAGTGAAAACATTCAATAAACTTTCTTTAAAATACATAGAGATTTTGAGGAATCTGAGGCTGTGACATCACAACTAGTCTGATTTCAGTTGTTTCTACAGAAATGATACCAAACTTTAAACTTGAATATTTCCTTAACGGTATCAGATTTAGAGATGTACATGCTTTACCACTGAACTAATCCTTTAATTGTTCCCACCAATGATGCAATTTAAAGACATTTTATCATTTGCCCTAATCAAAACAACTATTTTACTGTTTGAAATACAATAAGGGATAATCTGGTAGAAATGGACAAAAGTTTTCCATAGAAAATAATTGATTTTAAAATTATTTTGTCTCCCCGCAATAGCAGTAATTGCCTGGCCCCCGTGGGGGCTTAACAATGAAAAACATTAAAGGGAATTTCCAGAGTAGCAGCAAAAATTTTTTAATGGGAGGCTAGATTTTTCCACTTTCAACCTGGAAATTTTCTACGCCCCTGAATATTACCCTGTAACCCCCACCATGGGCAAGATTTGCCTACCAAAATTGGGGGTGGGCAAAATCATGCCAAGATGTAAAAAAACAGACCCCTAACCGCCCTGCTGCTTGGGAGTTTGCCTTGCCCCTCATGAGAAAAAAAAAAGTTTTTATTTTTAGATATAATATTTTTCAACTTAATCTTATTTAACCTCATAAATGAAATACCCTACATGGATACAGAATGGACACAGAATGATAGCATATTCTTATTAATCAGAATAATTTCATTTTGGGGTATGATTATAGCTAAAATCCCAGAGCTGCTTCACCATTGATTGAGCCTTAAGGAGGCCCCTGGACTCCATGCTGGAAAAATGCAGCGCTTCGTGCGCATTAATGTGCCCCTCAACAAGTCCAGCGCCCTGCCCCTTTTTGAATCAAGCTAGGGGTCTGAAAAATCACCATACAACAAATACAAATTCAGAAAAAAGTGGGGGAGGGGGGAGGGGGGTGACACCCCTCAAATGCTACCCTACATGTTTCTTCGGGATGACCCAAAATGTAAAAGTCAGACAATTAGTGGTATCCATACAATTTCATCAATTTTTCAGCCTCTGCTATACTATAAACTATCAAAAACTTTCATCAAAATTGGTTGAATTTTCAGGCCTTAGTGTAACAAATTATGCAAATTGTTTTGAAATTTAAAAACCTGTGAATTTCCTTATGTTAACTTAATGTTTTTCAATTCAGCGTTAATTAAATTGGAACAGTTGAATATGGCGAAAAGGATTTAAATCTTCATCAGGCCCCTTAGACCTGCTTATACTTAAAAGGACTATGGACATCTAAACAGCTTTATTTTATTGAGGTCGGAGAGACGTAATCGTGTACGGGCTTTGTACGGTTTTGCTAAGTTGGGAGGGGAAACTTTATCATTACAGTCAATGGGATATTTGTTATGAAAACTTGTGTCGCCTCAGCCAGTCAGCGAAAATTAATGTTACTCATTTATGTTGGAAACTATTATCTAATACACAACATTTTGAAGAAAAATAAATTCTGTCCAGTATTTGTTGAAAAATGACCAAAAATAGGTTTTTCTCCCATTGACTGCAATGATAACTGACTGTTTGTTTTCCTCTTTGACTGAAGTTTGAGATCGTCAAAAAAGCATTGTTACGTTGCCATGCACCACAACATTCCCGGATGTCCGACCTCCAGAATACTTGAAAGGACTATGGACAGCTAATGTAAACAGCTTTTATTTTCAATATGGATTTCTATTGTCAAAATGGATTGGAATAAAAAATGGAAAATGTTGTTTTTTTGTTTAGGTATCATACCAAAAAATAAAGCTTCTTTTTACTCCTTTGTTTAAGAATATTATGGGATAGCCAAATGTAATATTATGGGATAGGCCACATGCTCTGGTCAGGAGTAATTTTAGATTTTCAGAAGAGACTTTCAGGAGGCTGGTCAGTGCAGTTGTGTGACAATGTAGCTGCGAATTATCTTTGGAAAAACTGTACATAATGTAGATATACAACTTGAGCTGTAGAAAAATAGAATTTAGTTTTGATGCACCACAAATATTACTCTCTTGTTTTCTCCATTCTTGTGACTATGTTATCTCTTCATCATCTTCGTTTTTTTATATTTTACGAACTGCGTAAGAATCCACCAGCATTTGCAGTCCTCATACTGTAGATGCTGGCACATCCCAAAGGAGGAGATCACATCTCGGCCCCCCCTTACAAAATGGTAGTAGAGGTGGGGCTATGGAAATTTTGGGATGGATTCTATACTGTTTTTTCGGACATGTATCTTTAAATCGATTTGAAGTGGACTGACTATTCCTTACCTCTTTTTAACACCTGGATCATTACATTTTGGAACATTCATATCATCTGTGATCTTCGTTTAATCCGTGTAGCCAATTTCTCTTACTTACTCCTGAAAGTTATTGTGCATGAACAAGATTTATTAATTTGATTACACTCTGGACTGACTTAAGAGAAGTGCGGACCACCCCTCAACGGTTACTCATCGGTGGCCTTAATGCGCCCTTTTGTCGCAAAAATACATAGATGCTGAATTTTCATTTTCAAGTAGTTAGTGTTAATCGACTCGAACTGGCCCTTTTTTGTTTTCATCTGATTGTATCTCTTTTACTTCCATGTATCAATGTACTTTTGATTCTACAATATTTTGGAGAAATTTATTTTGAAGAATAAGGAATGACGACCCTGATTCTCTGATGTGTTTCTTGCACCTGGATGTTTGGTTTTCTTCTATTGAACATGTATTTTCAAACCCAAGATACTACAGTTCTTCCGAGATGCCGACCCGCTTGGTGCTTACATTATTTTGGAGATTATGCAGAATTGTCCATTTATATTAAGGAACATTATAAGTAATAATTTTGTTGTTTATTTATTTGTGTTCATTGATCATATCATTATGGATTATGTAAGAGACAGTAATTTGTTTCCAAGCCGGACTTTACTGGACAATACATTTTCTTTTGTTATCCTTTAAGATTTGTACGTGCTGTACATGTATGTTATTTTCTGTGGAACTACAGGTAATTTACTTTAATCTTAAAGATGTTGTGGTTGGATTTATTTTATGTTCAATGTTTACATTTAATATTCAGACGGAATTATTTGCATATTATTCCATAGAAAATTGGAATCTGTTACATTAATATAATTGCTAGGCTTGTTGACAGTCCATTTTAAAAATGTGTTAAATGAATTTGCTTTGATTTATTATGTTTGAATGATTTTGAGAATGTATATATGGCATGAGCTGTATCAAGATAGCCTCTGGGTGGTGCAGTCAGGGTCCATGGTTTTGATTTCCAAAGCAGAAGGAGGGTTCCTTTTCACATTGCCATTATACTCATTTTTTGGCAATTAAAAAAATACAATTTTTGTTTGCTATTCTGGTACAGAGTGTATTAAGTACCAAAAAAGCAATTATAAGAGTGATAATGGGAAGGTTTTACTCCAGTCCATTTTGACAATAGAAATCCATTTAAAATAGAAGCTGTTTCTAGCAGATTTTAGATATGTGAAAGAGCATAGAATTCTTCTGAGTAGAATAGTTTTAAAATATGTGAAAAGCTTATTTAGTTTTTAAGTTCTGACTAAACAGAGTTTCATGATTTGTTAATTTGTCCAGAATTTGTGATATACTTAAAGGAATACATCTCAAAATCTGTAAATAATTCTTTAAATTCTGTTCTTCAAATTCAGCTACTTGTGAATTTCAGAATGTCTTTTCTAGATACATGATGATTTGTGGTATAACAAAGTTCCACCAAATTTTGCCCACAGTCCAATTCTATATTTTAGACAACATTGACAGAGGAATAAAAAGCAAAGGATCCTTCCCTCATTGATGTCACACATTATTGCGCAATAACAGCTAAAAATAAAAAATGCTGTAAATTGGTCAATTTTCAACCAATTTTAATGAAATATTTTGCTGTTTTAATGGTTTAAATCATATTTTAAACCAATTAAGCCCATGTTGCCCTCTTGATGTCCAAAGTCCTTTAATACTCTATCAAACAATATAGAAATTGCTTTTGATGTTGCTAAATATTATTTCCCTCATTTATTGTTATGCACTTGTCAATTGTGTGACTCACCCCTACATCCATGGACAAGGCGAGTCATTGCACCAAGGTGGGTGACCAATGCATGTACATTAATGGACCCCTCAGTCACTTAGGTGACTGACATTTCTTCTGAAATGACATGCATCAATTCACTTACCTCTGTACAATGTGAATGTAGGTTTGAAGTAAATTGACTCGTCCCAGAGTCACTCGGGTGACTGACAATTTGGTACATTGACGCAAATGTGAGTCTGTGTTTCATATGTCAATGACTCACATCTGACTGACATTGCCAGGGGTAGTAGGGGTGAGTTATACAACTGACAAGTGCATTATTGGGCCACTGAGCATGCCACCAGCTAGAGTGCTCATAAGAGATTTAAAAGCATACATTTCCCTAACATACGTTTACCCCACTTCTCTCCCACCCACTATGACACAAGCACCTAACATCTCTATTTCACAAATAACCCAAAAAAATATCGGAGGCATCAGTATTACAAGCCCTGTGAGTCACACGTTTTCGTAAAACCCACTCCATTGATTGTTACATTAGATTGTCAAAAAAAACAATGTGAAGAGGTCTTCGTCAACTTTCCTGTAATAAACGTTTCCAAGCAACCTTCGGTAACAAGTCTCTTCTCCGCCGCATACCTACCCTCAAACCATAATCGTTGACTGGTGTATCTTCTACTAGCACAGTGCCGATCGATTGTTTAATAGTCTCACTTTCCAATCTAAAAAGTTTTGAATTACTTTTAGAACGAGTCTCTCCTGGGGTAACTGAATAATTGAAAAGTGAAGAACTATCAGAATGTTTATTTTCCGTGACTTTGTCTTTTCTTCCTTCAGATTTTGAAATATTGCAAAATTCTAGACTCTTACACAAATTCATACTTTCACAGTCATGATTTGAATATGCATGAGAGGTTTGTGGTGTCTCAATGGTGGGTGGATTAAAGTGATGCCATTGGGCGATGCGAAAGTAGAGGACATTTGAAAACTATCATTACAAACTCTCTGCACTTTCTTCTCCCGTAATCGTCTCGAGCACCGTCTCTTAGAAGTCCTTGTGTCTTGAATACGTGATTCAATATCTGATTCTCCTACATTCTGATTGATGTTAGTATGAATGTTTAGATTTTGAAACGATATATCAGCAGTTCTGTTATTGTCTCCTCAAAATGTTACAAGAGAACTGCTCACTTGAAGAGAATTGAATGCCACAAGAGTTTTCTTTATCATCGATTGTCTCCTCTCCGACAAACCTTAGCTTTAGTCTCTCTCCAAAATCTTTAAGGATTTCTCGATTGGCTGAAATGGGTATGACACTTTTACGGGAGGTCTGTTGGGTACAAGCATCTCTTCTTGTAGTTGGTTTTCTTCTTCTTCGTCTTCGACCTGAATGTGGAGCATTCGGGTCAAATTGAGGAGAAACCTGTATGAATGGAATTAATAATTGATCAATAATGGACAATCTTCACTTGTTTCATTGCACTTAAAAGTAACTGAAAAAAAGCTTCCCAACATCAAAGGTATGTCATGATTTCAAAGCTAATGAATTGCAAGTAAAGGGCATTTTAATACAGTAATATTATTTGCTTCCTTTATCAAAAATTTGTTCAAAATGTTTTGGTTGGTACACAAAATGTTAATTGTATACAATTTAAACACAAAAACATGAGCATTTAAGATCTAATAAAACCAGAACATCAATGATGTTGAAGCTCGATGATATTTGGATGTGGCGTATGGAAGGAATGGTGGTGGTGTTAGCCGTTGAAACAGGTTTTCTTATTTTAATCCTCTTCAGCAAGTTTACCAGCATATAGTGAGTGTTAATTCTTTTAGGTGGGGGTGCTGCTAGGTATAAATTCAGGGCAGTCCAACAGTGAGATTATATTTCACATCACAATGTGTAATGTTAAATTCTAGACCTTTCTGCAGGCAAAAATCTTTTGAAATCAATACACATATAAAAATGAAAGAGTTTCCTGATTTTCACTTCATAGCAATGTCTGAAAAATTATGCTTCCAAGATCTAATAAAAAGAATTAGTTGTTAGGAAATTTGATGAGTCAGCAGGGTTCTACAAATCATGTCCTGCTGCCTGGGACAACAAATCTTATCCAGGCACCTATGACATTTGCTTGACCTGCCCGGATGGACAACATGGTTTACAGCAAAATTTGCATTGCATGCATAACTAGAATATCAGTACTCTGTAGAGCACATACCTCCTCCCCCACTGCAATTCCAAAATACCTAGAATAGTTTTAGAGTTCATTCGATCCCCATACCCACTATAATCTACCTCAGAAATCCTAGGCCTGCCAAGATTCATCCCCAAGTTTGGATCTGTAAGGATAATTTGTATTTTGAACACTTGAAGATTATCTTTTGACTTGATTTCTTCTAAGGCCATATCATTGTGTTCAGTTTCATTCAGGCTAAGCATTTATTGTTTGAGTTCCTTTTATTATATAAGATTCACATTGCATGATTTTCCATTCATGGCAGAAACCAATTGTTCTTATTACATTGAGAGTACAATGAGTCCAGAGAATTGATTGTTGGATTCTCTTCATGGCATGAATTCATTGTTCATCACATTCCATTAGGAAGTTTCAACAGTGTTTTGACAGACCTTACCCTAAACAACCCCATCCCCAATTTCTGCCCTTCCCTTTTACCAATATGTCCCAAATTTGAATCACTTGTTCCTTAAGCAATAATAAAAGCACACATCAAAACTAATCTAAATCTAATCATCAGTTCTTGAGATATCTTGATGACAACCAAACAGACAAATGGAGGCGAAAACAGAACCTCTGTCCAACTTTGTTGGCGGAGTTAATAACAATCTCCTTAGGCAACCTTGATTACTTTCAGGACAAGCACAACTTCAGATTATTGATATTTGGTTGACTCATTGATCCCTGCCTGTGAGTCAGTAGAAGTACAGTACAATTTTGTAGAATAAGTTCAGTGGTCAAGCAAGTTCATCTTGTATGGAAGAGGACAAAAAAGTTAATATAAAAAATCTGTAAAATCTATATTATTCTTTACTATTGTACAATAATTAAGGTTATTAGATATTATTTTATAACACTCAATCTACTCTTTCATTTAGATGTAGATTTTTTTGGAAAAGGGTGTTTCAGCTGACATCACGAGGTCACGTGACTTTGTTTACATCGCCATTTTGTTGGTCAAAACCACTGTCTTCTGCTGTACACCTTTATTAAACTTACATATGTTTGCATGTTGTTATATCAGATTTTTTAAAGATAATTATGTTGAAATCTTGCTGTGCTGTTGGTTGATGTGTGAAGGGGAATAAAAAGACATTTTTTTGATTTCCATCTGATCCTGATTGACGTTTGAAGTGGGTTTCTGCTGTACGATGCAACGGCTTTCAACCTATGGTACACTAGGATTTGCAGCGAGCATTTTATATCTGGTATGTAGGCTTTGTCTAAGTAACGAACAATCAGAAGGCGTAACGTTATTCTACGTATGCCGGTGAAAATATAATTTACTTAAGGAAAATAAGGTGAAAACAAATCAAAAGCGAGCAAAAAAATGCAATCAGTAAAATTCGCTGAACTGGTACTTGCAGGATAGCATGTATTATGTTTGTTGTATGTGTGATGTGACTGAGCTGTGTGAAGACACGTGAAACATACGCAAAGGCACTGCCCGGCAAAATTGAGTCCACTAATCCATCTGTTTGTGACAAGGGTCAAAGGCCTACAGTAGTTTTACTAAACAAATAATTGAATTGAATGGAATTGATGAAGATTAGGGGAATCTACATAATATATATAATATTAACATAATTTTACAGTTAGAAGATTAATTACCCATGGATAATTCTCCAGGTCCTCAACATACAAGGTATCAACGGTAACAGGATTGGCTGCAGAGATGACCGGGCTGGCAAATTGAAGCGAATAGCCCAGAGGACTCTCTGTAAAATTCAGGGCGGCTTCTTGGAGTTTTGACTATTTTTTCTTTTCCTTCTTGGCATGATGCTGACTCTGAAAATAATCAAGATATCTTGTTATACCATATATTATTATTAATACTAGACCTACTGGCATGATTAAATTCAAACAGTTTAGTAAAGAAGTTTGCTAATAACATGGTTTACAGAAGTTTGCTATTTAATGTTTTCATACATTATGATATGTCCAAATTGTTGACGACTTCATCCATTTTCAACATGAAAATATACTGTGCAGTGCAGTTGGAAAAACCACTCAGCTGCAAAAAAACTGTGAGCAGAATATTATACTGTGGTACTCGCCACACTTAATAAAGCCTTGCTAAGTTTGGCGAGTGACTTTCTTTGTATTAAATTTCCAACCCTGACTGTACATACAGCTAATTTTTTTGGAATTAGATGAAAATGTTATTCATGCGTTAACCATCAACAAAATGAAGAAAAATTAACTCACTTCAATGCTATGTACACTATAAGGCCAACAAGCAGCAAATATTAAATTTCTACTTTTTTTCTTTTAAGGTACAGTATATGGACAGTTACAAAATTGTCATTTTCCCCTTTGAAAAGAACATGAATTTTGTAAAGTACAATTCTCTAATTGTTGAGAAAAAATAAGTTTAAGAAATTTGTAACAATTATACAAAATTTATGAAGAATGAAAAGCAAAAAATGTTGAAATTTGCATGCTGTTTTTATTCATTTCTTTTGGAAAAGAAAAAATACAGAAGTTCACTTCTAGTTTCACTGTATGCCACCATGCACCACCATACATACACAATATCTATGAGAAAAGTATGACCTCCAATTACAAAAACCATTTAGAAATGGCAAATTAATGAATGACTGATTGTCAATTCTACACCATTTCTGGGTCAGTTGACAGTTTAAAACGGCCATTCTGCGGATTTTGCATTACACACGCAAACAACAGGTTTTTTCATGCCCACACTATTTGCAAAGCAATCACAGGTGACAATGGACATACAAAAAAGCTCTGAAAAGCCACAAATTTCAACATTTAGGAGGTGGGTACAGTAGTAAATTCTTTTTATCAAAAATCAGATGTGAAAGGAATTCATCTCGTGAATTTTAGGAGGGCATGAGTAGGTTAGGCCAGGGTATTTTTGTATTGGGAATGAATTTCCATCGAAATGGGGGAATTGCATAGGGAGACTAACATTAATGACCCGTATGGTTCCCATTTCAAGTGTGGCCTATGCTACACTCGAAACACCCAACCATAGGGGTCCCTAACGTTCGGTTCCCTATGCAGTACCCGCCATTTCCACGAAAATTAATTCATAGAAAAATGCCCTGGTCTGCCCGTACTTATGACTTCGGATAGTTACGAGATAAATTTCCTTTGACACCCGATTTTTGATGAAAAGAATCATTACCCACCTCCTGTATGCTAAAATTACCAGCTTTTTTTGAGCAAGTTTTGTACGTCTGTCATTGTTAACAATCACTCTACAAATGGTGTGGACTTGAAAAAACCTGTCATTTGAGTATGACACAAAATCTGTTAAATGTTTGTTTTAACTGGTTGGTGTTTCGTGTGGCCTAAGCCCTATACACTTTTCGTGCACATGATGGTACTGAAAACCTTTGATATGTGGGTTTAAATTAGTCACATTTATTGCTTTTGAATGCTTAATTAATTTTTAACAGCAGGAATATAAAATATAAGACCTTCAAAATTCCCTTGCCTTAGTGCTAGTGACCGAATATTCATTTTCACAATGTTTGGTTTGGTTTGTTGATGTTTAACGGCACGCGACAGTCAGAGTCAGATGTGCCAAGACGGTGTTAAAAAATTAAGGTGTAAGAGTTAGGGCAGAGAGGAGATGGAGGATTGAGAGGGAGAAAATAGGGTGAATTTGCGAGAAAAATTCATAGGTGAAAAGAGAGGGATGCGTAAGGTTAGGTGTAGAAGGGAAGAGAAAGTAAGATTAGATATGGTGGAAGAGGTTGTTGTTGCAGGAAGTTGATAATTTGGAGGAAAAGATTGTTTTTTAATAGATCCAAGATTGAGGTGGGTTTGGAGAGAAGAGACCTGGAGTTCAGGTATATGGGACAGGCTAAGAGGATATGCTTGATGAAGAGTTTAGTGTTGCAGGGGATGCCGGAAAGGAGAGGGGAGTGGGTGGGAGAGGAGTGATTGAGGCGGATGCGGGTGACAATGACGTATTCCCTGCAATAGCGACTGTGCAGGAGGGTGTTGGTCCCGATTTTGGGTTCGATGGTGTGAAGTTTGGTACTGGTTTCGGGATTCCAAGAGTCTTGCCAGGTCTTACTGATGTAAATGGAGATGGAGAGACTCAGATGGAGGTCTGAGTGCGGAATTGGAAAATGAGAAATGTTAATTCACAGAACTTTGTTGGTGGCTCTGTCGTTGCCAGGGATGCCAACATGGCTGGGGATCCAGAAAAAGAAAATTTTCCTCCCTAAGGAGGAATGACCATGAAGTTTGTTGAGGATTTGTAGAATTAGAGGGTTGGGCCAGAGTAGCTATATCCCACAATACACTTCTTGACATACAGGTGGCGTGTACGTAAGGCCGCAGATCAGTAAACAACAGCAATCACACAATGTCAGCATACAGCAATGGGTTAAAGTGAAAGAAATTACTGCCAAACGATTCCATAACTAGGGCAACAGTATGTTGAGGACGCCAGTGCAGAGTGAGTACGGATTTACAGTCAGAGAAGATGACGAAACGGGGGTGGAAGGAGAGTTATATGAAATTTAAGGCCAGGAGAAAGGCTTTTGCTTTAGCAGAGTGGATATGAGGTTCTGTCGGGCAGCCTTGAGGAGAGGGGGAGGCCAGGCCGAAGCAGCGGCTGCAGAGGAGCCTTCCCGTGTGAAGCCGTCGGTGAAGAGGAAGGAGTCTTTTCAATGGCAAATCTGCAATAAATGATTAAATATGCCTATCCTTTCAAAATACAAAACATAATCTATTAAAGATTTGTGATCTGCAAAGACGTGTGTGACTTTAATATTTTTCATTTTTTAGCAAAACAAATATTAAAGGAATTTTTTTTACCTTCAGCAAATTACACTAATTTTCGCGAAACTAGTACGCAGGTAAAATCCAAAAAGAACCACTTCTGCAACTACAATTCTAACGATAGTTTCAAGCAAACCAAACTAAAATTCCAACCAATAGTCGCCCAAGTGATTTTGTTTGGTAAAAGGGTTAGATGTTTGGAAAGGTTGGATAATGAATAAAGGACATAAATCCCTAAATGATAAATATTAATAATAATACTAGACATACAAATTTCCAGATAGCTCAAATATGACAGATGATATCTTTAATTATTTGTTACCGACCGTGCATAAAAGAAGACAGATTCCAATTGGTTGTTTCTTCAATGATCTCGTATCTCGTGACCGTAAGAACCAATGAGCATACATATAAGAAAGCTATCTACGTCCATTGTAGATGACGTCAGGCAAGAATTTTCATGCAACGTCATTGGTTGATTTTTTTCATCTGAAAGGAATTTTAAATCAGTTCACTGTTCCGATCGAAGTTCGAGAGCGTTTTGCAAAAAAGATGAGGTAGAGCAGTAAGCTGTAGCCTAATTGATAAATAGTAAGGTGTTCTTCATAACAGCACGTTTAGACTATCTTTTTCATGTTGTGTCATGAGTCCTAATTCGATTTTTGTTTACCCATCTCTCTCTCCAATTTTGCTGCTGTGCTAGGAACTTACGTTAGGCTAGTCTTGAGTGCTAATGCATAAGTTAACGCTAAAGTTAGGCTCATAATATTCCTACATGTCATAAGTCCAGTCAGTGCTCCTGTGTAGACACGATCGCTAATACATAACCTTTTCTACAGTACTGTGGTTACAAAAGAATGAAAATTAACACTGAAGCCCTTAAGTTAATTCTTTTAACTCAACTCACATTTGCCGGAGACTCCCTTCTTTGTATATTTATAAGCCACAGTATTTGTTATACAAAGGTACTAGGTGCTTCTCGATCATGACGTCGTCGTGGACATTTCTTTGGTTTTTTGCAAATTGCAGTTTGTAGGATGTGTATTGGGGTGAAAAATTCATCGTTTTGTACATCTCATTGGAAAAAAATAATAAATACAGTGGCATAAAGAAAGAAAAGTCTCCGGCGAATTTGAGTAAAGTAAAAAATGTGATTAAGATTCGAAAGGGGTCAAAAAGAGGAATTTTTACATACAATTTGGGATTCGCACTAGGAGATTTACTCAGATTATAGGTTGCCATAGCGCTAGGAACACCTGTGTCTGTGGGTAGGTATACTGCAACTGTATGGACTTTTGTTAAAAATAGCCTTCAAACACCATCTGTCTGCTCTTTCAGTTCTCCCCACACAGCCCTTGAATTTTTGACTTCAGAAAAAAAAATATGCACATGTTTTTACTTGAGAGTTGACTCCAGACTCAAGTGGAAAGTTTGTTTTCTTAGAAAAAACAGAATTGAAAATATAACTGAAATTACCTCAGTTTTGTTGATATCACTGCAATTTTGATATGTATTTCTTTAAAAGTTGAGAGAAAAGTACGCTGAATCTTGTCACTTAATCTAATCTCTTCCATGAAGAAGATCTTTGGCTAAATCCAACAATTTTGGTAACCACTATCATTATTAACTATTTCTGATTCTAGGTCAGGTGCACATTTTCAATAAATTTTAGTTTTCTTCATTAAAAAGTTAAGAAAAGTGAAGTTCCTGAAAGCCTTTTATTGAGTATTAACATAACTTCATAAGAAAACTACTTCATATTGTAACTTCAGCATTTTGTAAATATTTTTGTATCATTTCCTCCATCAAATAGATTGGTGCACATTTTCCAGACGGGGACTATTTTGTAGATCTTAGCTCACATTTAAGCTCATATCTGAAGCCTCCGTACAATACAAGTCTTAAATACATTGGGTCGGTGGAATTAACCTTCGTCAGTAATCGACAGAGACATGATGACACCACCCATTGGAACACACATAATTTATACAAGAACGCTTGTAACTTCTTGTTAGGAGCATCCTTTTTTCAGACATCGCTATCAAGTGAAAATCAGGAAACTCATGAATTTCATATATGTGTATTGATTTAAAAAAAAAAATTCCCACAAAGAAAGGGCAAAACTTAATATTTCACATTGTGATGTGAAATAGTGCCTTACTGTTAGACTGCCGTTCATGCCTGGCAGCACCCCACGTGTCTGAGAACCAGCATGCTGCTAAACTTGGGACCTGATGAAGAGGATTAAAATGAGAAAACCTGTTTTAATGACTGAAATAACCACCACCCACCACATGTATATGCAACATCAAAATTTTGCTGAGTTTCAACATCATTGATATTCTGTTTTTAATATTTGGAAAGTGATTTGTCTTGCTTAAATTTATTGCATTGGAAGGGAGGGGGGGAGTGCAGCACTGCATATTTATGATCTAACATTTCAGGATTTATTGTTTTCATTTTCTACTTACATTCCTGCTGTCCATAGTTCTTTAAGAACGACATATGTATATGACATGTGTTTAATACTTTTCATCACTATCTTTTCAAGGAAAGCAGCTGGAGAATTGGTCAGTAAATATTCAGCAAGATGTCAAATATCATAGTGAAGGCTGCGGAGGAATCAGAAATAATAGAATTGTCAGATGCTATTCAGACCATCTTAGATGACGATGGGAAAGAGAATGAGCCACTCCTGCCCTCAAGTTACTTATCAGGGACCGAACTTAAATCTCCCCGTGCAAGATACATTAACGCCATTTTAGAGGATTCCAACGTGGATAACACTCCACATGATGGCAAGGTAATCAATTCGTCAAGAAGCTTTTGTAGACGTTTGGACAAAAGCGCCACCACCCCAAATAGGAAACGTGAGCGTCACCTGAACAGCGTCAATATACTGTGCAGATCTAAGAAGAGACGGTTAGAGAGAAGAAATTCAGAAAATTCCCTGCTGTCTAAATCGCGTATGTCACCAGGTAAGTAAGTAACATATTGTAAGGTAAAGCTAAAGTAAAATATTTGTAACTTTCTACACGTTGACCAATTGTTAGATTAAAAAGTTAACCAGAATGTGTTTTTTTGCAATTTCAGACAGTCAAGACAGGAGTTTAAATAAAAGTCTGCCACAAAATCAAATATTTTCCTATTTGAAATAAAGTTCTTTTCCTACCTACCCACCCAAGATTTTGAGAAACTCACATATATTATATTTTGGCTAATAGGCATCATATTGTAAGTTAGGCATGCTCCAGTTAAGTTCAGCAGACCCCTAGCTTTGCCCGCCCTGCCCTCAGCAGAAAAAATGTATAATTTATTTTTATTTTAAGACCTAATAAATTTCATAAATGAAATAACTTACATGGATACAGAAGAGATATTGATAGCATAGTAAGCAATTGTCTTGTTTGGCTAATGACTGGTCCTAGTTTCATTCTGGGGCGCCCTGGAATCTACGCCGAAAAGACGCAGTGCTTCGTGCGCACATTAATGAGCCCCTCGACAAGTCTAGTACCCTGCCCCTTTTTAAATCAAGCTAGGGGTCTGAGTTCAGTATGCCTTTGGTTTGTTGCTGTATACATTATATCTCAAAGCATAAAGTAGTTCCAAATAGTGTTTACACGGGTACCCGAAATATCCGGGTACGCGACCGATTGAGTTGCTACCCGGTTCCGAAAATACAACCCGGGTATGGATTTTTAAAATATTACCAATTACAAGCTGTTTCTGTTTAAGAATTGTATATTAATAAGAATAAATCTTATCTTACAAGAATTATAAAAGTGTTTGTTTTCTTTCTATTCCAACGCAATGCAATAAAACAATCATAAAATATTGTCACGGATCGCAGAAATGATGTTGAATGAGTGATGTGGCTAGTAACGTAGGTACGCTAGTATTACTACATGTACTAGTAGCACAAAACTTAAACTCTCTAAACTTCACTGTAAAAAAAAGATATACAAACCAGCACGCAACAAGCAGTGTGTGTAGTATGCTGCAGAAAAAATATATTGCGAACTTTGAGGTTGTACATTATTAAGCTATTTTGAAAGCATGTCTGCTATTTGCTGGAAAAAAATGTAACACCTATTATGAACCAATCACAGGTTGTGTTTAAATGAAATTGTTACGTGCTACTGAGCGTGCACATAACAGAACTGTGGAATCGCGTATTATTCCAGAAAACACCCGTTCCATGAAATTTTGTGGAATTGATAGAAACATTTGTATTTTATTTCTTTATTCACAAAAACAAAGATACGATTAAAAAAACAAGATTTTACAAGGTACATTGTTAGATTTTAAGACATACTACTTTCGCGAAAAGTATTGAAAAGGCCTTGCGGCAGGTCGGATACCCGACCGATGATGCAGGTCGGGTACCTGGTCCGATTTTTGGACCCGGTGCAAACACTAATTCCATAACAAATTGTTCATGAAGCATTGGCCTCCTTTTCTTAAATTGATATTGTAATAACTATGTTATTCAGTTTCTGTTAGGAAACTCTTCGGCGGGCAGGCAGACATAGCATCATTTTTGTCTGCCTGCATAAGATTCCTGGTTTTCATGGACAGGTGTATATCATATGTGATTTGTTTTCTGATCCATACTGTACAGGTACATGCCAGACTTTTAGTGTGAGTATATTTGTTCGAGTACGAGTACATGGCCATGAGTACGATTACAAGTCCATCAATTTTCATTTTGCTGAGCACGAGTACATGGCTACGAGTACGAGTACAAAAAATTGTACTCAAGTACGAGTGCAGATCATGAGTACGAGTGCAGATCATGAGTACGAGTGCAAATCATGAGTACAAGCAATTATGTGTAATCATTAACGTTACATACATGTTAACTTTAATAGGAAAGTGCTGAATAAGTGATGATAAAAAGAGGAACAACACAATGAAATAAAGATGATTAAGAGTTTATGAATATGATAATGGTGCAAATGATGATGATAATGACAATGAAGATGGTATTGTGCAGACCCCTAGCTTTGCTGTTTCACAGGGGCGGTTCTTCCCGCCCCTCCGTGTTCCCGCCTTGTCCCCCTGGGGGTCCGCCCTGCCCCTCATGAGAACAAAATGTTTTTGTTTTTTTCTAAAGATTTATTTCTATTTTGAACTATATGAAATTATATGAACTCAAGGTAATCTGATTTTTGTATTGCTGGTTTTTCATTTGGGGCACGCCCCTCCCCCCTCCCTTTCTTAGCGATGCCACTGGGTCCCACAATTTTGAACCCATTTTAACCTCAATTAACATTGTCAATGATGCAACTTGTAAGTTTATTGCAGATGTTAAAGTGAAATAATCCTCTTTAATTAACATATCTCCTGGATGGATAGCATCACTAGCTTATAGGCTATAAATAATGCGTTGCTATTGAATTAATTTATATAGTATGAAAATTCAAACAAAACTGACATGCTTGAATACATCAAATGAATGACTTAGATAACAAGTTCTTATATAAGTAAATAGTTTAAACTTATTATGGAGGTAATTTATTTGATATAGTTTTAATATAGTTTTTATATATTCAATAATTGCAAAGATTATATGGTTATAACAATTGGTGCCTTTTTTCCAATGACAAAGTTGTATGCCCTATTGTAGGTAATAACTTTATTAGAGACAGATAAGTTTGCTATTAATGGCTACCTGTTTATACTTATCACAATATTGTTTGTCTTGGCTATTCAAGTTGAGTTGTCAAATTTAAAGTGATTAAAAATTGTAAACATTGAACATTTAGATTACTACAAGAGTAATCTTCATGAGTCCTTACATATCTTTATCAATATAACTTCTTTACACAAAAAAATGAAATAATAATCTGTGAACATCTTTTAAAAAAAGTAAATTAATGAAAAAGATAATAAAAATTGTTTCAGTAAAATATTTCAGGCTGATTAATTTGATTTATCAATCAGAAATGTTTATATGCCTACTCTACAAGTAATCACACTGGATAGTACTGTTCCTAGGGTAAAGGAAAAGATGGATGTGCTAAAAGTAGTTGTAGAATTAATTAATTAAAATAATAATTTGATTAAATTTGTCTTGGCTATTCAAGTTGAGTTGTCAAATTTAAAGTGATTAAAAATTGTAAACATTGAACATTTAAATTACTACAAGAATGCAGGTCTATCTCATGAGTCTCTACATATCTTCATCAATATAACTTCTTTACACACAAAAAAAAATAATCTGTGAACATCTTTTTTAAAAGAAGTAAATTGATGAAAAGATTTTAAAAAAATTGTTTCAGTAAAATATTTCAGGCTGATTAATTTGATTTATCAATCAGAAAAGTGTATATGGCTACTCTACAAGCAATCACATTGAATAGTACTGTTCCTAGGGTATAGGAAAAGATGGATATGCTAAAAGCAGTTGTAGAATTAATTAAAATAATAATTTAGTTAAAATTTACTAATAAAAAAAACCTAAAAGATACAACTGAAAGATATATAAGGACAGAAGATATTTACTGTAAGGACTCCTGAAGAAAGACCTGCATTCTTGTAGTAATTTGAATGATCAATGTTTACAATTTTTAATCACTTTAAATTTGACAACTGAACTTGAATAGCCAACAGACCTCCGTGGACTAGTGGTTAGAGCTTTGTCCTTTCACCCGCATGTCCCAGGTTCGTGTCCTGGTGCGTCTGCAAGCAGTGAGTTCACAACTGGTTATCAAATGCGGTGGCCCTCTTGATATTATGTCCAGCACTGGATGCTTTTGGGACCTTAAACCTTGCTATGCTATGCTAACTAAAAAACCATGAGTATGAGTAGGAGTCCAAAGGCTATTAGTACGAGTAAGAGTCCAACAGTCATAAGTACGAGACGAGTATAGGCATGAGTACACAAAAATGTACTCGATTATACGGAGTACTACAAGTCTGGTACATGCTGTTGGCTCCCCTGACCCAGAATTATATGTGTTTAATAGGAAACTCCACAGAAACCTTTTTTTTTTTTAATAGACCAATAAATTTTAAGATTATAAATCTCCATTCCATGCAAACCTTATACTGTTGCTAATGTAAGTATCATGAAATCACTTGTCCCATCTTCTAGGGTCAACCTCAAATTATATGCTGTCCTGGCGTCGCCAGCGACCTCAATTTCTTTTGGACAATCATAATTTTAGTGCAGTTTGTATCAAACAATATGTTCATCAAATGTCAAGGCAACCCGATTCTCTTTCTGGATAACAAGAAGTGGTGAGTTTAATGCCGGATGGCTAAGTTGTCTTCAGCTTGATTTGTCGAACCCTGTGTAAAGATACTGAATTATTTTTCTTTGCAGGACGTCACATGAGGCTGTATTCGTCCTTTGTCGAGGGCAGAATGGAAGGATCAGGAATGCGAGTGGTTGAGCCGCCTCCTGGATCAGCTGACTCGGGCGTCATGGTGGAAGATGCCACAGGTCAGCTACACCCTGCCGAATTTGTACCCCTGATGGTAGAAGAACGAAGTGGGGGCTATTACGTTACACCGGGTTCCAAAAAGAGGACCATGTCTGCAGAACGAAGTTTACTCACTAAATCAATTTCAAGCAGTAAAAGTAAGCCATTTGTGATATTCGAGTCAAGTTCTCCCATTCAGATAACGTTCATGGAAGAATGAAAAATAATAACTTAGCATAAGGAAATTTATAGCTTTTTTTGATGATGTCACAAAATTAAATTAAATTTGCATGAATTATTATAATGAAGCTATAAAATTCTAAAGTGTTGCATATTTTCTCCCAATTACGCTCAAGTTGCTGCAAAATGTCTTACTGCTGAAAAATGCCTTACCTTATCCTGTTGCTAATGATTTTGAAACGCCTACTTACAAACTTCTTCATCCTATTATTAGAAGGTGGGGCGCAAGATGACAGCCTGACAAATATAACATGGTTGAGACGAATGTCAGCGCCAGATGTGGAATCCAGTACCACTCCCCACACAGCACCTGCTAGTGTAAGTATAGTGTGTGTTGTTATTATGTGTGAGAGTGATGATAATAATACAGATTTGTAATAGGCTCATATCTACTCGGCAGAGCGCTCCAAGCACAGAAGACAAATTAAGTTTAACAACACTAGACAAAACAAGAGACAAAAGATATATTGCAGGAATATTCCTGTGCATGTATGATAGAGGACTATTAAAAAAATAATTTAGTTTAAGGAATATTCCCATGTTTTTTTTTCATGTGTACTGTTAAAGAATATTCCCATGTTTTTTCGTGTGTACTGTTAAAGGAATATTCCCATGTTTTTTCGTGTGTACTGTTAAAGATGTACTGTTAAAGGAATATTTCCATGTTTTTCTTATGTACTGTTAAAGGAAATATTCCCATGTTTTTTCTTATGTACTATTAAAGGAATTTTCCTATGTTTTTCGTGTGTACTGTTAAAGGAATATTCCCATGTTTTTTCGTATGTACTATTAAAGGAATATTCCCATGTTTTTTTCGTATGTACTGTTAAAGGAATATTCCCATGTTTTTTTCATGTCTACTGTTAAAAATATTCCAATGATTTTTTTGCATGTACTGCATACTTCTATAGCCAATTTGGTACAAAACTCGGGTTGATATCATATTCCGTTCAGGAGATACATATTTTTAAAGATTCCCAATTGTATTTAAAGTTTTTGTACAGTATGATGAATACGTGTTTGATGATGTCATAGAGGCAATTCCATTGCAAATGTTTATGTATTTCTTTGAATGTTATTTGGTTATTTCTGTATGATTATAGAAAGAAATTTTCCAAAAGTGATTGAAGTAGGGTATATTTGGCAATGTATATAAATACCTAACTTTCATCAATTTATTTTTCTAGCAGGTTTTACTAATAAACAAGGATAATAGATTTTAATGAAATTTATCAACTTTGTGGGAGAATGTGTTGCTGTGGCATTTATTGGCATTTTTTGTGAACCTTAAAATTTGAATATCTCCTGGTAGGAATAACATATCAACATGATTTGTGTACTAAAATGTTTCTAAATATTTCTCTTTCTAATGAAAGGTTACGAAAAAACATGTGAATATTCCTTGAAATAAGTGCACATATGAATGAAATAAATACTCCTAGTAAGCCGATTGGTAATAGAGCCATGTCGTGACAGCACTAATCAAAAGTTACTTCAATTCCCAAATTGTTTAATTTATTACAAGCATTTTATAATTGTTCTTATACAGCATGAAACAGATAGCAACAGCGACCGACCGCCATATTCTTACAGCGCTCTCATTCAGTTTGCGTTAATCAGCATGCCATCGGGACGGATGACTTTGAAAGACATCTACGAATGGATCCAGGCAAACTTCCCATACTTCAAGACTGCCAAGCTTGGGTGGAAGGTATTGGTTCAATAGTTAAATTTTAAGTTTTTAACCTCCGCCGACAGAGTTGGATGGAGGTTATGTTTTCTCCTGTGTTTATTTGTTTGCCAATTGCCATCAACATATCTTAAGAACTTAGTAGTGACTGGAGTTTGATTTAAGTTACTTTTGGCATTGCCACTATTTACATTGCACATGTTAACCCTTACTCTACCAGCACCTTTTTGAAAGTGCGCCTGGGATGCGGAGACAAAGACGGGGCACCCAAAACGGCGATAATATCGCCGCGTGGTAGAGTAAGGGTTAAGCACAAGCTAATTATTGAAGGGTCCTCTGTCTTCCTAGCAGCAAACACGGGCTTTTTCGCTCCAGTTACCCGGTGGGCCATCCACTGGGACCATGCTGCATATATTTTCGAGTTGGCACACTTGTCGCGGGTTGATTAACCCTTACTCTACCAGTACCTTTTTGGAAATGCGCCTGGGAGGCGGAGTCAAAGACAGAGCACCCAAGACTGATAATATCGCCGCGTGGTAAAGTAAGGGTTAAGCAAATGTTCATGCACAGCGAAGCAATGTGATTGGACAAGAGGTGACACACCTCTAATTTGCATTGTACCTTTATCTTGTGACAAACGGTTGTTAAATTGGTGCATTATAGAGGGTTGTTATACTTTTTCACGGGGAAGTTACTTTTCTGTATTATATATTGCATTTGTTGTTGATTTTAAATACGAATGAGCATGAACAGCGCTCAGCCCAACTGTAAATTTTCCATGGCAAAGGGACTGTAAGGAAAGTTGTTCATCCATGAACCCCTAAAGGACTGGTGACATGTAGAAGCAAGTTGGCTTTAAACTGATGTTTGACACTCACTGAATACTGAGTAACCCCTATATCTCCAAAATGATAATTGGAAAAGTGTGAAAATCCTGTTATTTTGAAGTTTAGAATAACCACTTTCTGTGGCGTCTGCAAACTTATTTAAATATGTGACATTGCAAGTTGTAGACCCCCAGAACTGCCTATTTAAACGCATACAAAGTAATTACAGACCTAAAAAGTTAAGAAATTTCATCCAGAAGATTCCTTTTGAGAACTTGACGGAGATATTATAGACTGCCATATTATACCTGAAGATGCAATCCAACCATAAATGTTCCGGATATTACTGGGGGAAATCAGCCATTCTGAGCCGGCTGAACGCGAAGTTCAACAAACCCTTAATAAACACCTTCACAACACTGCAGATTGAAGGTAACTTACGAATACATTTTGAAATAATTAGTGCCTTCAGTCTCATCTGGTACATGCACTGATTCATACAATTCTCTCCTTTTCATCTAAGCTATACCATCATGCGATCTATTTCATAAAAATCGCTAAAAGTTTAGGCCTACAACTGGACTCAAGCTAGTAGTAGCCAATAAATACACACAATACACAAACGCATTGTATGTGTATAGGCTAGGTCTATGTATGTATGTGCATAGGCTAGGTCTACGTACGTACAGCCAGCTGGAGATCAGTAATATCACTGTCCAACTTGACAAGTCACAAAATTTTAATAACAGAAATCAGAATAGAAAGTTAAGTCGTTTATATGAGTGGCAAAAATAGGTTTTTCTAAGATTGTAAAAGACAGACATTTTTTGAACTACATATGTATTAGAAAGTTGTTCCAAATTAAAAATACATCAGTTGATACCAAATTTGCTAAATGTCACCAAACCTTTAAAGAATTAGTTCAGGGGTCATGCAAGTCCATCTTATATGAAAGAGGACTACAAAAGAAACAAAATGGTGAAGAAAGCATTCAATAATCTTACTCATCAAGAAAATATGTAAGTTTAAAGTTCTGTATCATTTGTGTATAAACGACTGAAATCAGACTAGTTTTGATGCATAGCCTCAGATTCCTCATAGTTTGTATGTATTCTATCATATTTTGTCTTGTATTTTTGTATCCTAAAAACCATTGGATATGTCAGGAAAGTAGTAAAACAGAATCTAGTAAGCATAATTTTAATTTACCACCTGAAGAAAGTTGAAAGAAAAATAATTCAAATACTTAAGTATTTTAACAAATTTTCTCTGAAATACATTACTAATTGTTAAGAATGTGTGGATGAGGGTGCCAACCTTCCATAGTAGACTTACTACACCATCATTTCTCACACATAAGACAACCTATGAAGATATTCCATAACTTGTTAGACTTACTACACCATCATTTCTCACAATCCCATGAAGAAGCTCTGGCTTTAAACTTGAATATCCATTTTAGCCAAAAGATATTGTACTATGGTCATTCTGTGTTCTGTATCCATGAAAGGTATTTTATTTTCGGTTAATTACCAGTTTTTTGTTTTATCTATTAAAGGGGGAGAGGCCGCCCCTGTAAAATAAAGTCTGACATAATCCTTATTTCATATAAAAGAATTGAAAATAACAAATGTACTAACCAAGCTTCATAACTCCAGAAACAATCCTAACACATTTTTTGAAATTATTTAAAACTTTAATGCTACTACTACTACCATGGCAGTACCATGGGAGCTGCCATTTTGATTTCAAAACATGCAGATTATGATGTCATCAGTCCAGCAGGATGTTGGAATGCTTTGTATTTCTTTATAATCTACCTCAAGTTTTCTAGCTGATGAAAAATTGTTTTCGTTTTGTAAGGGTCAAGGAATTTTTTGTGTTCACATGAAATTATCAAAACATGTTGTTAAAACTTTGTTTCACATCGTTTTGAATAAAAACTTGAATCACATTTATAAAGAAATACGTTATAATCTTTATGTCCCTGTTGGGGAAATTATGTCAATATGCACAATATTTCTATACAGAATTGAAGAAAATGGCAGCCCCCATGTATTGATTTCAAACATGAATATAGCTTGAGATAGGAATAAGATTTTGACTTGCTGTATTTGGCAGTTGGTTAAGATTTTTATCCTCTATTATATGAAATAATGATTGTATCAGCCTTTATTTCTCCTTTATGTCCTGTTTCATATAAGATGATTGGCCACTGAACTAATCCTTTAATTAGATATGTTTAACATTTATGATATAAGTGTGAATAATAGGCACACATGCAGATTAGAATTAAAGAAACAGCACTTTGCCTTATATAGTAATGAACAAAAGGTGACAAGCATACTTATTTCCAGAGAAACATGTTTGTAGTTTTCCAACAATTACACTGTAATGGGTTCTGCCAATTATCTTGTCATAATCAGCCAGATCCGATCCGATTTCCGATAATTGTTTATGATAGTACTAATTAATGGTGATAAACATGCTGTGGGCAGTGTTAGTGAGCATAAATCAACATGGATGTATAAGATAATAAGGAGGAGAATACATGTTGAAATTGAAAATCAAAGATAAAATACATTTTTCGTCATCAACATGAATATATATATTTTTTTTCTCTCAGCTTTTCAGGTTTTAACGTTTAAAAAAGAAAAGAAAATTAATACAAAAGAAATGAAATACAAAATAACAATGATCGAATCGGCAATCCGCCGGCATTTCACCGATTCTAATTTTGTTGCCGATCAGTCATAATCGGCCTTGTTTGTGAAGCCCTTGTATTTTTTTTTTTTTACATTTATAGAATTCAATCAGGCACAACTTATCCCTTCACAAGATCTTCATTCGAGAAGCTCCAGACGGTCCAGGAAAACCAGCCTTTTGGACCCTAAAGCCTGGCACTGTGGTGCGCCTCCCAGAGAATCGTCTTTCATCATGGAAGGTAACATGACAACGGATTGCTCCCACAAAGTCCCCCAGTCATATGCGGTACGGACGGGTGTCACGGTGCCAGCATCATGAGGGCAGCAGATGGGAGTCGTGTTCATGTCAGCCCAGCTTCTCTCGCAGCAAGACCGAGAATAAAGCAAGGTAATTAGCTAGCTTACATAATTTATGGTTCTCAAACCACAAGTTTTAAACGAGACAAAGTCTGACATAATCCTTCTTTCATATGATATAATAAAAAGTTACAAGGTCTTCTGACCTAGTTTCATATTTCCCAAAGCAATCTAACACATTTTTTAAAGTTTTAAAAACTTAAATGATGCTACTAAATAGTACTATAGCTGCTATTTTGATTTTCTAAACATGCAGATTATGATGTCATCAGCCCAGCAGGATGTTGGAATGCTTTGTATTTCTTTATAATCTACCTCAGGTTTTTTAACTAATGAAAAATTGTTTTCCATTTGTTAGGGTCAAGGTCATTTTTGTGCACACATGAAATTATCAAATCATGCTGTAAAAACTTTGTGTCACGTCATTTTGGAATATAAACTTTAAAAAAAATATTTTTAAAGAAATACATTTTAATTCTTATGTTCCTTTTAGGAAAATAATAATAGGAACATTTATATAGCGCTTAATCCACACTGTGGAGTATACTCAAAGCGCTTATACAATAAAAATTATAGGTTAATGTAAATAAACGATTAAATCAAATTATAATAAAAATCAATAATACTTGAACAAGTAATGTCATCATGCACAAGATTTCAATATATGATTGAACAAAATGGCAGCTTCTATTTGTTGACTTCAAACAAATAACTTTAGGTAGGAATAAGATTTCGACTTGCTATTTTTTTGATGCTCTATCATATGAAATAAGGATTTTATCAGACTTTACCTCCTTTTTTTTTTGTATTTAAATATCAAGAGTAGGACAGTACAACACTAACGTTATGTGAAAGTTACAATGTACCATACAGTAATACTTACAGCCTGACGTAACAAGTGGAGTTCACAGAAGTAATGGATGAGAACTTGAGTCAATATTTCCACTTTATCCAGAAGAAAATGTCCTAAAATAGTTAGCATAACGCTAATTAAGTGATATTCTGATGTCTGATTCAATGAGACTGATGTTTTGAAATAGCCTAGGTCAATGTGACACAGTTATACTGTGGAACAGGGTTTGCACTAGCTTTGGATTTTTGGGAGGAAAATTCCCTCTTTCAAAAGATTTTTGTTAGGGATTTTAGAATTTTGGTAGGGAATTTCATAATTTTAGTAGGTAAGTTCCACGTGTAGGCAGATGATGCCAAAAATAACCTTTTACCAAAGGTAAAACTCTTAAATTATATTTACTACCGTAAATTGCTTAAATATTAGGGCTTTGTATTTACGTTTATAGCGACCTAGATGGCCAATTTTGTGTTCGTTTAAATGTGACCTTTGACCTAGAGTTTTGCAAAAATTGGGAAAATGTTGCAATACCAGTTAAGACCCCTGACACCTAGCGACATGCTGTGCTATCATGACCACGCTTTTTAGAGCAATAAATAAGAAACATCTTTGCCCCCCCACAAAACCAAAAAAAGTTTTCATATGCCACGATACCTAATACTTACCTAAACTACGCCCTAAACACTCCTTCTTCCACGTCTTCCCCCTCCCTGGCAATCTACACAATTTCCCATACCTTCAACTGCACATGGCCATTGTAGTACATGGCTCAGGCTGAGTTCTTAGTGTAGGGATGTACCAGATCCAAATTTTTTAGATCCGTCCGGAACCGGATTTGGCCAGATCTGAGATGAAATCTGGATTTCCCTTACAAAAAAAGATATCAATAACAAAATGATATTATGGAAAGGGAGAATACCTAATAAGATAAAGTATATAATTTGTTAGAATTGTCCCTGTAAATAGGACTTCGAGTGGTGTACAGTGTAAATACATTATCTAATTAACAGAAGTATTAACTGCAACAAAAGTCTGAATGATTGCATGATACATGTAAATGTGTTTGTTTAAAACTTAGAGTGCACCTTTGACAGTTTGAAGTTTGTGAAAAGGTCACATTTAAAAAACTCATATATTGAGAAAGAAAGGAAATTAGTGGGTTGTGAAGAAACTGCAAATAATTACAGCAATTATTCATCATTTGGTAAAAAATGTTTTCCTTGGAATAAAAAACATCATTGTGTATACCATTCCAGAAATAGAAGAAAACATATTACATGGATATCAACATTAGGCTTAATAGTGCTAAAACTGCAGTTCTAAGTGTAATTTAGATTTGTCACCAAGAATGTATTTCAATATTTACAACTGTTATGCTGATCAAAGAATGTTTTTTTTTTTAGATGAATATTTAATAATCCATTGTACTTTAACTGACAGTGTGACCCTATTAGATGAAAACTTTTCCATTCCATCTATCTGAAAAGAGACTACATGTATTTTATGTTGCATTATATAATTAGTTCAATTTAGCAATATATATTGAAGGGAAGCAGTTTAACAGATGACAATGATGAAGAAAAGAGAGAAGCCCTACAAAAAGGGGTAAAGCAACAATGATAAGATAAGGAATGTCTATGGCTAAAGTTAACTACCCAATTTTTGGCAGGCACCTATACTTTTGCTTTTTCAGAGGGTCTCCACCCTGCCCCTTATTGCCTCCCCCACCCTGCCCCTTATTGCCTCCACCCTGCCCCTTATTGCCTCTTCCACCTTGCCCTTTATTGCCTCCTCCACCCTGCCCCTTATTGCCTCCTCCACCCTGCCCCTTATTGCCTCCTCCACCCTGCCCCTTATTGCCCCCACCCTGCCCCTTATTGCCTCCACCCTGCCCCTTATTGCCTCCACCCTGCCCCTTATTGCCTCCACCCTGCCCCTTATTGCCTCCACCCTGCCCCTTATTGCCTACACCCTGCCTCTTATTGCCTCCACCCTGCCTCTTATTGCCTCCACCCTGCCCCTTATTGCCTCCACCCTGCCCCTTATTGCCTCCACCCTGCCCCTTATCGCCTACACCCTGCCCCCTTATTGCCTCCACCCTGCCCCTTATTGCCTCCACCCTTCCCCTTACTGCCTCCACCCTGCCTCTTATTGCCTCCACCCTGCCCCTTATTGCCACCACCCTGCCCCTTATTGTCTCCACCCTGCCTCTTATTGCCTCCACCCTGCCCCTTATTGCCTCCACCCTGCCTCTTATTGCCTACATCCTGCCCCTTATTGCCTACACCCTGCCTCTTATTGCCTCCACCCTTCCCCTTACTGCCTCCACCCTGCCTCTTATTGCCTCCACCCTGCCCCTTATCGCCTACACCCTGCCCATTATTGCCTCCACCCTTCCCCTTACTGCCTCCACCCTGCCTCTTATTGCCTCCACCCTGCCCCTATTGCCACCACCCTGCCCCTTATTGTCTCCACCCTGCCTCTTATTGCCTCCACCCTGCCCCTTATTGCCTCCACCCTGCCCCTTATTGCCACCACCCTGCCCCTTATTGCCTCCACCCTGCCCCTTATTGCCTCCACCCTGCCTCTTATTGCCTACACCCTGCCCCTTATTGCCTCCACCCTGCCTCTTATTGCCTCCACCTTGCCCCTTATTGCCTCCACCCTGCCCCCTTATTGCCTCCACCCTGCCCCCTTATTGCCTCCACCCTGCCCCTTATTGCCTCCACCCTGCCCCTTATTGCCTCCACCCTTCCCTTACTGCCTCCACCCTGCCTCTTATTGCCTCCACCCTGCCCCTTATTGCCACCACCCTGCCCCCCCATTGCCTCCACCCTGCCTCTTATTGCCTCCACCCTGCCCCTTATTGCCTCCACCCTGCCCCTTATTGCCTACACCCTGCCCCTTATTGCCTACACCCTGCCCCTTATTGCCTACACCCTTCCCCTTACTGCCTCCACCCTGCCTCTTATTACCTCCACCCTGCCACTTATTGCCTCCACCCTGCCCCTTACTCCCTCCACCCTGCCCACTTTCACTAAGAGCCCTACATTTTATTCACAACCAGAAAACCAAAGCTTATGAGGTTCCGACGTGCAATTATATGGATTTTAATTTTTGAACTATTGTATAATAAGTGTTATTACACAATGGGCTCAAAATAACAATGGCACCAAATAACTCAGTTCTCACAAAATGGAATTGCACAATTAATTAAGTTCAACAATTTGTATCCCATTACACTTACTAACAACATTACTTCAAACATTTTAACTTTAAGCCCTGTCTACTCATTAATATGCATGATATTGCCACCAAAAACAATAGGGCACATCTGCAGTCCATGGGTAATTTGTGTTCCACATGTTATGACCTGAATCCCACATAACATTCTTGAGATACTGTGTTTACAAAGCTTTCTTTAACAAAATCATGTTAAGCCTCTGCCCACTAAGTATATTAACAAAATTCAACATTTTTGTACCATGAACATGTACACACTAGTTAACAACATAATCACACCCTATATGAAACAAAACATACCTGCGGTTGTTAAAGTTTGAGCATTTTAAGATTTTAACATTAAGCCCCGCCTACTCATTGATATGCATGACATCACTATCAAAAACAAAGGATACATCTGTGGATCATGGGCTATCTGTGTACAAAATTTGACATGAATCTAGTTTACTGCATGCCATCATGACTGAATAGGTTCCTAATGCTATCGCATTGGAATTATTTTGGAAATATTTTGCCTTCTTTTCATGCTATTACACAGCAGTTTATTCCCCTAACAATATAATAAGATGCAGGGACACTACTTGTTGAATTGATTACTCCATGATTTACATTTCAAGTGTCTTCAAGACTTTAAACCTGCCCACAAAGTGCCCTTGATGCCTTGTAAATGCCCCTTTTTGTCAGTGACATTCCCTACCCCTTTCTGGATCAAGCTTGTTGTTTGTATTACTCTGATAGAAACTGCCAGAAATGTTTATATTTTTATACTTACTGTTTGTTGTCATGGTTGTAGGCCCTATACTATGAAAAAGCTTCAGTTCATTACAATAGTTGTATCAGTTTGGTCATACCATGGATGTATTGTTCTACCTACCTCCATGGTCATATGTACTTGGTTTGGTTGATTTATTCTAACAGTAGCTCAAAGTTTTCATAATTTTAAATAAATTATTATGTTAAACTGTATCTTTCTTTACTTTGATAGTTTTATTATTTTTTGGAAAGAATTTACTTCAATTTGAGCTGTTAACATCATCTTCTTTAGAGAAAATTAGAGCCAGATTTTTAGAATAATCGGCTGGATTTTTGTGCAAATCCGGCTCCTCACTATCTGGTCGGATAGTCCGGCCAGATCTGATATCCGGTACATCCCTACTTATTACTAGCAGCTACCATGCTGAAGAAACTGACTGTAAATAGTTTTGTGATAGCCCCCTTATATATCGCTGAGAACATTCCAGAATTGAAATGAAGTTCCCAAATGAGGCTAAACTGGGAAGTCTTTTGACTGCTTAATAAACTTTTGATCCAATGCAGATCTAAGACTTGAGATTCTTTTGTTTGGAAAATGACCACGCAATTGGCGAAGAATTTTGTGTGACACGCATGCAAATCAAAGAAGCTTACGGTTTGTTTTAGGTATCTTTGGTTCAAAGAGATTTTTAATCGCTAAAATTCATATTGTTACTCGAGGCCTAATGTTATCACTGAATGCTTAGCGCGGTTTTGAACGCTTGTCTTAGCCAGCAGCCCCCGGTAGCTGTGCCACCATCCCGCATGGCTTCTAATTTTGTGCGAGATTCTGAGAAGTGATTGCGCGATTCTCACAATCGCGCTGCTAATACAATCCCTGCTGTGGAAGCTATGCATTGTAGGTTTCTCTGTGTCTTTTGGTGCTGTTAACGATAGCGATTAATCGCTTGGAACTCTTCAAAAACGTTTAGTAAAACTCTAAACGATTAATCACAAAAATACTATATGGGTGGCCTAGTGTACAGTAACAATTAGCACCACTGAAAAAGATTGTAAAATACTCAAAAAATCACCTAAAAGATTTAAATAATAAACTGAAAACAAACCCCTCTATGCTTAAAATGAATGAAAAAGGCATTAAAAATCAAGCAAATTCAATCATTTTCTTGATTATCGATTGTTTAGATCTTCCCACAGCGTGTTCATGGCCAAAATTAAATTCAAAATTGTTGCCGCACTTTAAGAATTAAAATTGATTTACAGTAGGGAAGTGCCATTTTACAGGCCTTAGCCAATATTGTACTGGGGTACGGTCGATGTACAAATATTATTTTGTGACAGTAGATGGAACTTCAGAACGGCCAGAAATCGGCAACATTTCTTGTTAAATATTGTAACCCAGGATCTTTATTATTAACTAGTTTCATCAGCCTAACGGGTAATTATAAGACATTAAATTTGCATTTGGTGAGATTCTTGGCCTATTTTTGGTCCAAAATTACAAGGTTTGTTTGTGTGTGTGAACTGTACCAGTTCAACGTAATTTGTTATTACTAAGTTTTGGGTGAAGCTTTGTTGCGATTAATCGCTTAAACGCTTGCAAATTTTGGCGATTAAACGTTTAGTGATTTAATTGCAAATCAACAGCACTAATGTGCTTATTCTTGCGCATGCCTGTTTGTAATAGTGGAAGTCCAGCCGTTTCTTGTGGCTTAATTTTTCACTTTTTCGCGAAATTTCTGATACTGCATATAGGAGTATTTATACTGCATCCATTGGCCCAAACCAATTCTACCAAGAGGTTCTACATCATGTGCCTTAGTATCCTTACCAATGATCATCGTAACAATGATCGTTTATGCAATGTTCATAATATTAAAGGGACAAATTTATGGCAAATTCGCTACGACATATCCTTATACTTATAATAACCAAGAGAATAATGATTGTTGTTCTTTGAATTGCATGCATTTTCTTGTAGGAAACCTAAGAAAGATTTTTTGTCCATATACCCTTCAACATTTCAGGCCTCCCGGTAAACCTTTAAAAACCTTTAGAAACCTTTATTGACAAATTGAACCTTTATTTCTTTTAAAATAACCTTTAAAACCTTTAAAAACCTTTATTTTCAAAGTTAAGTAAGGTAAATGATTCAAGTGCCAAGGTTTTAGCTTCATTGGTAAGTATACACATCCATTTAATAGCATATCTGTTCTCAACACACATTTAAAAAGTAGCAGGACCAAAATAAAATTTCCAACTTCACGTAAGTAATGGTCTTTTGGCGCCACCAACTGCCTTTTGCCCAAAATATGCTCATTGTATGAAAATTTATTTCATGAGTTAACATTTATAAACCTTTTTATTTAAATCCAAAACCTTTAAAAACCTTTATTTCAACTTTTCCAACCTTTAAAAAAAACTTTATTTAAAAAAAGAGTCACTGGGAGGCCTGACATTTCTATATATTTTGTTTTCCTACAGAACCTTCCAGGCCCAAACCAATTCTACCAAGAGGTTCTACATCTTGTGCCTTAGTATCCTTACCAATGATCGTAACAACCAATCCATCTACTGGGCAAATCATCCCCTCAATGGCGATCGCCTCAGCTTTGGACTCGCAAGAAATGTTCGGACATCACACAACCCCTAAGGGGGCCAAGAGGGGCAGGTACCAAAAAATTGCCCCAAAAGCGGAGCCATTTAACACTCAGCCAACGATCAAATATGACTACCAATCACCACTGTCTTATGATTCTGGATTTGGAGTAAGCGGATTGGATCTACTTGACAGCAATAGTATGTCCACCCAGAGGTCAACATCTAGAAGGAAATGTAGGTCATCATCGTTGTCCGTCGCCCCAGCCAGTCCACCCTCAATGTCCACCCCTCTGAAAACTCTCAGCGGTTCAACGAGTCTGTTTGAAAATCTAGGCTGCCTGACCCCCATTGAGGATTTCACCAACCTTCGCGGAGGCTGCGAAGAGTTTTTGACTATCACACCCATCAAGAATTCCGGAATGACTCCGGTAATCAAGGAAATATTGAACAATATCAGTGACATTGATTTATCCCCGCTGGGCTCCTCTCGACAGGGGAGGAAACTGATGACGCCCAAGAAGGTGGTCGTGGAAAGAAATGAATTCAATGAAAGTTTTAATTTTGATGAACTGTTTGACAGTCCCGAGGCAAACACTAATGCCTTTAATTTTTCAAACCTCAGTTTCAACCATTTATTTTCACCTCAGAAATAGAGAAAAGTTACTCATATATCCTATTTAATTTTTTACCCACCTGAACTTAACATATTTAGAATTTTAAATTAAAGCCTTTTGTTTCACAAGTTTGTTTTGTTATTTGAAAACAATAGGAGTATTTATTTTGCTATGGAATCTTATAGAAAATGTCTTGAATCGGGTCAGAAATGACATTATTTTATTTTGTGAAGAATTTATTCTGCAGACTGTGTTCTAGGAGTTATCGGATTAATCATTTAACTATTTTTTAGGAGTGGAGTTAGAAAAGATGACACCAAAGGGATACTTCAATTTTGAAATAACCCTTGATACCTAATCGGTCATGGCACGACCGGTTTGGACATGCACTTTAATGTTTTTTATTTTACTTCGTCAAATAGGCCCACAGCAGTGATCCTGGTATCATTTGAAAGAGTGTGAATAGTTCAGAAAATGTAACTTTTGATGGGGTTATGATAAAGATTGTTGAGAGAGAAAAAATGGGTTGAAATAGAGAAAATTAAAAGAATTTTTTCAAAACTTACTTGCCAAACTTCCAGACCTTGCTTTTGCCTGAAAACCCATGAGGAACTGTCAAAGACATCAATGCATCCAATCAATACCAGTCAAATTTTAACCACCCCTATTATGAATATTTTTTTTTTTGGGGAGGGGGCAAAAGTTGTGCAAAATTTAATGATTTTGAGCCATTTTGAAACCAATTTTTGACAAAAATCGTAGTTCCTGATCACAATACAATTGCCCTACGCAAAAAATATCGTCTGAATCGTTATTCCACACATTTTAAATGAAAACTACCTCTTTGTTTATACCGAAATATAACTTTAAAAACAATCCACACGCTAGTCAATAGCCAATGTGATGTAATGGAAAGCATGCGGGAAGTTCATGTGAGCGACCCTGGTTCGAAAACTAAACCGGATTTGTTTTTCGTGAGTAATTAAAGCAGTGATTATTTTGTTTGTTTATTTTCATTGTTTTGCTTTAAGAAAAAAAAAAATTAGACTGGTTATCAATGAAAAGGAAATTTCACAAACAATACAAATATGGAAAAATAAATCCTCCATTTTCATTATTCACAAGAAAAAATACAAACTCAAAAAAGCTCAAGAAATTGACCTAAAATTTGCAACTTTGCATATTTATGTCAATATTTTCTTTATTTTGACTTTTTTATTGCCAAGTTTATTATCTTAACATTCATATAAACCAAACTTGTGGTGATAGAAAACGAAAGGAAATGTTTGAGAGAAAAAAAGTTACGAATAATTGCAGTCAAGTTTTGAACTGCATGTGAGTCGAAGAATTAAGAAAGCAATATTTTACACCTAAACATTGAAGGCATATTTGAAATGTGAGAACTGTTTACCAGTAGCAAACAAGAAATGCTTTAAAGAAAAAAAAATAAATTAAAAAAATTAATAATAATAATGATAATGCATTTATGCATTCGTATTTTAGTTTCCACTTCAAATTATATTTACTGACCCTGATGCAGCTGAGAATGACGCTAAGTTACTGTACATGTACATGGAAAAACTTTATTGCTTTTTTTATGTGTAAGGTTGATCAATCAGTGCATGATTGATCGATCAGTGCATGATTGATCGATCAGTGCATGATTGATCGATCAGTGCATGATTGATCGATCAGTGTGTGATTGATAGATGTGTGTAATACAAGGTGTGGGGGTCTCCAGTGCCTGCTCTCACAACCAGGAAAACAAGGTTACACCCAAGATCTTCTGGGTGGGGCCGTCATTTACCAGGTGTGAAACAAGCAGGTTATGTCTAAAATCTTCAATATAACACCCCAAGTCTTTAAGACCAGTCACCAATGCCGACTTACATTTCTTCACATATTTGACAAAAAGGTGGCATATTTTACACAAAGGTGGCATATTTTACACAAAGGTGGCATATTTTACTAATAGGTGCCATATTTTACACAAAAAAAAAAAGTGGTATATTTCACAAATTGGTGGCATATTTTACAAAAAGGTATCATATTTAACAACAACAAGGCATCTTTTACCAAAATTTGTTAAATCTTTGTCATAACAGTTGGAAGATTTTCCAGTATAGGAAGATTGAACATGCTAAAATGGCAGAAAAGTTATTATTATCCATGCTGCATGTTTTGCCCCCCAAATTTTCTGTGTATGCTACTTTTTGTAGAGAA
The DNA here is from genome assembly GCA_020152595.1 of Chiridota heheva. Lineage (NCBI taxonomy): Eukaryota > Metazoa > Echinodermata > Holothuroidea > Apodida > Chiridotidae > Chiridota > Chiridota heheva. Next base: position 1,830,795 of record JAIGNY010002305.1, read on the forward strand.
ACGTTGTTTTTAAATATCTGAATTCAAAGCCAAATAATAGTGATAAAGGTTGAAGTGTAATACATGGCTGTTACAGGGCTTAAATTCAGGAATGTGACCTTTAAAGGATTAGTTCAGGGGTCAAGCAAGTCTATCTCATATGAAAGAGGACTTCAAACTTTAAAAAAAAGAAACAAAATAGTAAAAAAAAGCATTTATAATCTTATTCCGTTAAGGAGATATCTAAGTTTAAAATTTGGTATCATCTGTGTAAAACGACTGAAATCAGACTAGTGATACAATAGCCTTAGATTCATCAAAGTCTTTATGTATTCTATCAAATTTTGTCTCGTGAATTTGTGGCTTAAAAACCATGGGATTTGTCGAAAAAATAGTGAACAATCTAGGAAGGTTTTATAAATATAATATACCACCTGAAGAAAGTTAGAAGAAAAATAAATTAAATAGTGAAGAAAGAAAAATATACTTTCTTTAAAATACATTAAAAATTGTTAAGAATGTGAGGATGAGGGCGCCCACCTTGCATAGTAGACTTACTACACCAGTCATTTCTACACAGATAAAACAGCTTTAAACTTAAATATGTCAAAACTTTAATATTTTTGAATGCTTCACCATTTTGTTTCTTTTGATGTCCTCTTTCATATAAGATAAACTTTCTTGACCACTGAACTAATCATTTAAAGCACACTTAGCCAAAATGTGGGGGTCGTTATTCTGAAGAATGTTTAACTAAACTTTTTTTTTGCATATAAGGGTGTTTCAGTTGACGTCATAAGGTCACATTGCCATTTTGTCAGGAAAAACTCTGTTGTCTGCTGTACGCTTAATTAGACCGACATATGTTTGCATGTTGTTATATAAGATTATTTTTGTAAGATAATTATGCCATAATCTTGCTGTGCTGTTGGTTGCACTAATAGATGTTGGTAGACCTACATATGTTTGCATGTTGTTATATAAGAATATTTTTGTAAGATGATTATGCCGGAACCTTGCTGTGCTGTTGCTTGCACTACTAGATGTTGGGAATAATAAAACATTTTTTCGATATTCATCTGATCCTAATCGACGTTCGAAGTGGGTTTCTGCGGCGACGCGACGGCTTTCAACCTACGCTTCACACTAGGATTTGCAGCAAGCACTTTATATCAGGTATTTAGGTTTGTCCGAGTATAGCGAACAATGAGCTGGCGTTAACGTTAAAGTTACTCTTCTTATACCCGGTGAATATATCAAACAAATAAAATATGAAGTAAAATCGGAAGAGAACAAAAATTGTAATTACTGAGTAAAATTGCTGAACTGGTACTGGTAGGTTAGCATGTAGTATGTTTGTTGTACATGTGATGTGACTGGGCCATGTGAAGATACGTGAAACACAAAAACATTGCTGCCCTGCAAAATGGCTTCCAGATGAGTGATGAAATCCCTCTATTGGCCTAAAAACCCCTTTTAAAGTTTCGGGATAAGGGAGGGGGGGGGGGAGGTTATAGGGAAATAATTGAAATTGTTTTCTCAACTTTACTGCGAAGGAATGGAACACTGGTATATCTGGCACTGGCAGGTTGTTCTGTGAGTAGGCAGTGATGGCTCTAGGAGGGCCCACAGGTGGTTCACCACTCCCTGATGGGTAGGCAATGGACCATCCTCTGGAGCCGCCACTAAATTCATTCCATTCATTAAAGAATGATGCCATGGGGATTCTTATGTCAATGACAAGCTGCAATTTTTGAATCGGTGGAATATTTTTAATATAATTTGGCAGAGAAAATTGTAAAAAGATGTCTTGCAGGGATTGTCACCTTAGTGCAACATTGATTAATCTTACAACTTAGAAAAAACAGTCAACTTGATTTTATTTTATTATTTAAGCATTTCATTCCATGAACAGGATGATCACACATTGAAGTATTCATGGTGATGTATTATTTGTACAGAATGTATATTTGGAAATACATTATTCGCTACACAATTCACGTCTTCTTTTATTTTTATCAAAAAACCGAACTTGTGAAAGTCAGTGCAGCTGCAGGGAAATTTGTTTACTATTAATGTCAGATTATGATCATGGAAAGTGAGGTGAAGTGTGTGGAAATCCCTGGTGTAATTGCCTGTGCTGGATTGTGGTTTCTGTTGTAAGCAATATAGACCCCTCAGCAGATTTTAGATTTTGTTGGGGCTTAACCCTTACTCTACCAGCACCTTTTTAAAAATGCGCCTGGGAGGCGGAGATCAAAAACAGGGCACCCAAAACAGTGATAATATTGCTGTGTAGTAGAGTAAGGGTTAAACACAGGCTGAATATTGAAGGGTCCTTCCTGTCTTTCGAGTAGTAAAGTCAGGCTAGTTCTGCTTCAGTGGCCCGCCCACCGGGACCATGTTGCATATATTTTCGAGTTGGCACACTTGTTGCTGGTTGATTAACCCTACCAGCACCTTTTCAAAAATGCGCCTGGGAGACGGAGTCAAAGACCGGGCACCCAAAACGGTGATAATATCGCCACATGATAGAGTAAGGGTTAAGCACAGGCTGATTATTAAAGGGTCCTTGGTCTTCCGAGCAGCAACGTCAGACTTGTTCCGCTTCAGTGACTAGAGGGCCGCCCACCCAGACCATGCTGCATATATTTTCAAAATGGCACACTTGTCGTGGGTTGATTAACCCTTACTCTACCAGCAACTTTTTTTAAATACGCCTGGGAGGCAGAGTCAAAAATGGGGCACCCAAAATAGCGATAATAATTTGGCATGGTAAAGGTTAAGACAAAATGTATTTCAAGGTTTAGACTTAATGTTTAATTTAAATGGACTAAAAATTGGTCAATATTGAAATTTAAAAAAAAATTAGTTCTGTGGTCCAGCAACTGTATGTTATATGAAATAGTACCTTCAAAAGAAACAAAATGGTGAAGAAAGCATTCAAAAATCTTCTTCAACTAAGGAGATATCTAAGTTGAAGGCTTTGTCTTATCTGTGTAGAAATGACTGGTGTAGTAAGTCTACTAATGGATAATTGGCACCCTCATCCTCACATTCTTAACAATTGTCTTCTAAAGAAAGTTTATTTAGATTTTTTACATAATTTTTTCTTGAACTTTCGTGGTATATTATAAACGCCCTTCCTACATTCAGTTTTACTACTCTTTTTAGAGTATCCCATGGTTTTTATGCCTCAAAATCACAGGACAATATATGACAGAATACATCAAGATTTTGAGGAATCTGAGGCTATGACATCACAACTAGTCTCATTTCAGTTGTTTCTACACAAATGATACCAAACTTTAATCTAAGTTAGTGGAATAAGATTTGTGAATGCTTTGGTTATTTTGTTTTTCTTTTGAAGTCCTCTGTCTTATCAGATTGACTTGCTTGACCCCTAAACTAATCTTTTTAAGATATCTGGGACTTTTTGCTTTTAGAAATTCACTGCAGTTAAATCTCTAAACACCCAGAAGAATTATTATTATAATTCAATCCTTCACCCAGTGGTCGATGCAGCATTTTCATGGGAGGAAACACCATTTGACCTCCTGACCTAATTATGTCACCAATTCAAGTAAAAATAAATTCTTAATTTCTTTTAATCTTAGTACATCTGAATTATTCTTAATTATCTTAGTGAATCTTAATTATCTTAGTGAATCTTAATTATCTTAGTGAATCTTAATTATCTTAGTGAATCTTAATTATTCTAGTTAATCTTAATTATCTTAGTTAATCTTAATTATCTTAGTTGATCTAAATTATGTTAGTTAATCTTAATTATCTTAGTTAATCTTGATTATCTTAGTGAATCTTGATTATCTTGGTGAATCTTAATTATCATAGTTAATCTTAATTATCTTAGTGAATCTTAATTATCATAGTGAATCTTAATTATCTTAGTGAATCTTAATTATCTTAGTGAATCTTAATTATCTTAGTGAATCTTAATCATCCTAGTGAATCTTAATTATCTTGGTTAATCTTAATTATCTAAGTGAATCTTAATTATCTTAGTGAATCCTAATTATCTTAGTGAATCTTAATCATCTTAGTGAATCTTAATTATCTTAGTGAATCTTAATTATCTTAGTGAATCTTAATTATCTTAGTGAATCTTAATTATCTTGGTGAATCTTAATTATCTTAATGAATGTTCTGACAAAAAAAAGACTAACAAAGGTGTTGTTATAAAATTTATGCTTCTCTGTACATATGTACAACTGTATTCAACACTGGCAAATTCAGCAATATATCTCATACATGTACATGCTAAATGTTACAAAATGGAGAATTTATTTCATGAGGTGAAACGTAATAAAAAGTTAATCTAACTCTACCAGAGAAATGTACCACTCAACAATATAGAAACAGTATTCAGGGAATTTTAGGAACATGGGTCCCAAATTTTCAAGAGGAACAAGATTTTCTTGCACGAATAGGATCTTCAAATTCTGCAAACCTTGAATGAATTAAAAGTTAAATCTCTACGAGCCAATAAAGGCTCATTAAGACCAGTGCTTTCTCTTGTTTCCTTGGTGCAAGCGGATGAGAGTACTTGACTCCTGTTGGACAGGACACCAGCATGGGTGTAGCCAGGGGGGTTGACTAAGCCCCAAACGGTCGAAATGTTTTGCTAAAAGGTCTGGATATTTTACTAAAAGGTCCGGATATTTTGCTAAAAGGTCCAGAAATTTTGCTAAAAGATCCAGATTTTTAGGCAATGACCTTTTCTTGTTGGCTCTTCAGTCAAATTTATCTTCCGAACTGTTTAAAGACCGCTAGGTTGACCAAATTTTGGAGAGAAAAAATTATTCTATCGGCAATTTTGTTCGCTTTACGACCTCCCAAATCCAAAAGGCTGGCTACACCCCTGACCAGTTCATCGCAGGCTAACTCACCAACAAACAAATAGTCATTTCAAAAGTGAGTCGACTGGAGCAATCAACAATGAAGTGTCTTGCTCTAGAACACAAAGTGGTACTCAAGAGTGAGAATGAAACCCAGTACCGTTGAAGTACGAGTCTGGCGTTCTACCACTTAGCTACCACGCTTCCTTTCCTTGAAAGATATATGGACAGGTAGAGATGTTTTACCCAGCTAAACATTAAGAATTGTTAGCCCTTAGACCCCTCCAACCCGACACCCTCGATTTTCTCAAAATTAGGGGTAATCCACACCATTCAACCCGAGAGACTTCACAATTCATTGACTAACAACCAGCTATTGTTACACCATACACAACACAGGGGTAATCTATACCTTCTTAACTGACAGCATCCTCATAGTCTATTCACAGTTCACTTGTTAGCAAACAGCTACTGTTACACTGTATACAATAGGTCATTCATCTGGGGCTCAAGGCACATAACTACTGTTCAGTGATGCGAATCAGATTTGTCCTTGGCTGAGCATAAATATACATTATATGCTTGGGAGGACTTTTTGCATGGTATTTTCAACCATTCAAGCTCGTGTTGTTACTGCCTGTCTATACATTTTAAATGACAACAATAAAACATTACAACATTCCCTGGAAGGACTGATTGACAAAAACATAATCCAATTTCTAAGCAGAAACCAAAATAACATTTTTATTCAACTGATATTTTATTTCAGTAACAGTTCACGCGTGACCATGTTCTCCTGAATTTTCACTGAAGGAACATTAATCCTGACTGAAAAGTTCAGCTCAATCCAAAATATCTTTTCATGAAGCAATATCTTTCCTTAGGAAAAACTGTCCAAAAATCATTCACAGTTAATGCACAAATAATCTCAGGATGATACACTGCTATTTTTATCACCAGTTTGAAAACAAATTTCTTCCACTAAGATACCTAACACGGGAGAGTGATTTCAGTCACAAAAGTGCCATGTGTATTCAACACTGGCTTTGTGCAATCATATACACACAAATAACCTTGTGCTACTTGGCTGTGGTGTGCATGGGAATGGCAGATAAACAATCATTGTTTGGAGTAGAAACACAATACACTGGACAGAATGTCGGGTTAGTAATTGTCATACCCCAGTTTCAGGATAAACTCAGGTGTCCGGTGTAGGTAGGCTTAAAGAAACTTTTCGGCAAGTTCCCAAAAAATAAAAAGGAACTATTCTAGTTTCCTAGAATGACTCAACGTCAAAATTCATATCACCTTGATTAAGTACGAAGCTTCTGTGATATAAGTCCATATAATCTATTATGCTGTTCTGCTTTACAGTAATGTTTGTACATGGTCTCAGCCCCCTCCCCAGAAAGGAAAGTTTTTTCAACTGTCAGGGACTGAAAGGAACTTTCTGTGTAAGTTACAGCTTTTTAATTTTGTTTATCTTCACTGAGGAAGGCTAGCTCTGCATTGGGTAAATCCTGAGGCCACCCACGCCATAACTTCACAAAACATAACATAAGACAAGCCTTTTGCACCTTGATATTACACGTAACAAGTCTACACCACAATCTTCAGTGTCATTTAGTTTCTTCATACACATTGTCATGCCTGACTGCCATTGGCTATTGCATGGATGCTGGTTGGAAATACAACAGATGACGTTCCCGACGCGGAAACCTGCGTGAGCATGTCCATGCTGAAATGTAAACCTTGTGAAACTGAAGCTTGTAACTGTGCGGCGCCGTCTGGCGTTACTGTAATTCCTTGATGACCTTTGAGTTTGATATCATGGGCTTCTGGAAAGTAATCGTCTTTGGATGACGATTCTCTTCGGGATCCATGGTCAAAGCGCCCTCCATCCCCTCGGACACGATTCATCGCATGAGCATGTCTGGATTCATGAAGGTATTTCTACAAAAATTAACAATTAATTGTGCTGTTGAACATTTTTTGAAAAATATGCATGGAATGGATGCAATAAAAACATGCAACAAAAGGGAGCTTTATAAAAGCACATACTCGTTTGGCAACCAAACTATACCAGGCAGTGCCGTAATTTTCCTCCGAAGAGGAAGGGGTGTGACTTGCAGCATAGGGCCTCAGGTAGAGACCCCCAACCAAAACGGACATCCTAAATTCAAGAATTTTTTGTTTGCCAAAAACTACTTTTATTTTCAAAATTTACCCAAAAATGGGTGGGTTCTGAAAAGTTTGTGAAAAACATGCATGGAATGGATTCCATACAAATATGCTCCGAAAGGGAGCTTTATGAAAGCACATACTATGGCAATCAAATTATAGTGAGCAGTGTCATAATTCTCCTCCAGAGAGTGAGAATGAGGGGGAGGGGTGGGGGGGGGGGAACTTGCAGCAAAGGGTCCCAAGTGGAACCCACAGTACCATCACAATGCAAATCAATGGGTTTACCATAATGGACATCCTTAATCCAAGAATTTCACAGAAATGTATGTTTTTGCCAAAACCCACTTCCCCTCTGTCCCCTCCTAGAATAATGGCCCTAAGAGCAAGAAGCCACAACACAACCCCACTCACCCTTCTCTCTTTGGGTATCCTCCCCTCCGCCTCTAATTTTGCTCTGGCCTGCCTTCTCTTCAGTATTCTGTGGTACTGTTTGGCATTGACGTATAGCGGTTCCTCTTCCAGAAGTTCGGCTGCTGTTGCTCCTGCGAGTGGTATTTTTTGCATTGTATGGACACCACCGGTACCTGGCACCATCTGCATTGTAAAGATACGTGGTCAGGATTATCAACCAGAGCATCAATGATGCAGACGCCACCCAATGTAACATTTGTCCAAATTTAAAAATACTTTAAAATTTCATAACTTCTAAATTATGGAATAAGATATTAACATAGTTTTTTTCACCACTTTGTTTCTAAAAAAATACTCTATCATATATAAAAAAAAATGAAAATCTATGGAAATATTCCTTTAAATTGTTTTAACTTCTAAACGAAATTAGATATTAACATAGTTTTTTCACCACTTTGTTTCTAAATTTGTTCTCTATCATACATGAAAAATAAAAATCCATGGGAATATTCCTTTAAGTGATTTCCATAACATCAAATCTTAAAGGAGCTGGCGGCCAAAAAGCGAGAACGCAATTTTCGTGGATCTTTATAATATTCTAACACACTCTTCGTGCACATGAATATTCAAATTAATCGTAAATACTTCTTATGAATACTTAGGTATCTTTTCAACAACATGATTATCAAGAAATGAACCTGTGTTATTTCCCTTGACTTAGCAAACGATCGAAAGATACTTTAACTTCATTCAACTAATCTTTGTAAGATTTGGCTAAAATTAATCTCTCTAGCAAAGAAATAGGCTCCGCCCACCATAGCAATGTGGTAACTAGGTGGGGTAAACAAACCTCAAATTCGCAATCATGCATTGACATTTAGATGTTCATGTGGCCTGCCGCAAGCTTTGATCCATTTATGGCACTTCTCCAGATCTTTAGAGTTTTTAGCAAAAGGAATAAATAAAATCCCGTTTGCTAACCATTCAGGGTAAAATGGGAATCGGATTTACAACATCAGAGCGGGCCCATAGGTGCAATTTTTGTTCACCATCTTGTCATCACTCAAGTCTGTGTGTGCAGAAATTTGTTTTGTGCAGTATATTGCATTGACTGCATGAGGACGTGCCAATAGCTAGCTGTACTGTACCAGCACCGTGTAGGATCTTTGTCCCACTTAATGCGCACATATTATTGCTGGGCAAATTTGTGCGGTGATTGATTGAAAAGGCCGTCAACCAACTAACTTAGAGATGTCAATTATAAAAGTGGGAGCAAACGTTTTGACATAACAAAGAAAATATTCCCTGCTTATTTTGTACAAGAATTTAAAGCAAATCATACCATAATGACTGTTCCTGGCTCGGCTGCGTTTGTTGACGGCATGGTTATCAACTGCTGTGTAGATGATGTGCTCCCTAAACATGCGAAGAAAAACCAGAACCAAAAGGTTTTGTGGTTCCGATGCTTTTTCATTAGCTGATTGATTTGCAAAATTTGTATTTACTGTTATGTCATTGCATATCATGAAATATTTGTTCCATGACATTGAATCATAAAGCACACCCACCACCTCCCTCTCTCTCTCTCTAGGTGCCGAGTCTGGAACAGACATTGGCGATCATGGCCCTCCAGTCACTTCTGTTTAGAGCTAAATGCATAAACTTATTCTTACTTGGGCTGTTGTTGGTTGCCCAGTTGTTTAAGCTTTAAACATATTTAACTCGCTGCCTTCCTCTGCTTCTTTTGCCCTCAATTTTCCCACATACTGCAAGCTGTTCCAACCCACCCTCCCGATAAACATGCCCGACAAATTCCATCTGTCTCCTTCTGATGGCATTGAGTAGGGACCTGTCCATGTCTGAAGCTATCAGGACATCATCAGTTGTTTTCCTTTCTGTCCAAGATATTTTCAACATTCTCCTAATGAACCACATTTCCGTACCCACCATGCAGATCAATAAAAATATTGACAACATTATAATGTTGACAACATTAGCACAATAATTAACAATATCATCAAAGCATGAATGATGCAAAAACGATTGCTCATGTATCCTATTTCAAGAATTTGTCAGTTCATGACATCACTACTACAACATTATACGTACAGACATAACCAATCTGTGTGCCACATATAGCATAAACCTGATATACACCGTTTATGGTGTTTACATCATTTAGCACTTTCACATTAAGCCACGCCCACCATGTATATTAATGACATCTGTTGATAACATACGCATGTACACAATAACCAACAAATTTATCATGCCCAATATGATGCAAAACGGACAGTTGCTTAATCACTTTTTGCAAAATTTTCACTTTATGCCCCCCACTTATTAATATGCATGAATCACCACCACAATCATTAAGTCACATCTGCAGACCATGAGCTATCTGTGTACCACACATGATGTGAATCCAGTTCATAGTTTTTGAGATATTGGTTTACTTTTGCTTTTTGTTTACAAAATTATATGAAGTCCTGCCCACTACACATATTAATAAAATTCAAGGTTTTTTTACCATAAAAACATACACACTAGCTAACATTATTATAACAAATATTAAACATAACACACATGTGGCTAGACATTTCAAGATTTTCACTTTAAGCCCCGCTACTCATTAATACGGATGACATTATTATCAAGAATTAGGGCACATCTACAGACCATGGGCTATTTGTGTACGAAATACGACATGAATCCAGTTTACCGTTCTTAAGATACCGTGTTCACAAGCTCTTTTCAGCAAAATCATATTAAGCCCTGCCCACTATGCATAGTAATGAAATTCAACATTTTTATGTCATGAACATGTACATACCAGCTAACATTAGACCAAATATGAAACAAAACAGACGTGGTTGTTAAATTATGAGTATTTCAAGATTCTTACATTAAGCCCCGCCTACTCATTGATATGCATGACATTACCATCCAAAACAATAGGGCATAGGGCTATCTGTGCACCACATATGACATGAATCCAGTGTATCGTTCTTGAGATATTGCGTTTACGAGCTGGCCATCACAAACATACACACACACACATGCCATCATGACCGCATAGGTTCCTGATACTATCGCATTGGAACCGAAAATAGGGAAGTAATGAGCATTATCTTCATGGGTGTAGCCAGGGGGATGGTGTCCGTGTTGTACTTTCTTCCCCCCCCCCTCCCCCTCCTTATACAAGGTAAATTATATAAGAAGGTCCATCCAAATTTTGAGGCAATAAGCTTAAATTGTTATTGCTCTTGGGTTAAATTTTCAATTCTCTGAAGAGCGTAAAAGACTGCCATATTCACCAAATCTCCAAATCTTCAGAAATAGTTTAGGCAATTCGCAATTTTTTGCCTCGGTGACCTCCCAACCCTATCAACAAGAACAACCTTAAAATTGTGAAATCAGCATACTGGATAATGAGTTCTGATCAAAGTTTAAGGATGTTATTATGTATAACAAGCCAGTGTTCAAAATTTATCAGAGGAGGTGAGGGGGAGTGAAGGAATTTGTTTTTTGTTTCACGGGAAAAGTGTTTTGCGCAAACAAGATTTTCAAAACCTTGCAAATAATATTTGCCTGATTTTCAGTAGAACTGACAAGGAAAATAAGCAACTACCAGCAAATCATGCTGGTGACCTTTTTTTTTGTTGTTGCTTTTTAACATTTTTTTGCTCTTTTCCTATGTTGGCCTGAATTCTTCCAACACTATTTAAAAAAAATTCTTAATTTATTAAGAGTTGTGAACAAATGATTTTCTTTCTGATCTCTTCCCCCTCCCCTTATACCCATGCACTTTATATACCATATCTATAGACCTTCACATTTTTGATCATAGACCACTAAAATGTTTAATCATAGACCGTAGACTATCAACATTCTATTAGTGCTGTCACGACATGGCTCTATTACGTATCGATTATCGTGGAGAAAAATATCGCAATATATTGGTATATCGCGATACTTTTCAAGAAAACTGACTCATGACGCAAATTGTTAATATCACTATAAATGTTACTTCTTTTATGATGAACGCAAGAAAAACGTGTGACTATTACGTTCATCACACGTCGAATCATGCATGTGTTTGGTAATTCAGTCAAAGGGACTATGAATCATCCAAGTGGTAGCCAGAGAAGCATGTTCTGGGCCAATTTTTCATTCTTCGTGCCAAATTACATTGGCACGTGCCATTGTGGGGTGACGAAGCACTATTTTTAATTAGTTTTTATGTTTCACGATATTTTTGCAAGTTTTTAATGGCCTAAACTTGACTTTTAGATTAAATATTGTAACGTTAGAATTGTAATGTACGAAATAGCCTAGTTGCGAGAAAATTTCTTAGTTAATTATTAGTTTTTGGAAACGCGATATGTCGTGAGAGGCATATTTCATGTCGTGGGAAAAGAGATATCGCGATAATGGACATGTCATGACAGCACTACATTCTACCATGGTAACCATACCTTGTGATTGTTGTATTTGAATGGTGTTGGCATCACTTGCAGCAACTGGCTGGTAAAGGATAGTCTGGCCATCTGCAGTGACAATTTGTTGGAGCTGCCAAGAAAGGTTTGTACAGGATAAAACATGCATCACATGTCAACAATATATGGGCAATTCCTCACTCCATGACTGACGTTACAATCTTGAAATCGCCCCTGCTTATCCCTGGGACTCTCCCAGGGTTAAGTGGGGGCAATTCCACGCTCCATGACTGATGTTACAATCGTGAAATCGCCCCCACTTATCTTTGGGACTCTCCCAGGGTTAAGTGGGGGCAATTCCACGCTCCATGACTGATGTTACAATCGTGAAATTGCCCCCGCTTATCCCTGGGACTCTCCCAGGGTTAAGTGGGGGCAATTCCACCCTCCGTGACTGACGTTACAATCGTGAAATCGGCCCCGCTTATTCCTGGGACCCCTATTAGGGTTGAGTGGGGGTGATTCCATGCTCCATGACTGACTTACAATCGGTAAATCGTCCGTATGCATTTATAATATATCTCATGACATAAAAATTATTCAGATTTATATTTATATTGTTTCCGTTTAGTTTAGGGTGATTTTGTGATTTTGGAAGGCAAATTTCCATCTTGTGACTTTGCTAAACCCTTTGACTGTGAGCAACATACAAAAATAAAAAGTAACCGTTTGCAAGCCAATTAACCCTTTGACTGTGGGCACCATATAAACTGGTGGCTTGCAAGCCAATTAACTCTTTGACTGTGGGCACCATATAAACTGGTGGCTTGCAAGCCAATTAACTCTTTGACTGTGAGCACCATATAAAGTGGTGGCTTACAAGCCAATTAACTCTTTGACTGTGAGCACCATATAAACTGGTGGCTTGCAAGCCAATTAAGTCTTTGACTGTGAGCACCATGTAAACTGGTGGCTTGCAAGCCAATTAACCCTTTGACTGCAAGCACCATATAATCTGGTGGCTTGCAAGCCAATTAACTCTTTGACTGTGGGCACCATATTTGCAGGTGTCTTGCAAGCCAATTAAATCTTTGACTGTGAGCACCATATAATCTGGTGGCTTGCAAGCGAATTAACTCTTTGACTGTGAGCACCATATAAACTGATGGCTTGCAAGCCAATTAACTTTTTGACTGTGGGCACCATATAAACTGGTGGCTTGCAAGCCAATTAACTCTTTGACTGTGAGCACCATATAAACTGATGGCTTGCAAGCCAATCAACTCTTTGACTGTGGGCACCATATAAACTGGTGGCTTGCAAGCCAATTAACTCTTTGACTGTGAGCACCATATAATGTGGTGGCTTACAAGCCAATTAACTCTTTGACTGTGGGCACCATATTTGCAAGCAAATTAACTCTTTGACTGTGGGCACCATATAATCTGGTGGCTTGCAAGCCAATTAACTCTTTGACTGTGAGCACCATATAAACTGGTGGCTTGCAAGCGAATTAGCTCTTTGACTGTGAGCACCATATAAATTGGTGGCTTGCAAGCCAAGTAACTCTTTGACTGTGAGCACCATATAAACTGGTGGCTTGCAAGCGAATTAGCTCTTTGACTGTGAGCACCATATAAATTGGTGGCTTGCAAGCCAATTAACTCTTTGACTGTGGGCACCATATAAACTGGTGGCTTGCAAGCCAATTAGCTCTTTGACTGTGAGCACCATATAAACTGGTGGCTTGCAAGCCAATTAACTCTTTGACTGTGAGCACCATATAAACTGGTGGCTTGCAAGCGAATAAGCTCTTTGACTGTGGGCACCATATAAACTGATGGCTTACAAGCCAATTAACTCTTTCACTGTGAGCACCATATAAACTGATGGCTTGCAAATCGATTAACTCTTTGACTGTGAGCACCATATAAACTGGTGGCTTGCAAGCGAATTAACTCTTTGACTGTGAGCACCATATAAACTGATGGTTTGCAAGCCAATTAACTCTTTGACTGTGAGCACCATATAAACTGGTGGCTTGCAAGCGAATTAGCTCTTTAATTGTGAGCACCATATAAACTGATGGCTTACAAGCCAATTAACTCTTTGACTGTGGGCACCATATAAACTGATGGTTTGCAAGCCAATTAACTCTTTGACTGTGGGCACCATATAAACTGATGGCTTGCAAGTTGATCAACCCTTTGACTGTGAGAACCATACATACTGTCTGCTTGCAAACTAGAGTAGGGACCAGATAATGACGAAAACCTGATTCTAATATGTTGCTACCCAATTCAATCCTATACTCAAAAGTTGGAATTAATTATAAAATTTCCCCGTTTTGAATAAAGGTTTCAAAATTGTTTGTGAAAGAAATAATATTAATGTAGTATAATATACATCTTTATATGCTCACACTTTACAACACATGTTCCCTCGTTTGCAATTTAATGTACTATTTATTGCACAACTACATGTGTGTGTGCAGTGGCATGGTGGCAGGGGTAAGAGCCTCCCAACGAAGCTTTCCGAGGAGGCATGAAAATCGTCTGGAGAAGAAAAAAAATAGGACCTAAAAAAATATACTATTAACCCTTAAAGACCCAGGGGTTCAAAACGTGACAAAAAGTTATCAGAATTTTTTTTCAAAATTAATTTTCACAAGTTTTCTTTTGTTTTCTACCACTATAAGTTTAGTTTATATGAATGTTAAGACAATTAACTTTTCAATAAAAATGTCAAATGAAAGAAAATATTAACAAAAATATGCAAATTTACACATTTTAGGCCATTTTAGGCCACATTAGGCCAATATTTTTGAGCTTTTTTTGTGAATAATAATTTTTTCTTGTGATTAATGAAAAATTAGGATTTTTTTTACATATTTAGATTGTTTGTGAAATTCCCTTCCATTGATACCAGTCTATATATTTTGTGAAATTCCCTTCCATTGATACCAGTCTATATATTTTTCACAAAGCAAAACAAAAAATAATCACCGCTGTAATTACTAACGGAAAAACGAAAGCCGAGCTTTTGGTGCGGGAATCGAATGCTGGTCATCCACGTGCTATGAACAGAGACTTGCTACTAGACCAAAGCGACTAACTGTGGAAGAGGAAGCTTTATTTTTACTTAAATCTAGATGTGATTACTTACTCTTTTTGATATTAATCGAAAGTAAATGGCTTGGCCTTTCTTACCATACATTTCACGTACGGTAGGTGTATTGCGATCAGAAGCTACGATTTTTTCAAAATCTTGATCTTAAAAAGCTAAAAATCATCAAATTTGGCACAACTTTTGCAAAAAATATATAATGATGGTACGGGCAGTCAAAATTTGACCAGAATTGAATACTTTGATGTCTTTGACAGTTGTTCATGGCTTTTCGAGCAAAAGCTAGGTCTGAAACTATGGCAAGGAAGCTTTTGAAAAAAAAGAAACGTTTTTTTAGTTACATTTTAAGCATTTTTTTCAATCCTTTTTTTTACATAATTCTTCAACATAACCCCCATCCAAAAGTTCCACTTTCTGAAAGAGCTATTCAAGCTCTTTCAAATGATACCAAGATCACTGCTGTGGGCCTATTTGACAAAGAAATATATTTTTTGAAAAAGTATGTCCCCAATTGAGCATGACACGCTGGTCTGGGTATTCAAGGGATAAGTAAGTAACATTTCATTTGTGTAGTCCAAAAATGCATGAATTTTTCACAGAAAAGACCATATTTTTTGCTACCAAAATCATGCCAAAAAACACTACTAGCTTCCTAGGTCTTTGTCCCCTCAGCGCCTAGGATGTTGACCCTGGATTTGACACAATTTTAAGCAATTTTCTGCTCTAAAAATCGTTAATATTTCAGGAAATTCGCCCCAGCACCCCTACGTGCAGCTCCGCCCAATGGATGTGACACATTTTACTTGAAAGCCCTTTTCTAAAACCATGACAAACGTAGGGCTTCATGCGAAACCCTGGATCCCCACCAGGGCTTTGCGACCTTCGCCCCTGTAGTATGCCTAGAGTTGACACAATTTTAAGAACCCCATTAATGAACTTGTTATAAACTTTTGGGAATTTTCTGCATTTTCAGAAAAATCTCCTTCAATTTCAAAGAAATCAAAAAAATTCGGTAATTTTCCTTCGTTTTCGTGAAAATTGCTTCCATTTTCGCGATATTTTCTTCAATAATTGGCAAGTTTTCTTCATACTTTGGGAAATTTCCTTCATTTTGCAAAAAAATTCAATTTTTGGGACGCTTTCTTCATTTTGCAGAAATTTTCCTTAAAGTTTTCAACCTATTTTAGTTTTCGGAAAATTTCGTTCTTTTTCATGCAATTTTCTTCCATTTTTGTGAAACTTTCTCCATTTTCGTAAAATTTTCTTCCATTTTCATGAAATTTGCTTCCATTGCAGTTTTCTTCAATTTTCTTCAATTTTCTTCCATTGTTGATAAGTTTTTTTCAATTTTGGGAAATTTTCCTTCATTTTCAGCACATTTCCTTTATTTTCAGGAAATTTCCTTCATTTTCTGAAATTTTTCTCCAATATTTGGGACAAGTTTTCTGAAATTTTTCTCCAATATTTAGGACAAGTTTTCTGAAATTTTCGGGAAATTTTACCAAAGCTGTGCTTCCAAAAGCTTTCTTTCCCCTCCTGGACCCGTATTTTGTCTTGAATTTTTTTATATTATTATTATGTAGATGCTTATATAGCGCTTATATTGAGAACAAAACTAAGCGCTTTACATTATGTGACTATACAGCAACAACAATAACAATATTGAATACTTAATTCCAACCAAAAATAGCAATTCAGTTTCTTTCTTTCACAACTTTTCTTTCCTCTTCTCCCATATTTTTCATTTCCCTCTTTGTTGTGTACCTTTTTTCTTTCTTCCCCCTCCCCCCTCTCTTACTTTTGGCTTATTTTTTTTCTTTCTTTTAAATTCTGGAGACTTAAAAAGGAAGTTCTAGGACCAATGGTGCCGTGGTCCAACATATCTGTATATAATTATGTTGTAATGATAAGATTAAAAGACACCTTACCTTGTTTTAAATTTGACCTTCATTTTATGAAATAATGGAGAGTGAGGGAGAAGGGGGCACCAAAATATCCTTGCCCCCAATGAAACATGACCCACCATGCCACTGGGGGGGGGGAAGTTCTTAGAGCAATGAACATGAAAAATTGTGGCCAAAACCTTGACTTTTTACCACATCCTTTTTTTTTTTTAATAATTCTTTTTATTTCTTTTCGTGAATTCTCGCTTTTTCTGCAGTTAAAATCCCCGGAACTGTGGTTTTTTTTGCCAGGTTTGCCTACTCTGTCCATTTGTTATTTCTGGTTTCTTTGAGATGACAGTTACAAAATATATACATGTACTAAAATTTAAATAAAAACAGTGAAAATGAAGTTTGTTGATACCGATATTTATCGGCTAAAGCTATAAAGCTAAAGCAAAATTTATTAGAGCCAGTGCTTATGCACGGTTTCCATGGGGCAAGCAAATGAGAGTACATGACTCCTTCTGGGCAGGACACCAGCCCATCACAGACAAACTCTCCCCCCCCCCTCCCCGCAGAGTGCTGGTACTCATTTTACAGCTGAGTGGACTGAAGCAAGTAGAGTGTCTAGCTCAAGGACACAATGCAGCACCCGAGACAGGAGTCGAACCTGTACTTTACGCATACGAGCATGACTCCTCGACCAGTGAGCCACTACACCTCACCAATAATCAAAACAGAAAACCCTCCCCCCAGAAACTTGGCAAATATTACCGAGAAGTTTTGCACAATTCTCGTAGCTCAAAAGAGACCTGTGACTAGTGAGTGTTGAAGTAAACGAATCGACTATGCGCGCGCGAAACATGGATCTCTCACATTTAATACCACAAACGTATTACAAAATAAAATCGCGGTTTACCGATGAGCTTTACGTACCTGTATTTGTTGAATGTTTGACTGATTTCCTTGTGGCTGTTGAATGATGATCTGCTGTGGCTGGGTTTGGTTCGTTTGAGCTTGCTGCTGTGGAGTCGAGACCACCTGAAGCTGTGGGGATTGCACAACCTGTAACTGAATATTTATAGAAAATCATTAGCAAAAAAAACTTGTGGATAGTATGCACACTTAGGTGTATACTAAGCTTAAATTATAAAGAAATGCAGAATGCCCATTAGAGATTTTTTTTTTCTTTTTTTCTTCAATGATTCTCTTTGAAGCTTTAGAAGAAATAACCAAATCTCAAATCGACTGTTGTTGGGATTATGGAGGCAAGTTGTTCATTCACCAGGTTTATTTAAACGTTCAAGCCCCACCACGAACTTGAAGTAAAAAACAAGCAATTGATTTGAATACTAATTGTGGATGGTTCAGTACAGTTGTGTATAAGAGGTATACAATTTTTCTGGAGACTCAAGAATAATATATCCCAAACTCTGTGGGTTAAGTGCTCCTAAATTTCATTGCAATGAATATTTACTGTATCACTTACCTGTTGATTGCCATTGCCTGATGGTACCTGGAGTTGAAAGGTCCCTCCCTGGCCGCCTGTGACCTGCACCGTGATTGGTTGACCATTAGCTGATATTATCTGACCATTGCTCACCTGGACGACTGGAGGCTGGAGTTGAAAGAATGAAAAATTAAAAATTAAATGTGAAAATCAAAGCGAGTGTGCAGATAAATATGAATTGAGCAGGTACTGGCTTACATACACCATTACCAATTTTAAAATTAAAATATTGCCAAACCATAATTACCACAATCATACCAATAATTAAGATTTTGATCCTCAATTCTCTTTTATACATCACAACTTTTTCAGAATACAGTACACTCAAACCCCTGGGGGAGAGGGGCACTTCCATATGTGAGGTATATGTATATTTGTCGCCCAAGCAGGTGCCTTTTTTTGCACCATTTACATAGCGCAGGTGTCTTTTCCTACTGAAAAATAATAAATAAAAAATGTACTTATCATTTTCTTAAGTAAAACAAATGTCTTTTTTTCATCATTTTTGTAGTGCAGGTCACAAAAAATGAGGTTTTACTGTGTTAATTTTGTACTGCTGGTCCATTTTTATAACATTTTCATTGAATACTTATACTGCAGGTATCAAAATTGACTTATTTCATACTGCAGGTATCAAAATTGTATAATTTTATACTGTAGTTACCAAAAAATCTGTCATACTGTTTTTCGGTTGGTGGGCTGCACACCCCTACCACTTTTAGTATGAAGTGCCTCCTCTCCCATCCCCCTTCCCCGGGACTAAAACTTCTTCAAACTTTGATTAGTCACAAACCCGAAACAAGAGGTGCTTTTGACATAAGACTATCCTGTTAAGGATTTATTATAACTGTTTCTGGTGAATATAATAATATAATATCTTTGCATGTCCATATAATTTTTGCAACTCTCTGTCACCGCAGTGTCATGGTATGTACAGTCGTCCAACTTCCAATATCAGCCATGCAAAGAGGGATGTGTATAAAAAGCAGACTTGAGGCTACTTTTTGCAACTTTCTGTCACCGCAGTGACATGTGTAATGTTACATGTGTAATGTTAATGATTACGATTAGTTCAGAATTTACAATTACAATTACACAAGTTTACGATTACAGGTAAATATGGAAGTACATGTAATCATAATGATAACATAATACTATCGTGATTACTTTCGATTAAACAAGTTTTATGGATTCAAGAAATGTCAGATTTATCAAAGTTATGAATTTAAGTCAGTTTTGAGCAATACAAAATAGGGGCCCTTTTCTTCTTAAAAATTAACTTTTTCTAATAAGAAATATATTGAAATGCATTCTTGTCTTTTCAAGATAGACATATTATTCCTTAGAAAATGATCTCTTATTTTTTGAACAATATTACCAGACTTTTAAATTTCACTTCTAATCATGGTCCATACTAAAATCAGGGCTCAACAAATCATATGTACGGTTGCCCAGGACAACCAAAATTCCTATCCAGGCAACCATGATATATAATTGACCTGTCCAGACGGGCAACTTACTTTTCAGCAAAATTTGCATTGCATGTAGGCCTATAAAACAAATTCCACGGGCGACCTTATGTATTTTCAGGACTCATTCACAAATTCATTTATACTCTGTCCGCCAGGCAAGTTTTTTTAAATATTTTTTGATTTGTCGATCCCTGACTAAAAGACCGAATAGACCAAACATACGAAACATCACAAATGTACCGAAGAGTTGTTCTACCGAACACTAGCGAACACGGAATTGTTATGCCTTATAACACTAACACATCAAGCGACGCCATCAGTTTATAACACTAAGCGAGAATGAAAAAGGATCATTTTCCAATTCATTCCATCAAAGCTAACGTACGCTTTTTTAGTTGCAGTCACGATTATGATTACTTATTGCAGAGAATGGAGTGATGATTAATGGCTTGTCAAAAAATGTCACATCACAAAATTTTGAATTTGTCGCATGTCTGGCAAATGTCGCATAATTTTGAGCACCTTTTGCACAATGTCACGTCTGTTGCGCCTTTGTAACATTTGATTGGCATAGATTCACACATCATGACCAGTTGACTGGTGATACTCATAGAAAGGATCATTTGGTTATGTCCGTTTCATGAAACATGGAATCCACCACTAAAATGCAACATCAAATTACCAATGAGTGTGAGTGAAGATATCACAGATTTTTGGACAATGAAATTTTGTCACAAACTGTCACGTCACGAATACTGCATTCTCTGTAATTGATTAATTGATTACGGATTACTTTCCGATTACATTTTTTCAGAAGCTAAGTAATCAATTACAATTACGGATTATAATTATCCCCCAATTCTGAATTTAAAAAAAAATGTCACCATGTCACGGACACTCCATTCTCTGTAATTGATTAATTGATAACAGATTACTTTCCAATTACTTTTATTTAGAAGCTAAGTAATTGATTACAATTACCGATTATGATTATCCCCCAAGTCTGAATTAAAAAAATTGAAAATAGTTATACCATACCTGCACTTGTGACTGAGCATCTTGAGATGAAGTTGGCGCGGAAACTGCAGCTTGCATGTTCTGGAGTGCAGTCAGCTGTTCAGCACTCAGGGTCAGGGGAATAGCTGACGTGCCCTCCATCTTGCTCTATTTTCGATGAAGTTGCAATTCTGTGAAAGAAAGAGAAGACCGATTGAGTGATATTTTGAACATTTTGTAACAAAATAAAACAGATATATTCAAATTTGTCTGACATTTTGTGATAAGTTTCAACCCTCCACTCACACTCATTGGTAATTTGATGTTGCATTTTAGTGGTGGATTCCATGTGTCATGAAACAGACATAACCAAATGATCCCTTTCTATGAGTCACACCAGTCATCTGGTCATAGTGTGTGAATTTATGCCGATCAAATGTGACAAAGGCACAACTGACGTGACATTGTGCAAAAGGTGCTTAAATTTATGCGACATATGCCAGACATGCAACAAATTCAAAATTTTGAGACGTGACATTTTGTGACCAGCCATCAATCACTCCATTCTCTGCAATTAGTAATCATAATCGTGACTGCAACTAAAAAGCGTACACGAGCTTTGATGGAATGAATTGGAAAATGATCCTTTTTCGTTCTCGTGTTGAGGCAACATTACAATTTTAAAAATTCTAATTTTATGATAAGAAAAATTCAAATGAGTTAAACGTTCACTATTATAGAGCATTTTGATATCTCAGGCATCAATTTGCAAATTTGGTGATACATTTCAGGGCATGCAACCTTGGTATTTTCTTTTGTAAATCAATTAAGTTGTTTTTAAAAATCATAATTTTTCAAAATGGTGCAGAAAATGTAGATCAAACGTTTTTGAGTCTTTGCCATATCTCCAAGAATATTCTAGCAGGAATAGAATTTCCCCAAATTTTCAGTTGATAAAGATTTAGGAAAGAAGTGAACATGAAGCAATATCTTTCCTTAGGAGAAATGGTCCGTCAATCATTCACACTTAATGCACAAATCACCTCAGGCATTATGATACACAGCTATTTTTATCACTAGTTAGAAAACAAACTTCACCCACTAAGACACCTAACACTGATGAGTGATTTCAGTTTGCCTTGATTATTCAGCTCTGGCTTTGTGTAATCTTATACACACAGATAGCCTTGGGCTACTTCGCTGTGGTGTGCATGGGAATTGCAGATAAACAATTATTGTTTGAGTGGAAACAATACACTGAACAGAAAGTCGGGTTGGTAATTGTCATACCCGAGTTTTCAGGATTAACTCGGGTGTCGGAAGCGGGAAGGCTTAATTAAAGAGAAACTTTTCGGCATGAAAAAAATACATAAAGATTCTTAACAGTTTGCCTGGTCATACTGTACACCACAAATTTCAAATGACTTAAAAACTGATCAAACCTAGTATCAGCCATAACTCAAAAATAAAAGCTGATTTTTCAAAATTAAAATTACTGATCTGTTCAGATTTGAGCACTCTTATAGACAGTGGCGGCACCAGGATTTTGTTCATGAAGGGAGGGGGGGGGGGCAAGCAAGGGGCAAATTTGTCTTATGGGGGGAAAAATCCTATAAATCGGACAAAATGTCACTTTACCAAATTTACTGGGGGGAAAGTGGGGGGGGGGGGCAAGCAATCTCATAGCGGGAAGTGGAGGGTGGGGGGGAGGTGGCAGGAAGAATGCCCCATAGCGCTGCTACTGCTCATAGACATATAATATGAAGTGTGTGATATTTTTAGATATCATGAAAATAGCAAAAAGGCCATACAAAATTTTTGAATAATTGACCATGTATTAGCTAGTCAAATTTTCTTTTTTAGGATCTCAGGCAAAAATACAATATGCAAGTTTTTTTGTTGACTGTCAATTAAAAGTTCAACCTGCAACATTTTATTGTGATTTCTCAATAATGAATCAAACGTAAAATAGGTCTAGAAAAAAAAAAAAAAACTAAAACAAAATATAAATCCCCAAAAAGGTACAGAAATAAATTTCACCTTGTATTGGTATATACAGTGAAATAAATTGTTTTGTACTAAATTTATTTTCATTACAATATTAACAGTGGCGGCGGAAAGTCAAAATTATTGGGCCGACCATGTTCACGCGAAGAAGCGTGAACCCAAACGGCCTGGGGTCCCGGGACTCTCTCAAGGGCCCCGGTGGGGTACAGGGGCAAAGCCCTGGTGGAGGTTCAGGTGGCGAAGCCCCAGGAAGCTCTGCGGTTTAAGCATTTCGTAAGGACTTTATTTGTGCATTTCTGACTGGGTTAGCAACAATATTGCTTTGCGGATAAATTCTTCTCAATTCTAGGTAGCCTTATTATTTTGAAATTTTTGTTAAGTATCGCAGTCATTTAGCGCATTCTCGGTAAAATTACACAATAACATACTTCTAACAGGAAAGTAGACTCATTTAAATAATTCTATGAGGTACTGAAGTATCAGACGATCTACCAAACAGGGAAGCTAACCTACAATTCCGTTGTGAAAGATGGCGTCATGCGACGCCTTTTACGTCACTTGTTAACACAGTATATTGTTTTATTCACGGAAATCTAAGAAAAGCGTCAAAGAAATTAAACTATAGGGCGCGCATGGGACTTTACCGTAATAATTGTGTGTGTAGCTATAGCAAACTTAACACCGTGTACCGAGGCTATTTCTAAATATTTTTTTCGTAAAATATTAATCGTGAGCTTGATACGAAAATCGCTCATTACAGTGAAATACTGAAAGGCCTAATATCACATTGTACTGTTGTATAACCTTGGTCAGACTGCATTGTTGGACAAATTTTTGCCTTGGTCCGACCATTGTCGAACAAATTTTTGTCGCGACCATGGTCGGAGTGATCAGGGCGGTTCCGCTGCCTATGATTAAACACTTAAAAGGCATTGGGCAGAATTTTTTTACCAAAAAAGAAGAGGGGGGGGGGGAGGAATGGATGCCCCCTTGATACCCCAAATCTCGCCTATGCTTAAAGGAATATATCTGTAATTTTCACCTGCATTTATATTATACTGTATAAAAAAATAAAAAAATAAAAATTGAATTGGTGAAATTATTCCATAGGAAAGATTCTGTCAGTGCATGTTAAAAGTGACTGGTAAATCCAATTCAAGAGTATGTCATAGCTGCACTTCAAATATATTTTTGGTATGTATTTCTTTGAAAAGAAATCGATTCATTTCAATTTCTCTCATTTAAAATATTTAGATACAGATTTCTGTACCTGAGGAAAAATCTGAACTTTTGTTGAATCATGCTAGTCTTTAAAACCTTTCAGCCTCAGGACATGAAACCCTTAAATACTGTGAGGAAATCTATTCCCACCAAAACCACAACATCAATGATGTAGTAGCTCAACATTTTTGGGTGCCATGGTATAAGCCTGTTTTTGTCTGTGGGTAGTTAAAAGTTTGGGCGCTTCTTGGACAGTAATTGTGGGGCACTTTTCATTTTTAAAAAGGGGCACTTTTGTCAGTTTTCAAAAAAGTGGAGGAAACTTGCTTCCTCGCCCCATGGTTCCTACTTATATGGTTTGAACATAGACAGAATTTGAGGGGAACAAGGGGCACGTTCCCCACCCTCACCATTTGTTCAAATGTATACTTTTGTACGGTGATGTATTGTATTTTAGAGTTATTTCTTTATCCCCCTCCCACTTTTGACTATCCCCGCCCTCTTCCCCCTCCACTTTCGGTAGGCAAATCCTACCTATAGGTTTGAGATTGGGGAGCCAGGACCAATGATGACAATTACCCATTGGGCAAATTGGTAAAAGGCTTCTTTTGAAAATTGCTGTTTACAAAATTATTGAGGGCATGCCTCCTCCCAGCACAGCCCGCAGTGTTGGTGCCCCTGGTTAAATGACATGCTTTGTGTCAAATACATACTAAATATATGTAACAACTTTTATAGATTATGTAATATTTGTTTGTGAGTGGATTTCTATTTGTTTTTTAGAATGACCTAGAATAATTTTATGTTTCAAATGAGTGCCTCCAGCCCGGTCTGCCCTCAGCTTTCAAAAGGGCACCTCCAGCCCAGTCCGCCATCAACTTTCAAAAGGGCCCCTTCTGCTCTCCTTACTTTAGGGCAAGGAGCAATGTCCTCCCATCCTTGCCGCTGCAGTTCCGACATCGCTGCAAAGCGTCAAAATCTCCCAACTGCCCACAGGACTCTAGTTGCCCCACTGTGTAATGGAGCTTTAAATATCGTTTAAATATGTGTAAACAGTTTTTCAACTGAGCCTACAAAAACTTAAGCCTTAACAGCAATATGATGGAAATTAGAAATTAGACTGGTATCAATGGAAAGGAAATTTCACAAATATTCTAAATGTAAATATGTTAACAGTACCACTTTAAAGCAAGTCACCAACTTTCAGTATCTTGGTTCGTGGGTAGACTCCACCAAGAAAGACATAGATGTCTGAATTGGAAAAGTATGGACTGCCTGTTCCAAGCTGAGCAACAAATGGCGTAGTGATCTCTCCAGAGATCTCAAAATCAATTTCTTCAAGGCAGTGTTGAAAGTGTGCTGTTGTATGGATCTGAGGGATGGACTATGACAGGTACACTTTCAAGGAGACTGGATGGTACGTACACATAATTGCTGAGATTTGCCCTTAGTGTGTCATGGCAACAGCACCTCCCTAACAGCCAATTTTATGGAAACTTACAGCCTATTTCTAAAGTTACCAGGCAAGGCGCCTTAAATTTGCTGGCCACTGTTGGAGGAGCAGAGATGAAGTCGTACATCAGACACTTCTCTGAGACCCAAAACATGGAAAAAGAAGTCGTGGTAGGCCAGCAATAACCTACATTGACATTCTTGAGAAGGACACTGGAATTGAAAGAGATGTTCTGCCAGGTGCCATGGATGATCGCAAGCAGTGGAGAATCTTTGTCGACAGTGCCCGAGTTCGCTCGAAATGATGATGAAATATGTTAAAAATCCCATTTTCATTTTTCCACAAAAAAAATACCAGCTCAAAAAATGTGTCAAAATCTTGCAAATTTTTATTGATATTTTCTTTTTTTTTCTTATTGAGAAGTATATTGTCTTAGCATTCATATAAACCAAACTTGTAGTGATAGAAAATGAAATTTAAGTTGTGAAAATTAATTTTGAAGAAAAAAAAAGCTCCAAAAAAATTGCAGTTATGTTTTTAACACTCTGGTCAAGGGTTAAAGAAGTGTCTCAAATTTTCCTTTCTTGCTTGTACAATAGAAAGTTTTAAAACTTTTTTTGTTGCTGGTAATAGGTATAAAAGGAATTTTCCATGCAATATTTAAGAGCTTCATGATGGGTTGAAGAGTTTCAAACAAACAAAAAATCAATTTTGATTATTTTAAAACTTCTTGCATCTCTGGTTATAAAACTCTTAAAATTTGCTAGATAAATTTTATTCCCTGCAAAAAAATATTCAAAAAATTTCCTCCTTTAAGTACAAAAGACACACAAATTTGAGACTTTTTAGGGCTCTTATGAGCCTTAAAAATGAAATTCCAGTCGTTTTTTTATTAGCTAAATCATATTCAAACTATTTAGATTTGATCAACATCTGAAATTTATAAAAACCCTTCCAAAAATATTTTGACTAAATTTTAGTCATTTCTTATGTTTGTTTGATGAGGGCTTAATGGCACCATGACAACGAGGGTCAAATTGTGCCTGAGAGGTCAGATCATTCTAGAGGAGGAAGGAAACAGGAGGAAAGGATGAGAGAAATTCAAGAACAAAAAGTCAGAAAGCTGTGATCGAGAGGAGGAGGTGCACAGGTGAAACAAAAACAAAGTAGAGAGAGGGGTGGAAGAGGAGAAATAAATATGGTTGTAGAGGGAAGCATGAAGGAAGGAGATAATTTTATCTGGAAGAACTCAGCCATTGAGTTGTGGGGAGCGAGGAAAGCTCTGGGAAGATTGTAAGGAGAACGTGATGGATTGTAAGGTTGCATTAGCAATTGTTGCAGAGGGGTTGGGGGAGCCAATAAGGAGGTGGGAGTGAGTGAGGTGGGTGTGACCTATTCTTAGACGGGTAATATGAACGTTGTCGATACAAGAGGTTGTTGATGGTGGGTTTGATCTGAATTGTGGGTTGGATGACATGGAGTTTGTTATCAATTTGGAAGTTCCATGAGGTTTGCCAGCTGGTCACGAACAAGGGAAGCGATAAGCGGTTTGATGTCAGAGAGGGTTTTGGGAAAAGGGGTCAGGGGGAGGTTGAGGGCAAGCTTAGCGGCTGCATCAGCCCTGTCATTGCCAGGGATGCTAAAATGGCTGGGTATCCAGAAGGAAAGAACACTTTTCCGGCAGAGGGTGGGCGAAAGGAGTTACCGGAGGAGGTTGGATGTGAAGTTATCCCATTTAAGGCTTGAGTAAAAAAATAATTTCTTAATTAGTAATCTTATTGAATTTGTTAGAGGCTCCAAAAAAAATTATGGCTGTTTTTAAATCTAACATAGCTATCAGAATTCTTCCAAATTTTCCCCAAATTTGCAGCTTATTGGGAGGAAACATTTTGAACAGTATTTTGCAGGGAATGTATTGTTTAGGATTTTTTTAAACTCCTAAAATAAAATAAATGAATTTCATCGATGTTATGCACTTGTCAATTGTGTAACTTACCCCCACACCCCCGGACAAGGCGAGTCATTGCACCAAAGTGGTCATGTGACCAAAACATATACATTGACATAGGTCACTTAGGTGACTGACATTTCTTCTAAAATAATTTACCCAAAATCACTCTCTATACAAAGTCAATAGGTCTGAAGTAAATTGATTTACCCCAGAGTCACTCTGGTGACTGACAATTTGGTAAATTGATGCACGTGTGAGTCAGTTTCAGATGTCAATGACTCACATTTGACTGACATTGCCGGGGGTAGTAGGGACAAGTCATACAAGTGACAAGTGCATTATAAACACAATACAAAAGTTCAGCTTTAACTTAGGCCTCATAAATAAAAATAATTAGATCATCACCCTCCGCACATTAGTTGAAAAAGTGATGCAGGTGGGAGGCTTTTCAATTTTTCCAAGCCAATTCATTTCGGCAATTTGCAGCATTCCGGATCAGGTCAACCACATCAGGCATAATAAACATGGAAAACATTAAACTATCAGAAGAAATCATTCATATTTTGGTAGAAAATGGAAAGAAACAGAAGTATGGATGCTGAAGTACTGATTCGAGAGAAAAATTTGGTCATTTTGCAACAAAATAAAATCTGGGATTTTCTCAAAACTAATGTAAGATTGCGCTTATCTCACTGATTGCAACGCTAGGCTTAATTGTATAACAAAGTCAAGATAAACTGCACTCAGGGGATAAAATGAAACAGCAGAGAAAGATTCTTCAGGTTTCGATCGTAAGTTTATTAAATCCTCGACATGCTTTAAGTTACAATGGTAATACAGGTAAATGACAGTTCTTTGAATGGAAAATACAACAGATGATACGTAACAAATAATAGAAACCACTACACAGGACTTGATGGAACGCTGATATAAACGAGACTTGACTCAAAGTGGATAGAGTGTCACACCCTTCTGATACCTTCCAAGTAAACAGCTATCCTGACTGGATAAACCTGATCAGATCTAACCACCTGATTGGAGGAAAGTATCACAATATGTAATTCAAGCTCATGGCGACACTTTAGCTAACAATTGTAACACTCAATTTCAAGCATGGCCTAATTTATCATGACAGACATTTACTATTTTATTTTGTTTTTAATTAGCTGACTTTTTCCTTTTAGGTAATGATCTATGACGTTTATTGATTGGCCGGTCTCACGGACCTAACAAGGCTTCATATACTGCATAAGGAAAAAGCTAGGCCTATCCATATGACATTGCATCGCAATTGGTTCATTTGCTGAGCAAAATATCACTAAGATTTTTCAGAGATTTGACAGAGATTCAACACAAGAATTCGTTTTTGTGTACAATTTTAGCATCTGATTATGTAAGTAAGATTTGGAGCAGTGTCATGTCAATATTCATGTCAATAAGTAAACAAGAAAATATTTTTTTCCATAGCTAGCATTAAACTTTAACAACTTAGTGTACACATAACAAACGTCCCATAGTAAATACTTTGGGGTATGTGACTTATAACTAGTGACACTTCAAGGTGATTGGATGTTAAAGGTCCCATGATTAACTCAGCTTTATGTAAATGTATGCAAATGAAGCCGAAGGCATGCTATGAATGTGATCAAGATGTGAACATATATTTAAAGCCTGACGTCACACAATTCTTATATTAGTGACATGATTTGACTCTGGAACCACAACCATGAAATCAATTTATAAATCTTGAACATCAACTCATAAGAATGTAACTCTACATAATGAAATAAATCCCCATAGAGAATAAAACATTGAACACCTCAAGGTATAGTATTTCAGACCTCTAGCTTGATTTAAAAAGGGGCAGGGTGCTAGACTTGTTGAGGGGCATATTAATGTGCGCGCAAAGCGCTGAGTCTTTGGCATGGAGTCCAGGGGCACCCTTAAGGCTCAATCCCATGGTGAAGAAGCTCTAGGATTTTAGCTATAATCATACCTCAGAATAAAACTATTCTTAAGAACATTCATGAGCCAAACAGGACAATTGCTTACTATGCAATGACTCTGTGTTCTGTATCTATGTAAGGTATTTCATTCATGATGTTCAATAAGATTATTAAGTTTAAAGAAATAAAATGTATAATTTGTTTAATTTTTAAAAAACAATTTCTCAGGAGGGGCAGGGCGGCCCCAAGGGACAAAGCTAGGGGTCTGGATTTATACACCAAACATTCCAAAAAATAGGATTTTTAAAGATTCATTGGGAACACAACGAAATCAAGACTTACAATGTGCGCAAGGTTGATTATATAACGTTATGCTTATATAATATTTTATGGGGCCTAGGCCTACTCAGTACAACGGAATAAAAATCATAAGCTGTGACTCTCCTTAAAATTTCTTCCAGCCAGTCCAAACCACAAACCTAAATATTGTATATTGTAACTAATATGACCAATTATCCTCCCTAAAATAAACCTCTTGCGCTAAATGATTGACAGTTCATATGGCATGCATGTAATGAAAACACCTTGTTTACTTAAAAAGTCGCTTGGGGTTATCAAAAAAAACAATGGTTCCCTTATTGCGAACTAGTTACAACTACTATGTGAACTTTTATGAACTGTATTTACTGGTGCAATTATCTTTGGACACGTGGGTGTAATTTGAGTAACTGGTGTCTGGAATATTATCAGGAAGTGGAGCCTGAGCTTAAATGCTTGTGGTTTCAAAATAAGGAAAAAGATAGAAAAATGATAGGGAAATGTCTGGCCCGATCTGCTTAACTTTGACATCGGGTCTGAGTGTTTATTTTTTAAAGGACAGGACCAGCTAATGTCAAATGTTATAAAGAAAAAGAAATAGGCTACATTTCCTTAGGTACAAGAACTTCGGACCTGGCCACCATTTTTGTCCAGGGGAGAGGGGGGGAACAAGGGGCCGAAGCTTCCGGAAGCTTTTACAAAATTAGCATTTCAAGAAAGTAAAAGTATGTTACAACACATAGTAAGAATGTATTATACAAGTCAAAATTCATGTCAAAGAGAGCTATAATACACCATATACAAAGCGCTGGACTTGTCAGAGTGGGGTGCAGGGGCCTGTTTAAAGGCCCATGGTGGGATCCAGAGGCAAAGCCCCCGTAAGTTCTTGTAAAATTAATATTTCAAGGGCAAAAAGTATGTCACAAGCAACGCATAGTAGGGTGTATAATACAAGTCAAAATTCATGTCAATGAAAACTATAATACACCATATACATGTACAAAACACAAATCAAAGCGCAAAGCACTGGAACTTGTCGGTGTGGGATCCATGGGCCTTCAAGGCCCGTGGTGGGGTCTAGAGGCAAAGCCCCGGTAGGGGGTCCAGGAGCTAAGCATCCGGAAGCTATCGCAAAATTGACATTTCAAGGGCAAAACCTATGTTACAATGCATAGTAAGAAGGTGTATTATACAATTCAAAATTCATGTCAAAGAGAGCTAGGCCTACATATACAAAACACAAAATCATGAAAAGGCATGATGTTTTAATGTTTACGTTGGTACATGGTTAGGTTTATCGTCACTCTTTAAAAGATATGGATTGTCTAAAAGAAAGGTTTTCATAATTTACTACAAACTTAAAATGAGCCTGTTCTGTTTTATGTGTACTCGACACCCACCACCCCCTCTATCTCTCTCTTGCTGTGTTTAAATACAAATCGCACAAATACATCATTGCCGAAGAAACTTCTTCTGAGAAAGTGCCTTTTGAAATCTAAAAACATAATAAGCACGTGGAATGTCAAAGCTTGTTGAACCGATGACACCAATCTGAATTGACGGATTAAAATCTAAACCGACGGATTAAAATATTGGGGATGGGGGAAAAAAATCCCCCTCCCCATCTTCTTTTCTGGCTATGCCACCAAACACGACACATAGATACCGCACACATCCACCCGTTAGTACAATGAAGAAGCCAGGAGTACAAATGCGCAGGCTCGACTAAGTTTTGAAAGTCCAACAAATTATTGGTGGAAAATACCCAACTAAAATTCTCCTGTTAAAAGTTGGTGATAAAAAAACCTGTTCCACAGCATACTGTCATAAAAGAGGTGAAAACCCATCACACTGTGCGAAAAGAACATAAGTTTATCGCGTTTAGGAAAATATGGGTTGTTTAAGTGGGAGTCGAATCGGAAACCGGTTTCTGCAACAACCTACGAACACAACCTGACAAAACAAATGTCCGAGTGAACACATAATGTACGTGGGTTGTGACAATAACTAACACTAGCCTATGCCTGCGTTACACAGTATGCTCGAGTACACCTGCCAGTGTAAACTCACTGTCTCAATGCAACTTTACATACGTTTCTTCGCCATCATGTTACGCCTAACGAACATAAAAACAATTGCCACATCTTTTTCCAATGTTTTATGAAGAAAATACATTCCTGCTTTAGGCAAAATTATCAACGAAAGCTGTAAAACATGCCGAATTATAAGATATTAGCGAAAAGAGAAATCAGGGAAACTTACAGGTGAGCAAAAGCTACGTGATTGGCCCAAGATTTTCTCCAACAGTGCAATGAGAACGAATAGGAGCACACATACACAGCATAGACGCTTAGGACCAATGGCTGTCTTGACCTACCTAGTTAGCATATGTCTTACTATTTGCATATCATACGCGAATCTACACGTTAAACAGCAACCAATAAGGTGACGTTAATCTAAATTTGCATAAGTCATTGCTCATTACTCATTGAACAGCAAGGCAGGATGGGAAGGGAAAATGGCAGCCTCCATGGTAGCATTGTTTTCATGGGTAAGGTTTTGTTGTATACCTTACACAATGTAAATTATCTTGAGTTACTAATATTATACCGTATTAGAACAAAGGGATTTTGCAGTAAGACTTATTTAGCATTGCTTCCCGATACTTTGACTGCTAAAAAGTTATAGTTTTAACTCGAATCTCACACAGACATGACCACAGGTGTTCCTAACGTTATGGCAAGCTATATGCTTACACTATATATACCTATATATATATAAAGAAAGGTAGGACTCTTTCTAACGCGACTATCGAACCTCTTCTAACGCGACTATCGAACCGTACAAAACAATTGCTTTTTTTTTGACCACTCGCCAATCTTAATTAAACTTTTTTAATCTACTCACATTTGCTGGAGACTCCCTTCTTCGTGTATAATAAGCTACGGTATTTGTTAGTTTTTCTTCTATTAGATGTACAAACAATACATCTTTACAAAATTATCGTCAAGACAGTCTATCCGCCCAACAATTTGCTGCAAACCAAAGAACCGTTGCGATGACGTCATGAAGAAGCAGCGCTGCAATTACGTCATCGCAACGTTTCTTGCCTTTACTAAACAGGAAATCATAACTGCTGTCAACAATCTAGGGTGAGAGTTGACATCAGTTCCTTAGATGAATGAAAAACTGAATTCCATTGAAAGCATGGAAGCAAATGTTTAGCTTTAACTTGGCAGATCAAATTTCATAAGATTGTGTTGAAAGCGAGTGTGTCCGAAGAGGCCCTACTTTGATTTAAGTTCAAAAGCTAAAATGTACAGTAATGAGAAATTAAAAAGAAAGTTTAAGTGCTATTTACAACATATTCAAGCATTAAGTAATCAATGTAAATAATGTAGATAATGCACCAAGTACAGTATAATGGGATGAAGAACAAAAACACGTCTTCGAAGAAAGGAATGATATATGGAATTTATATGGCGCATTTTCTAGTTTCTCAAATAGTGTTCAGAGAACCAGGCAGGGGTAACTCTCCTGCCGTTGGGACCAACAGCTTAAATAAGGATATTGTGTGCCATTCAGCCATTGTCACTTTTCTCAACAGCTGAATGAGGAGTAGGAGCTGCAGACGAAATGCTTCCGCTTTGATGATCGGCATATCTGCCTGCATAGCTGTGGAAAAATTGAGTTAGACCTGACCGAGGTTTGAACCTGGGACCTCCAGCATCTCAGCCGTGCGCTCTGCCAACTGAGCTACCTATTCTCCTCAGAATCAGAAAAAGTTGGGGAATTGAAAGAGCAAAAGAAAAGAATGCTTAAAGTGAAAGTAGAGATCAAGGTTCTGAGCAAAAAGGAGTAGAAAAGAAAACTGATCACAAAGAGAAAAAGACAAAGAAGAGGAAGAAATTATAAAAGCTAATTTCTTGGTTGGGAAGAGAGTAGAACATACATTTCAAGATGAAGAAGACCCTATTAAGTTTGAAACTTACCTAGGAACAATCTCCAGAATAGTTCGTCCAGCACAAAAAAAGTCTGATACGATTAATGAGATTATCTATGACGTTGATGATGTTTTAGATGTAGAAAGTAATCAGACCCTAGCTTGATTTAAAAGGGGACAGGGTGCTAGACTTGTTGAGGGGCACATTAATGTGCGCGTGAAGCGTTGCGTCTTTTTGGCGTAGGGTCCAGGGCCCCTTAAGGCTTAATCCCATGGTGAAGAAGCTCGGGAATTAGCTCTAATCATACCTTAGAATGAAATTATTTTGACTGATCAGGAGCATTCATGAGCCAAAGGACAATTGCTTGCTATGCTATCATCCTATGTTCTGTATCCATGTAAGGTATTTCATTTATGACATTAATTATAATTATTATAAAAAAAACAAATCTAAAAATAAAATAAAATATCTTTTTTTTTCTCATAAGGGGCTGTGCAGACCCCAGGGGGAAGGGTGGACCCCCAGGGTGCAGGGAAGACCCACGGAGGGGCGGGGCAGGTCACCCCTGTGAAACAGCAA
This sequence comes from Chiridota heheva, assembly GCA_020152595.1. Classification (NCBI taxonomy): domain Eukaryota; kingdom Metazoa; phylum Echinodermata; class Holothuroidea; order Apodida; family Chiridotidae; genus Chiridota; species Chiridota heheva. The sequence continues at coordinate 1,865,076 of JAIGNY010002305.1, forward strand.
AGCTAGGGCTCTGGTAATTGTAGTGATAAGAATTAACCAGAAACTGTCTTTGAATATCCTCTTCTTTGAATAACTTTTACTTAAAAGGTTTTTTAAAAATTATTGAAGTTTGAACTTTCTTCGAGTATTCGCTAAAAAACAATGAAAAACTCATAGGATTGCAAGTGTGTGTAACTACCTCTAATGGTTAAAGTTTTGTATATGAAAATGAATCATCACTGCTATGTATTTATTAATTGTAAAAGAACTCTTTAAATATTCTCTTTGAATATTCTCTTCCTAAATATTACTTAGGTTCTTTGAAATGATAAAGAATTCATTCATGTAATGGTTTAAAAATTTACTTACTAGCCCTACTGTTCAAAAAATTGTTAGACAATTACCTAAATCGACTTCAAACTTATAAAACCAATGAGATGTATCATTTTTTAAAAACATTTTCGGAAATTATTCTCCGTCCACCAGTACTTCTTGTCCACCACATATGAAATGACATCATTGGTATAAGTTCTTGACTTCTTGTATATTGTGCAGGTGTATAGAATTAATTGTGTGGATACAAAAACTTTTCACGGGCGCTCACGTGATGGTCTATTCACGATGGGCGAAACTATTTGAACTTAAGCTGCGTGCAAAATTGATTTACAAATGAAATATCTTATCAATTAATATATTTTTATTCCCAAATGTCTTGCCACTTTCTCCATGCTTTGTTTTGCACCAGATTGCTTAGTTCTTTTCTAGTAGGGAAGATCTTCCATGCTAATTTTTGATTGAAAGAAGATATTTTCATTATTATGGTGCACAGTAGTAATTCTAGTCACACACTTTTGATTCTAGTCACACACTTTGATGAAATTTAGTTTTCTTCATGAAAAAAGTTTAGGAAAGTCAAGTTCTTGATAGTCTAAGCACAGGAAAACTTCTTCATATTTCAACTTCACTTTTGTTCAAAAATTTTGTATTATTTCCGCTAGTAAATAGATCATTATTTGTGCACATTTTCTAGACATTGGCGCACATTTTCTAGACATTGGCGCACATTTTGTAAATCTTGGCACACATTTTCTAGACATAGGCATACAAGAGTCCAAAAATTATCTCCCACGCACACTTAGCAAACTATGCAGTCTAGGTTTTGCATAAGTTTAAGGACACTAAATACACCTTTCAAAAATGTAAGAAAAATGGACCTAAAAATTTTATTTTGCAAATGATAGAGATCACACTGAGATATGAAAAATACAGAAAATTGGTGATGCAATATATGTCGGCTCTTAAAAAATGGAAAATGTTCACGTTACATTTTGACCACAAATTTGAAGGGATTGCAATTGCAGAAAATACAAGTTTCTTTGTGAAAAGGTACAAGAAATCAAGATTAATTGCTTCCAAGCCTTAGAAATAATCTTATACCTCCCCCTCCCCCAGTGGTGTGTTTGTGGCCTATATCTCAAAAAATATTTCTTCTATAATCAGCCCGGTTTGAAATTAAAGAAAAATATTAAGATTTCATTAAAATTTTCTCAGTTTCTTAAATTACTTTTTTTGGGGTCAAAATTTTTAATGAATTGTCAATACCATGGCTCTGAAATTGATTCACTTCTAGCTCCTATCAGGCTTTCGCAAACCTCTCTGCCTTACTTGCAATACTGAACCCTCGATCAAACATATCCTCTTTACCTGTCCTTTACTCCTCCACTCCAGATCATCCCTCTCCCACTCCACCTCTATTTCTGACCTCTTCAAGAACAATTCCCCCTTTCAACATTATCACCTTCCTTTGCAATAGCAACTTATTCCACCTGATCTAATCCTTACCCACACTCTCCCATTTTCTATCTTACCTTCCTATCCTCCTTTCCTTTGTATTATCTTTATTTTCACCTTTATTTTTATTTTTTCTCTCCTTCCTATCCCCCCTTCATCTCGCAACCACCTCTATTTTAACTCTCGCACCTTAAATTTTTAAACCCTCTTGGCACATTTGACTCTAAAAGTCGCAGTGCCGTTAAGCATCAACAAACTAAACCTGAAATTGATAATGTGTATACATTTAGTTCCATGTTCATAAGAATAAAACTTGTTCAATATTGGTTTATTGTACAGTATAAAAAATTAAAGCTGAGATCCAAAGAACAACATTATTACATGAAATTTGCTTTTTTTCAGCATTTTGTTGCATATTTTGTCTTCAATTTTTTTGCTCCGTTTATTTCATTGTTTACTTTAAACGTATACATTGTTCACAAACACTTTCTGTTGCTAATAATTACAATCATTGTCTTTACAAAGTTTTTTCTGCTATTTACATTCTACACATATCTGCATCTTCATCTACAATTGTCTCATCCATCTTGCTGCATTGTTTGCAAAACAGTCATTGTCATAGTCTATGCTATGTACATTCTATGCACATCCCGAGCGTCAATAATAGCATCTGCTTAAGCAGTTAAGAGATCTCTGTAATGGTAGTACTCGTACACGAGAGATTATATGACACAATACTAGCTACTATACTAGCTACTATACTATACTTGAATGGAATACAATGGGTGAATGCTTAATTAAAGAACTTTAAGAAACGATCTACACCTGCCTTGGTTTTATTCAAATGTTTTAGACTTTAAGGTTGGAAGATAAAATGTTTTTTTTTGCAGTATAGATATGCAGTTTTAAAGGCAGAATATTTTCTCAATTTTTGACAGTAGAGGCCTGAAATGTATTGTATATGTAGAACACATTCATAGAAACATACAACTCCACTAACTACTGTAACATAAGTATGTCTTATTTTGTCCAAAAATGTACCCGACGGTCATTTTGATCATTTCACGTGAAATTGCATCACAAAATAACATATGAAGATGCTATTAAATACTAACTATTTCTCTGATATTTGAAAAACTGTTGCTCCATATACAATAATTGTAGGATTTAAGCTTATTAATAATACTATAAGTAGGTAAAAAGTTATATTTAGATCTAAAAATCCACAAAATCACAAAAGATGATGATTTTCAACAATTATCCAGTTTTTATACATTGCAAGTTAGCATCACAAAATGTTATATTGAAAATGCTTTCAAAAAGTAAAATATCAAATCTTATTAATAATCAAACATTCATATATCCATGCAAAGGAAAAATTATTTCTTAGAACTTAGAAAATTTGAAAAAGATTATAAAGAAATACTGTACATTAATATTTTAATCTATACTGGGTGTATGTTGTCATTTTTTAGAGGGCGTATGAACAGAATGGCTGCTCCCATGTAAGTTTATATTGACAGAATGCATGTTTTAGTATTTAGAAAATATATGTTTTAATTGTTTTGATGATGAGAAATTTCTTCAGATGACTTCTAATTATTATTTCTATCATATTAAAGGACTAGTTTAGTGGTCAAGCATGTTTATCTGATACAAAATAGGACTTCAAAAGAAACAAAATGGTAAAGAAAGCATTCAAGAATCTTATTCCGTTGGAGATATTCAAATTTAAAGTTTAGTATCATTTGTGTAGAAACGACTGAAATCAGACTAGCTGTGATGTCATAGCCTCAGATTCCTCAAAGTCTTTATGTATTCTATCATAATTTGTCCTGCGATTTTGTAGCTTAAAAACCATGGAATATGTCAAAAAATTAGTAAAACTGAATCTAGGAAGGGTATTTATAGTATACCACCTAAAGAAACTTTGAGGAAAAATAATTTAAATAGTACAAAAATTAGATACATTTTCTATAAAAATACATACAGATTTTGAGGAATCTGAGGCTGTACCATCACAACTAGTCTAATTTCAGTCGTTTCTACACAAATGATACCAAACTTTAAACTTGAATATCTCCTTAAAGGAATAAGATTTTGCAATGCTTTTTTTAACCATTTTGTTTGTTTTGAAGTTCTCTTTTACATAAGATGGACTTGCTTGACCACTGAACTAATCCTTTAAATGAAGAAAAAACCAGTCTGAGACTTCATGTCTCCTTTAAAGCAATTTAATAGCTAACATCAACTATGTTGAATTGTTGATATTCAATAAAGCATTGAGAAAACAATACCTGTACTGATGGAACTGACCAATACAATGCAACAAATATCTCTTTCTTTTAATAAATAAATATGTCTTCAAAATTAGGAGTTGTTTTTAACTGGTTGTGGTTATAAATGTTTTTGAGAAAATAAAATAATTATATTGTAGCATTATTTTTGTTCTTTGAAGGGTGCCAACAGCTATGGCCAACTAAATCTTGGAGATACCACAGACAGACTGCTGCCGTGTTCCGTACCCGAACACCCAACGCAAATACAACAGCTAGACGGAGGGGGTGGTCATACATCTATTGTCACAAGTAAATTTGTTTAAAGATTTTTGTAGGTAGCATCATGGAGCTATTAACTGAATAGCTCCATGGCAGCATATTGTTTGGCAGACAGTTCTGGCAGAAATATATAAAAAATATCAAAATAAACAATTTTGAAAAGCAGTGTCCACACTAGGCGGGGAAATCTCTGTTGGCTTTTCTGTACAAATTTCTCGAAATCTCAAAGTTTTTTTATAAAGTAACTCTGATTTTCCTATATAATCTTTGAATGTTACAGAAATAAGATTACCTTGTAGCTAGAATATTCCTTAACCTGGTATGCGGGTGAACTTAAGGAAAATTGTTCCTATAATTTAGAAAAAAGCACACTTTTTGACGAAATTGCCTCAAATCCGTTCAACAGCATAAGAATTGCATAATCAGACTAAACAAATGTACGATTGAAGCAAGTGTACACATGTAATCGAAGGGGAAGTGGAGCGTACAGATCTGCCGGCAATTTAAAAGAATCTACTTTTGCATGTGTTGCGCAACAATTGTGCATTTTTATTCCATAGTATTTTGTCTTTTCTTCAAGCTTGCGTACCAGAAAAAACCTACAATCCGCAATCCATTGTACTATGTCCACACTTACTACTCTGTAGAGGCAAAGTATGCTTATATATAGCCCCCACTTGTCAAACATGTTCATTTCATATGACTTGTTGGTGGAAAAACTCCTTTGATATTATGTCCAACATGAAATTTTAAAGATTCCACAAGTCTGTTGTAAAATTGGCTGGTGTAATGGGTTATATTGCATAAAGTCGTGCTATAATTAAAGATTAATCTTGAAGCAGAGTGTTTATATGCATATTTAATGACAAGAGTAGTCATTTGCGAGTGCAACATCCTTTGAACCGTGCATTAAATACGCATATCAACACGATGCCAAAAACTGTTAATCTTTTTGTAAAATTTCCATGTGTAAAACAACAACAAAAGAATGAAAAAACGAGAAAAGTTGACATACAATTTTTTCGCTTTGTTTAGAAATTCACCTGTTGTAAAAATGAATTAAGCTAAAAATACTGAACGTCGTGCATTACGAGAATTTAATGCACGGATCATGGCAATGCAAATACTTAATAGAAATTTTATAATTATTATTGAAATGGGTACAACTCTAAAAATCAAGACATTGCAGCTCAAATAACTTATGAATAATAATTTGTGAATCAAAAATAATTGGTGCACATGAATAACTATTTAAATGAAACTGAACTGAAATTGTTTTGAGTAATAACACGCACTTCTTATATACAGTGCATAGAGTAAACTGTTGGGATACCATTTATGCGAAGATAAAGAAATCTGTTATTTTAAGTTCAGTTTTGATCAGGGCTCCAGACGAGACGGATGTACGTGAAGAGTTATTATTCAGTTCTTTAATTCTGTTGAACTGTTTTGCTCTTAGAGAGAATTATCTGAGAATATATTTGGTTTTAACTCGTTACTGAGAAACATACTGCATTGTTTTTGTGCCTGGAAACAAAGCTGTAAACTGAAGAGAGTATCATTTTACCTTATATTTTATTTTTTTTCAAGTTTCTGCTTTCCTGGTCGCACAATATACCACAGATCAATATACCACAGATTACCCCTTCACCCCACCTTCCCCTCCCCTTCTCCCCACCCCATTGTAGTGTGCTCTTGCTCATAATATCAGTGGTTCAAAAATCAAGTTTTGTGGATAAAATGTAAGCAGTAGCATATGATATCCAGTACATTACATTATGTTTTTCTTGCATCTCAGAAAATGGACAAGTGTTTGTTTGTGGTCACAACAATAAAGGTCAGCTCGGGCTTGGTTTGTCAGATGAGAGCAGGCTGACAATCCATCGTGTCCCATCTCTCCCTCCTGTGAGGAAAGTGGCTTGTGGCTGGGAGCATACGTTAGCCATCACGGGTAAGTGGCATCATGCTTAAAAGAATAAGTGAAGTAGTCACGACGTATCCCTCAATGTATGAACTGTGAAGAAATGAATTCAATATCTTGTTCTATGTTGTAGTCATAAACAAAATTTACTCTCTCTCTTCCTTTGGGAAGAAAATCATCTTCTGGATCTCTAGCCACGTCGGTATTCCTAGGAATGAAAGGGTCGACAGAGCAGCCAACAACGCTCTGTTGAACCATATTTCCTCAAACCTGATTCCGCACTCGGACTTTTGGCTCAACATTTCCAGCTACCTCAAGAAAACTTGGCAAGACTCCTGGAATCTTGAGACTAGTAACAAACTCCACACGATCATTCCAAAGTAGGAATCAACGCCTCCGTATATAATCACAGTCAGAGAGAGGATGTTGTCATCACCCGCATACATCTTGGTCAATCCTTTCTCACCCACTCCTACCCCCTATCAGGCTCTCCCAAACCTCTCTGTCTAACTTGTAACACTGAACTTTCAATCAAGCATATCCTCTTAATCTGTCCTTTATACTTCAACTTCAGATCTACCCTCTCTCCCTCCACCTCTATCTCTGACCTCTTCAAGAATAATCCCTCCTCCAACATCATAACCTTCCTCCGCATTAGCAACTTATATGTAGTACATGTGGTATGAAAACTATCTTAATCTTCCCACAGATTTCCATTTTATTCCCATGAATAACTCTATCGTGACAGCCGGGACAAGCTAGCGCGACAGCCGGGACATTAGTGAAAATTTGTAGCAGCATAATTATTATGCAAAACCAATGAAATAACTTGTACTAATGATATAAAAAATTGTTTTGAAACTTAATTGTACATAAAATGTAACCAAAATATGCCTGAAAGTAGTAAGTGATCAGATAAAGCATATTGTAGTATACAAAGTTCATTGACCTATTAAGGTAAAGTGAAGTAAATTTCTCATTTTTTTCATTTTTTTTTATAATACAAATTGACATATCAGACATATTTTTAATGCACTTATGAGATAAATATTATTGTATTTCTAATTTGAGTCCAAGTGAGACACTTGGCATGGAATTGCACTTTAGAGTTAAAAATTTTATCTTTGAAAGCGTTTTAACTAGATTGCTGGAACAACTTTTGCTGGTCAGAAATTTAAATACTTGATTTATTTATTAATATGGTAATCATAGCTGGTTCACAAGACTGTTTTACATATCTGCTAGCATATCCAATGCTAGCAGATATGCCAACAGTTTGCTTGCCAAAAATATTTCACTTAAATACACAAAGAATATTATATTCTGTTACGTGTCATGTCAACATTATCTCCTCAATAGAATAAAATGTTTGATTACTTTACTGACCATTTTGTTGCGCATATCCAATGCTAGCAGATATGCCAACAGTTTGCTTGCCACAAAATATTTCACTTAAATACACAAAGAATATTATATTCTGTTATGTGTCATGTCAACATTATCTCCTCAATAGAATAAAATATTTGATTACTTAACTGACCATTTTGTTGCTTTTGTTGTGTTCTTTTATTAAAGATAAACATGCTTGACACCTAACCAAATTTCTTTAAGCTATCTCATGTTTATATTTTTTAGTAGAAGTAAATGGTGACAAAATTGACACTAAATTTGTTTGTTTTTGAGCCACATATGTAGCTGTAATAGACAGATTTTGAGCTGCTTTTAAACAATACTTAACATTTGATCAGAGTATGCCGTAATATACCGTAATATCCACCCAGGGTGCTTACGGAAATAGCATTGTACCACCTTTTAGACTCAAAGTTATTCCTAAAGAGCCCATGCTCGGGGGTCGTGTACAGTGTGCTATTTCAACTGCATTGTCCATATATGTGAACTGGTTGTATACTAGCCCACAATAACCACCACCAAAACATTGGGAGTGTCAGAAACAAAATAAGCAAAGAATTAAACAAAACTTAGGTATTTTAAGTTAATCAAATAAATTATGTTATCATTTAGAAATGTTGGGTGCGCGCTCACTAGAGCAGGGGTGCTTAATATGTCAAATACGGTAGCTTAAATACTAAATATGGTATTTTCCGTATTTCAGTACTATTTTACTGATAATTTGATGATCTTTTGTTAAGTTATTACATATAAAGTTGTTGTATGTCCCCATAAACCTTGATGTTGTCTCAAACAAATCCTTTTTCCTCAGAGACTGGTGAGTTATGGGTATTAGGATGCAACAACTATGGCCAGACTGGAGGAGAGGAAAAATCTTGTTCTACGCCAAAGATTTGTGAGGTACTGTAATATTTCATATGTGTGTAACATACTTTGTTGTTACAGTTGGACATGTTTGTTTGTTTGTTTGTTAACAAACTATCTCTATAAATAATGAAGATAATTGCAGGAAATTTGGTGAGTGACTATGTTACTACTTAGGGAAGAATTGAGTAACAAGAATTGAGTAACAAGAATTGAGTAACAAGAATTGAGTAACAAGAATTGAGTAACAAGAATTGAGTAACAAGAATTAAGTAACAAGAATTGAGTAACAAGAATTAAGTAACAAGAATTGGGTAACAAGAATTGAGTAACAAGAATTGAGTAACAAGAATTGAGTAACAAGAATTGAGTAACAAGAATTGAGTAACAAGAATTGAGTAACAAGAATTGAGTAGCTTTGGTGGCAAGCGATATAGTCTTGTTTTGTTATGTTCGTCTGATGGGTGTAGAGGAAGATCAATTCTGATTTCTGACGTAGCTTGGCAAAGGTACACTCTCTCTCTTCTGACTTCCTACTTGTTATTATCTCACATTTTAAAAATACATGATAAAGATTCTTCTCTTTATCAAAGTGGGGTAGAAAACAGGGCTGTAATTTCCCTCCACGATGCGTTGGTGTAGGACAATTGCAATTGTCTGAAAGTGAGGGGGACAATTGACCTCTCTGACTTTGGAAATAGGCCACGCCCACCATAGCAATGCGGTAACTAGATGAGGCAAACAAACTTCAAATCCGCAATCACGCATGACCAATTCATTGACATTTAGATGTTCATGTGGCCTGCTGCAAGCTGTGATATCTATGGCACTTCTCCTTATCTTTAGAGTTTTTAGCAAAAGGAATGAAATAAGATCCATTTCCTAACAATTCTGGGTAACAGGAGTCACAAATTTTGTTCACCATATTGTCTGTTGATCAGTCTGTGTGTGCAGAAATGTGTTTTGTGCAGTAGATTACATTGACTGCATAAGCGTGTGCCGCTAGCTAGCTGTACTGTACCAGTACTGTACCAGTACTGTACCAGTACTGTACCAGCTGTAATGTACCTTTTTTCCTCAGAGACTGGTGAGTTATGGGTATTAGGATGCAACAACTATGGCCAGACTGGAGGAGAGGAAAAATCTTGTTCTACGCCAAAGATTTGTGAGGTACTGTAATATTTCATATGTGTGTAACATACTTTGTTGTTACAGTTGGACATGTTTGTTTGTTTGTTCGTTAACCGCATAGGATTTTTGCCCCTCTTAGTTATGCAGAATTTGTTGCTAGGTAAATTCGTGCAATGATTGGCTGAAAAAATTGACAATCAACTAACTCAGAGAGGTCAATTCTCCCTGTTCCCCCTACCTTGGGAATTCCAGCCCTGTCTGATGAACCTGACCACTGAAGGTTGACCTTTAAACTTGAAAGAATTGAACACAGTTATTTATTTATTCTTCATAGAATTTTAATGGGCAGTCTGTCATCGATGTTGCTGCTGGTTTACGTCACAGCCTTGCTATCTCCAGTGATGGTGCTGTTTGGTCATGGGGTTCAGGCAAGAAGGGGCAGCTCGGATGGGTAGACGGTGCGGGACAAGTGCAAAATCAGATGACCAAACCCATGAAAGGTATTTTTAAGTAGCAACATCTCCAGCAAAGCTTTTTGAATCAATCAAATCTGGATCAGCAATTTCTGGAAAAATAATTTAAATACTGTCACAAAAATGGTGAAATGTCATGTGTCTATAATCGACCAATGGGATACTGCCCAATCAAATACTGCTGAATTCTTGCCCATCTTCACAATTCACACACAGTATGCGACCAAACTAGTCTGTCATGACGTAGTGATTATCGCGATATCTTTTTTCCCATGACATGAAATATGCCTCTCGCGTCATATGATCCAAAAAAAAGAAAATACTCAACTAAGAAATTTTCGCGCAACTAGGCTAGGCTACTTCTTATGGTACAATTCTAACATTACAGTACTAAATCTAAAAGTCAAGTTTAAACCATTAAAAAAGTGCAAAATAATCGTGAAATATAAAAACAACTAATTTAAACTTCGTGCTCCGTCACACACTGGCACCCGCCGATGTAAGTTGGCAAAAAGAACGAAAAATTGGTGCGGAATGTGCCACTCAGGCTCTCTTGATGTTGGCTGAATTAGCAAACGCGTGTGTGATGCGTGGTGATGGTAATGGTCACGCGATCATGTCGTCTGCTAGATCTGCAAATCATTTTTTCTTGTGTTCATCAATCATGGATTAAATTGTAATTCCATGATCATATAACATTAGTGATATTAACACTTTGCATCACGAGTCAGTTTTCTTGAAAAGTATCGCGATGTACGATATATCGCGTTATTTTTCTCCACGATAATCGATGCGTAGTAGAGCCATGTCGTGGCAGCACTAGACCAAACATGCTTTCAAATGCTAATCATACGTGCGTTATACATGAAGGTAATACGCGCGCACATTGTTGCTTACAGCTTTTCCTCTAGTCACTGCAACTGAATGCTTGAGTAATAAAGGGAAAATTCTCTCAGCAGTTGATCGGCTGAAGTACTCAAGAAATCATGTTCGGCTAACTTTAGTTTGAAAAGGTCTACAGTTAAAGTGGTTTTGGTTAGTTGACCCATTAATTTCATATGACTCTAAAAGTTTTTACATATATACAACCTGTTCTATATATATATATATACCTACCTACCTACCTACCTACCTACCTATCTACCTACCTACCTACCTACATACATACATACATAAAAATATATATATATATATATATATATATATATATATATATATATATATATATATATATATCATATATATATATATATATATATATATATATATATATATTCACCACTTCTAAATGAAAATTCCAAATCAGGTTAAAACATACAGGGCGTAACAGATTTGAATTGTTCTGAAATAAACAGTGAGAAAGAAATGTCACAAATCTTCCCATTTCGACCTGATATGTGGAGCATTGATGCAATGTCATGACTCCGAAAAAAGGTCAGATGGTTCAAGTAATCTAATCAATTAGCATATTATCTCATGAATATTCAGGTAACACTGTCCACACATCCAATGCTCTGACTATCAGTATTGAATTTTCATGGTATTTGATATTCATATTCATGGGGGCATTTTCATCAATATCTGTCAAACTTCATGATATCAACTACTTATAAAAAAGTTAAAGGACTGGTGACATCTAGCAATTTTGGTATCAAAAGATGTATTTTTAGCTCAACTATTCGAAGAATAGTAGGAGCTATTCTACTCACTTTGGCGTTGGCATCCTCGTCCTTTAACTTGTGTGTGTAGAATAATTTTGTACAAAATTACTTTTTAAGATCTGCTTTCTAATTGTTGAATTATATTGTCAAATTTTGCAGTGATGTTCTCTGATGGAAGCTTGAGACCAATGCAAGTTGCAGCAGGTGCATATCATAGCATGCTCCTTACAGGTAAGATGGAGGAGTAATTTGTGCCATTTTTGTATTTTCATTCAGCAAAAGGTTTCTTGTACTATGTTGGGTGTTAGACTTGCTCCTAACAAGTAAGAGGGAGGGAGAGACCATTACCCTCGTCTTATTCACTCCAACCTTTAAACCCTCACAGACCACACCCCCAATTGGAACCTCGAGACCCTTTTCGAGACTGGCCCCTTTTCGAAACCCTCTGTGACTTGTACCTCTTCCCCCATCTCCGCAAGGGTGAGGATTCCATGTCAAACTGCACTAACATCCTTATCAACATCATCACCTGCTCCATTCCCAAAACTTACAAACCCCTAATCACCCCCGAGAGAGGGAGGGAGGGAGGGAGAGGGGTGTTAGACTTCAATAAAATAAAATGATCCTTATTTGATTCAAATCCAAATCCATTATGTTTAAAAGCGAACCTTGACCAAACAATCTTTCAAAGTGCTGTACAATGAGCAACAATAGTTACACAAGTAACATATACAATATCAAAAAATGCAAACAGTCCCTAGTACAAGGCTTTTTAAATAGGATAACTAAAACTTATCATACAAGTATGTTCTTAATTTGGACTTAAATGAATCAACAGATGGAGACCTCTTGATGTCATTTGGTAAATTGTTCGGCCCACAACGCCAACAGAGCGACTAGCAAATGTCTTTCATCTAGAAAATGGAATCAGGAGCCTTTTGTATATGTCATTAGATCTCATATTTGTTTTGTTAGAAAGGTTAATAATTACGAGTTTAAAAGGGTTTTTTTTTTTTGCATATATTTATTTATGTATCCTCAGAGAAACAAACAAAAAGTGAAATATACAGTCATAATAAAGATACAAATTAAGAAGGTACAGATTGTTGACAAATCATCTAAACATGGGATAGGCAAATTTTTCACAGAAAAAAAGTCAAGAAAATTTAACAGGTAGCCAAATATTCCAAAGGCAATTGAACTTTTTGGGTTTCTAGATAAAAAGCATGGAAAGAAATGTTACAATCAGCATGAAATACTAGCCAGTAAGTAATATAAAGGTGAAAATTGTACATTTCTGCACCCAAACCGAAGAACTCTTTATGATCGGTTCAAAACGTAAGTTTGTCTTGCTATTGATATGAGAAGCAAAATCTAACCAAAACTGGCGAACTACGGGGCACAAATAGAAAAGCGAAGCATCGTTTCAGGGTCGCTTTTACAAAAACAACAACAATGGTTGTTATTCTTGATATTAACTCCCTGGAGAGTTTTAAGGATTTGAATTCAATGCATTAGTTAAGGTTTGCATACCTATTTGCATACCTATTTGCATACTCATTTGCATACCTATTTGCATACCTATTTGCATACCTATTTGCATACCTATTTGCATACCTATTTGCATACCTATTTGCATACCTATTTGCATACCTATTTGCATACCTATTTGCATACCTATTTGCATAATTGGGCATTGACATTTGAAAAGACGTAAAATAAGAAAGCTTTTTACACAATGTAATTTTATTTTTCCAAAGCCTTGTGTACTACATTGTATACTTTTTTGAGATTTTGTGTCTTAAAACTTCTTAGGTGTGTCTGGGACTTAGTGCAAAGGAATGAAGTAAAATTTATATAATTAATTTAAATTTGTTTAATTAAATACCTTAGCGGCTAGTTAATAAAACAAATGATGAAAAGGATGCCAACTCTCTACAGTAGGCTTACCTCACCAGGCGTACTTCATCTCTCTTGTTCATATGAATTTGTTATATTTTTGAAATTCAATAAACGGAACAAAATATTTAAAAAGTTTTTCATAGTTCTGTTTGTCTTCTTGCAATTTATCATTCAAAGTTGACATGCCTGACCATTGAATTAACATCTCTGAGTTATGAAATAAGCCACACCCACAATAGCAATGCGGTAACTAGGTGGGCAAACAAGCCTCAAATCTGAAATTGTGTATGACCATCGACATTTAGATGTTCAGTGTGGCCTGCCACAAGTTTTGATCCATATATGGTATTTCCTTGGATCTTTAGAGATTTTAGCAAAAGAAATAAACACAATTCAGCTTGCTAACCGTTCTGGGTATGGAGAATCGGATTTCAAAGCCTGTCATTTTTGTTCCCCATTTTGCCATCACGCAGTCTGTGTCGAGAAATTTGTTTTGTGTAGTATATTGCATTGACTGCATAGCGTCTGCAGCTAGCTAGCTGTACTGTAGATGTTTTCCCTACTTCTAGGCAAATTATGTTGCTAGGCAAATTCATGCGGTGATTGGTTGAAAAAGCTGTCAATCATCTAACTTGGTTAATTAATCCGTTAAAGATGTATGGACAGGTAGCAACAAGTTGACCTTTATTAGAAGGAAGAAAATGGGCTATAAACCATGAAAATAGGCTATAAGCCATGAAAATAGGCTATAAACCATGGAAATAGGCTGTAAACCATGAAAATAGGCTATAAACCATGGCTATAAACCATGAAAATTGGCTATAAACCATGAAAATAGGCTATAAACCATGGAAATAGGCTATAAACCATGAAAATAGGCTATAAACCATGAAAATAGGCTATAAACCATGAAAATAGGCTATAAACCATGGAAATAGGCTATAAACCATGAAAATAGGCTATACACCATGAAAATAGGCTATAAACCATGAAAATAGGCTATAAACCATGAAAATAGGCTATAAACCATGAAAATAGGCTATAAACCATGGAAATAGGCTATAAACCATAAAAGTAGGCTATAAACTATGAAAATAGGCTATAAACCATGAGAATAGGCTATAAGCCATGGAAATAGGCTATAAACCATGAAAATAGGCTATACCATGGAAATAGGGTATAAACCATGGAAATAGGCTATAAACCATGAAAATAGGGTACACCATGGAAATAGGCTATAAACCATGGAAATAGGCTATAAACTATAAAAATAGGCTATAAATCATAAAAATAGGCTATAAACCATGGAAATAGGCTATAAACCATGAAAATAGGCTATAAACCATGGAAATAGGCTATAAACCATGGAAATATGCTAAAACCATGGAGATAGGCTATAAACCATGAAAATAGGCTATAAACCATGGAAATAGGCTATAAACCATGAAAATAGGCTATACACCATAAAAATAGGCTATAAACCATGAAAATAGGCTATAAACCATGAAAATAGGCTATAAACCATGAAAATAGGCTATAAACCATGGAAATAGGCTATAAACCATAAAAGTAGGCTATAAACTATGAAAATAGGCTATAAACCATGAGAATAGGCTATAAGCCATGGAAATAGGCTATAAACCATGAAAATAGGCTATACCATGGAAATAGGCTATAAACCATGGAAATAGGCTATAAACCATGAAAATAGGGTACACCATGGAAATAGGCTATAAACCATGAAAATAGGCTATAAACTATAAAAATAGGCTATAAATCATGAAAATAGGCTATAAACCATGGAAATAGGCTATAAACCATGAAAATAGGCTATAAACCATGGAAATAGGCTATAAACCATGGAAATATGCTAAAACCATGGAAATAGGCTATAAACCATGAAAATAGGCTATAAACCATGAAAATAGGCTATAAATCATGAAAATAGGCCATAAACCATGGAAATAGGCTATAAACCTTGAAAATAGGCTATAAACCATGGAAATATGCTAAAACCATGGAAATAGGCTATAAACCATGAAAATAGGCTACAAACCATGAAAATGGAAATAGGCTCTAAACCATGAAAATAGGCTATAAACCATGAAAATAGGCTTTAAACCATGGGAATAGGCTATAAACCATGAAAATAGGCTTTAAACCATGGGAATAGGCTATAAACCATGAAAATAGGCTATAAACTATGAAAATAGCAACAACATCAACAAACTCCATGTCATCCAGCCCACAATTCCGATCAAATTCACCATCAACAACCTCTCTTGTATCGACAACGTTCATATTATCCGTCTTAGAATTGGTCACACCCACCTCACTCACTCCCACCTCCTTATTGGCTCCCCCCAACCCCTCTGCAACAATTGCCACTGCACCCTCACAATCCATCATCTTCTCCTTGCTTGCCCCCTGTACAACCTTCCCAGAGCTTCCCTCGCACCCCACAACTCAATTGCTGAGTTCTTCCAGAAAACCCTCCGGATAAAATGATCTCTTTCCTTCATCATGCTTCCCTCTACAACCATATTTAATTCTCTTCTTCCACCCCCTCTTTACTCTGTTTTTGTTTCAACCATGCACCTCCTCTCTCGTTCATAGCTTTCTGACCTTTTGTTCTTTAATTTCTCTCATTCTTCCCCTGTTTCCTTTCCTTCCTACCTCAAGAATGATCTGACCTCTCAGGCACAATTTGACCCTCGTTGTCGTGGTGCCGTTAAGCCCTCATCAAACAAACATTTAAAACTTGACCATTTTACAGCATTTTGAATTTAAGAACCTTATTAGGATAAATTATGCAAATTTCTGACATCACAACAAGAAAACCAATGAATTTCCTGATGTTAACGTATTGTTTTTCAATTCTTCACCACTGATCTTTGAATGGGAGCAGTTGAATATGGCCAAGAGATTTTGAATTACCATCATACCTCTATAAATTTAGCAACAGAAAATCTAATAATTTTCAGTGACAGAAATTTAGGACAGAATCTTAAAGGATTAGAGTAAATATTTTGAGCTGTTTCTTTCATACATCACAATGTTTGCATTCATTAAAAGTTCTTCAAAGTTTGAATAGTCACAACTCGGAACATACTGATGTAATTTCAAGCTATTTCTGGTAAACATTAGTAAAGGCACTGCTTAAAAATTTGGCCTGCAATTTTGAAGCATCAAATTAACCACATCATTTCACAAGATTAACTTTGCATCATAACATTAAGGTATAAATAGTTGTATGCTCATAGTTTATTTCACCTTTCCCCAACAGCAAAGACCAACAATGCTAGCATTGATTACAGTTACTACTTATATTACAAAGGACTGCCATTATATTCAGATGTGTGTCACTAAAAATACCATGTATTACCAGTGGGAGTAGTTGTTATCTTGAAGAAGGAGCCTTGGAGAGGTGAAACTATACAGTTTTGTGGTTTGGGAAACAAAGAAATATATATTTTTAACTTTTATTTGAGGGCCAGCCCTGGTTTTGCTCCATTTGGAGGGATTTCTTCAGTACTTTGACCAATCAAATGATGGGGGAACTTTTCCTTTGTTTCCCAACCAATCAGGTGCTGGTTTTAAGCTTGAAAAAAGGGCCATTTCTAATGATATATAAAATCTCTATTTCTCCATATACCTTTAAACAGTGATGTGCAGTGATTTATCAATTTTTTCTTATCATTCGTTAAAGAGGATGGATGCGTTTTCTGCTGGGGTGATAATAAAAGAGGTCAAATGGGGCTTTGCCCTCAAACTCGCCACAACGGAGTGAGAAATACCGTCATCAAAACGCCAACAAAGATCAGCTCAAAGTGCTTTGATGGAAGAAGAATTAAGTACATTGTTCAGGGTGGACTCACTGCATTGCTGTGACAGGTAAGGAACTGTTTTTTATCGTGATATTGCCTTTTAGGTTATATCAAAACTGTCCTGACCAACGTTTCGTGATATGTAATTGTTATACAAAATTGCGTAATAAACCAAAATTAAGAAGACATAACAATTTCAAATGAACGAGAATTGAACAGAATCTTTGCAGCAAATCAGATTCTGCTTGCTGTGAAATTTGCATGCTCAAAAGTGTTCCTAAATTGGTAATTAGGATATAGGGATATGGTTTTATATCAAAGAAATGTTTATCCATGATAATCAAAATCTGATTTACCTAGATCGTAATCTGATTTACGCAGATCGTAATCTGATTTACGCAGATCATCATTGCCTCACATTTTTTTTTTTTTTTTTTAGATCAAATTAAAGATGTATGGACAAATACCACAGAGGGAGCATTAGATAAATTGCTTAAATTTCCAGTCAAAATGATTACAGTAACAAAACGTCACATCATGTACACTGAACACGCATGCAGCATCTGGCATTCTAGAAGGTGCAATTGAATAGAATTGAGCATCTGGCGTGTCAGATGCCGCATTCCTTACGTAACTGGTATAGAGGAGTGTGTCGTCTGATACCGAGATGCTCAATTCTTGAATTGCACCTTCTTGAATGCCAGCTGTTGTCATTACCCGTATACGTCTTGGCCATTCTTTTCAGACACACCTATCTCTTATCAGGCTCTCCCAACCCTTTCTTCCTCACCCGCAATATCAAAATTTTGATCAACCATCTCTTCTTAACATGTCCCTGATACTCCAATTTTAGATCCGCTCTCATCCCTTTTATCTTTATCTTAGATCTCTTTAAGAAAAATTCCTCCTCAGACATCATTAGTTTCTTCCGTAAAAGCAATTTATTTCAATCTAATTATCCTCAATTTTTGCCTCCTCTCTTATATTCCTCTCTTTACCATTCCTTTTCTCCTCCTTCTCAACCCTCCCTCTCTCTCTCTAATATTCCTCTCTTTACCATTCCTTTCCTCCTCCTCCTCAACCATCCCTATTCCTTTCCTAAAATTCATTTTCTTACTCTTTCTTTATTCTAGTACCATGATTTTTTTAGCACCCTCCTGGAACATATGACTCTGACTGTCACAGTGCCAATAAACACCAACAAACAAATTAGAATGCTAGATTTCTCACATAATCATTGCAATGGGTGTCGCTATTCTGTATTTTATCTCACATTAGCATAGGGGGGCTCGTGCTCCCCCCCCCCCCTCTCACTTTTCTCTAAAGTTTAAAAAGTGCCCTTTTTCAGGAGGAAAAGTGCCTTTTTTTTTTAGGAAAAAGTGCCCTTTCCAGAATGAAAAGTGCCCTTTTTAGAGAAGGAACCTGTTTTTTTAAACATTGAAAAACTGCTTCTTCAATATATATCATCTCCTCATTGAAGAAAGTATTATGCACTGAAAAGGCCAAATTTCATTAGTGGGGGCATCTTTGACATGCATCTGTGCAGGGCAAAACTTACTGCTTGGACCTGGGCCATTGCCATGACATAAACTGTCCTGCACTCTCACACCTTTTTGTAAAGATTAAAAGGTGCTCTTTACAGAGATAAAAAAGTATTATTTAAAATATCAAAATATATTTAAGTTCCCTTATTCAGTTATTATAATTTTTGTTTTTATTGACAGATTGAAGAAAGTAACACAAAAAATCAAGACTCTTTATTTGCTTTTCACATTTATTTTAGACATTAAATATATTCCGATTTATGATCAAAACAATCATAATCTATAAGTGTAAATACTACCAAGTTCAAGATTTTGGAATAAATTTGTTCTTTCATACAAAATTTTGGACCATAACATCTTGAATATTTGAAGCTGTAAGTTATGAAATTTTAAAGGGAAAACGGGTCGCCAGTAATTTTCGGACCGGTAAAAGTTTCAAAATTTTCTGGTGTGGGAGGGAGGGGGGAATGATGAGGGTTGACTGTATAAAGCTATGCTGCTGTGCTGTAAAAATACAAGAATTGAAAAGTGCACCTCAGGTCCTGTGCCCCCTCCCACCCAGATTCAAACATCTATCGTCGCCTCTGTACATTAGTCACAATGAGTTTAATCAGGTAGTTGCAATTTCAAGTTCATACTTAAGAACTAGCCTTGCAGGCATTTGACACTTTGCTGGAACTAAAGACTCTTCTTTCCTGTTTAAGATCCTCAGTCATTAGAAATTTTAGTAAAAGAAAGTGCACTCACTGTATTTTCTTTTTCCCTAGTTTACAGTAAATTACTTTCGAAACCTCTGAATTAGGGCCCGAAATTATCATTGGTTTATATCAATAGTCTGTCGGCTTTCTCACCTCACATTTCAATAGCCCGACTGAACTTTCCACAAGCCCGTGTCATATATATGATTCACGTATCATATAAAAACACTAATAATTCTTATTATAGAACTAACCCAATGGGCTTCAATGATTGAAATTGTTCTAGCCTGTACGTAAAACCAACTAGTCCCGGGCTAGTGGGCGTATGCTACTTTTGAACCCTGCCCGAGGTAAACCCAAGCAGCAAACATACCTATAAAAACCAAAGGGTCTACTATTTTATCCACTTTTTATTGGTCATCCATAGGTACTGAAATAATTTACAATGGCATGGAGACGGCCTGCCAAGATTATTTGAATTGGGATGGAAACTGATTTTTCAACGTGAACACCAAAAACAAAATTTGTTTTAATAAGAATATTATGGAAGTATGAACAAAAGAAAAGAAGTTTTACAGAACTCTACCTTGTTGATGCGGAATGTTACCCCAGACAAGGATTACAAAGTAAACCTCTTGATGACGATCTTGATGAAAATGATTTTGATGTTTCTGACTACGAACAATTTTTGTCTCAGTCGTCTTTGTTAGCAACCAAGAAAATAAAATGCAATGATAATTTTGAATATAATGACATTGGCTTAAAGGCCAGATATCGGGTTAATGTGGAGATAAAACTACAATACAATACGACATTTCTGATTGGTCCAAATATTTACGCAATCACTGACAAGCCAATCAGGTACCGCCGCAGAAGTGACAAGCAGCAATTTTTTTTGAGACGAGATTCCCTCTTTCCAAAGAAAGGATTTTGCTATTGCTATCAAGAGGGCGGTTCTATTTTTTGCATGAGGGGAAGTGGTGGTGGCACAATGATTGGAAATTGAGCGCCGGTGGGCATGGGAGTATGCAGTAATCCCTTTCAGAAAAGCTAAGATTGATTACAATGTTGTACCATCAGGGTTGCGGACTTTGGATATGCAGCATGTTATGAAGGCCATTCTACCTAATCGGGTGTTTATGTTTTTGGTTAATAATGCAGCTTTTACCAAAGACAAGGAAAGGGATCCATTAATTTTCAATCACTACAAAATGACAGAACTTCCAACTTCTTACAGGAGGACAAGTATCCCAACGAAGCAACGGAATTACAATTTGAGACATCCAAACGTACCGTGTACATAGAAGCATACAACAAGATGCTGGATGTAGTAGTGGTACTGAACAGCAATGACAGTATCAATCTTAACCCGACATGTGGCAGAAAGGTCATATGGTTTTGGGTTTTGATTTAACTGGACAAATCGACAGGAAAATCATTCAACATGAAAAAAAGGGTATACTGAATCTGTTAATAAGTTTGCAGAAAGTCTCCAAAAAGCAGTAACAGACATGACATACTGTGAATATGATGAAATTCTGAGGATCAATCAGAACAGGACTGTCATTTACAAACCTATAAATACGTAGGCAAGAGATCAAAACAAAATAACAATGTTTACACTCTTGGAATAACTATGGAAAACGATTTTGATGAGCCACTTAAACCTATGTTCAAGAAACGTAAAATGGACTCTAGTCTGATTTAGGTTTCAGACAACCCCGCGTTAGATTATTTTGCCACACCACCACCTGAGCAGACAGCAGTTGTACAAACGGAAGAGGAAATCTTTCTAACCCATGGAGGGGTTCAACCAAATGGTACCTAAAGATTTGTGATACCCCGGCAACCCCCAGGAGTGTACCTAAGGCTTGTACATTACACGATTACTGTTGGGTCTGAAGAAAAGGTGCAAGCACTAGTCATAGGGTCGTTCCAATCAATTGTATCTTTCTTACATTGTGGTCTTCTGTAGAAGTGATGTTCAATGGGGTAAAGTCCTGCTGTCCATTGCAAATATACCCGTATAAAACATATTTGGAAACTTTATTATCTTACAATAGCAGCTGGAAGACAACCACTAATTATAATTATGGCAGGTTTTATAAGAAAAGCCGTTTTTCTTCAAGGAAGCAAAATTTGAGAGCTTACAGCTCACGGCAGGTGCGACACAGTTTCCTAGGGAGAAATGGACAATAAATTTTACATCAGGGGACGGAAAGCACGAAGCATACAAACGTCTGAGGTACGTTTTGGGTTTAAAAGTTGGTGTTGAAGGCTTAGAGACCCTTGGAGGCGGTAACAACATTTATGTATTTGACTTAATACTGATCAAAGTCACTGGCAAGGACATTACAATCAAGCTCGGGAAGGTAGCCTACAAATAGAACTAATATATTAGATAGCATTATCAGATGCTACAAAAATAATTGTTATGGCCACGTTTGATTCAGTGTTAAATATTACAAAGGTAGGATGACAACTTAAGACTTATGATTAAGAAAGTATATAAGTGTGAACTATAGAGGATTTGACAACATTTCAATTACAAGCATTGATTGATAGAGATCTGTTACTAAAAGATAAAGTATGTTTTATTCATGATGGTGTGTATGGAGCCAATGAAATCTTTGACCACATGAACATGTTTTCAAGTATTATTATCAGTTACACCAGAGCGTTGGAAAGGTGGGGATCATTGGGTCTGCGTTTACGTTAGTGATCCATATAGTATTGAATACTTTGAATTGTTTGGTGAAGAAGGCCCACATTATCGAAGTCTTCTTTAAATCAATTTAGCAAGGTTAAAAGATCAGCGAGACAAGTGCAACTATTGTCACTATTATGGTTTGTACTTTTTATTTTTCTACATTACCGATGTCAAGGGGTTACTGGGACCAGAGTACTCACCAGAGTGCTCACCAACACCGAAATGCTCACCAACACCAGAGTGCTCACCAACACCGAAATGCTCACCAACACCAGAGTGCTCACCAACACCGAAGTGCTCACCAACACTGGAATACTCACCAATACCGGAGTGCTCACCAACACCGGAGTGCTCATCAACACTGAAGTGCTCACCAACACCAAAGTGCTCATCAACACTGGAATACTCACCAAAACCGGAGTGCTCACCAACACCGGAGTGCTCATCAACACTGAAGTGCTCACCAACACGGAAGTGCTCACCAACATTGGAATACTCACCAATACCGGAGTGCTCACCAACACCGGAGTGCTCATCACCACTGAAGTGCTCACCAACACCGAAGTGCTCACCAACACTGGAATACTCACCAATACCGGAGTGCTCACCAACACCGGAGTGCTCATCAACACTGAAGTGCTCACCAACACCGAAGTGCTCATCAACACTGGAATACTCACCAAAACCGGAGTGTTCACCAAAACCGGAGTGCTCATTAAAACCGGAGCACGTACTTTACACTACAGATTTTATGCATCATCTTGTGCATATAATGGGGTAAGTAATGACAGTGAATTATGACACTATATCGATCAAGTGGGTGATGTCACAGATGCTTTGACTGAAATCTTCCAAGTAATAATCTATGTTCTAATTCAAGAATTTAGACCTGGCGATAAAGTTGGTAAGATTATAACTTTCTCCACCCTGTCATACCCTATTTACATTCCACATGGATGTGGCAATAATGTCAAGATTGAGAGAATCATGTTTGTGAATGAGACTGTTGTGCAGTTTCACTGGAGCATTGTCCTTTCAGGAGTGCTTGTCATAAATATTCAATTGCCAGAAATGATCTACAACCAATGGAAAAGAAGAGTGAGAATGTTTTATGCAAATTGTCTTGTAAACAATAAAAAAATAAATTGTATGCAAAATTTAGAATAATAATGACTGTTGGTATAGAACACAATAGACAAATATGCAACCATTCAGGGGTTTCCAACTAACCAGGGGGATCCACTAATCATTTGTATTGGAAACATCTCATTTGCAATAAACAAACAGGCCACATAAAGAGTTAAAAGACTATTTTTGCCAGATAACAAATAGGAAAAGGCCTATAGCTGTAGTTAAGCTGAATGGATCTAACTGCAACAAACCAATCTGAAGTTTTCTTTATTAAATTGGTGGACAAAAAGCCGTTAACTTTTGCAGAAAAAAACAATCAAACCATTCACTGTTGTGAATGCGATAAGTGTTGTGCAACCATTTTGAGGAAACACTAAAGTGGTACTGCCTTTATTGGGCTAACACCTGGTGTGTTATTTACAGTGATGAGGATTTAAGTTTGGACTAACTGGCTCAAGGTAAGTTTAAGTTTGAAAATTTCCTATAATAAAGTTATTTGGAAGAAATGAATTAATAAGGGTGGCTTAACTCACATTATTTGGCATTTCATATTCGAAGGGAAAACATCTCTTTCCTCACCTGGGGAGGGGGTGGGGGTGGGAAGGGTAAATCAAATTATTTGGCATTTCGTATCCGAAGGTTTAACATCGTTTTTCCCTCACCCATGAGGTGGGTGGGTTAACTCACATTATTTGGCATTTCATATCCGAAGGGAAAACATCTCTTTCCCTCACCTGGGGGGATGGTTGGGTTAACTTACATTATGTAGCATTTTGTATCCGAAGGGTAACATCGCTTTTCCTCACCTGAGGGTCGTATCCAAAGGGAAAACATCTCTTCCCCTCACCTGGGGGGATGGGTGGGTTAACTCACATTATTTAGCATTTCGTATCAGAAGGGTAACATCGCTTTCCCTTACCTGAGGGTGGATGGGTTAACTCACATTATTCAGCATTTCATATCGGAAGGGGTATTATTGCTTTCCCTCACCCGGGGGTGGGTGGGTTAATTAGCTCACATCATTTGGCATTTCATATCCGAAGGGGTATCATTGCTCTACCTCACCTAAGGGGTAGGTGAGTTAAAGCACATTATTTGGCATTTCATACCTGAAGTGGTAATATTGCTTTCCCTCACCAGGGGGGGTGGGTGGGTTAACTCAAGATTACTTGGCATTTTGTATCCGAAGGGGTAACATCGCCTTTCCTCACCTTGTGACATATACATTTATGTTTTTTTAAATATCAGATATTGCCCAAGTATGTACATAGATTTATGACTATGTTAAACCAAAATTGAAACTTCCTGATTAAACTTGTGTGTGACTAATGTGAGATAAAATACAGAATAGTGACACTCATTGCTGTGAACATCTGACATGTGTGGCTATTGGCATGCTAGAAGGTGCAATCTGCACACCCTATACCAGTATTATACATACTTTTGGTTTTAACTTTTGATCTTTTCAACCTGAAAAAAAGTCTTGCTAAGCCACTGGCATTTACATTTTAAATCTTAATTTTCAATGCTTGTGCTTTTCAGAAATCCTGTTGTGCAGTAAGATTACTATGCAATAAAACACAGTATTGGACGTAATACGCGCCCATGCTCTTATAAGCACCCACCTACCATTTTCTTTCACTGTTAGCATATCCAAACATTAATAGATATATAATGATGTTTATATTTAATATGATATATTATTTTTTTGCTTTTTAACATTTTTATCATTCAGCGGGTCCCCCTGGGTCTGTCAGTGCTCTGAACAACTGAGTAATTAACTATGGTTTTGGGTCCATGTGTACAAAAAGTCCTCAGGCTCATATGGATCAAGGTGCTAAACTTGTCCTCAACCTCCTCCCTACCCCTTTTCCCAAAACCCTCTCTGACATCAAACCGCTTATCGCTTCCCTTATTCGTGACCGCTGGCAAAGCTCATGGAACTCCCAAATTGATAACAAATTCCATGTCATCCAGCCCACAATTCCGATCAAATCCACCATTAACAACCTCTCTCGTATGGACAACGTTCATATTACCCGTCTTAAAAATGGTCACACCCACCTCACTCACTCCCACCTCCTTATTGGCTCCCTCTTACCCCTCTGCAACAATTGCCATTGCCCTCTCACAATCCATCATGTTTTCCTTGCTTGCCCCCTGTACAACCTTTCCAAAGCTTCTCTCACTCCCCACAACTCAATTGCTGAGTTCTTCACAAAAAATCCTCCGGATAAAATTATCTCCTTCCTTCATCATGCTTCCCTCTACAACCATATTTAATTCTCCTCTTCCACCCCCTCTCTACTTTGTATTTGTTTCAACCATGCACCTCCCCTCTTGATCAAGCTTTCTGACTTTTTGTTTTTGAATTTCTCTCATTCTCCCCCTGTTTCCTTTCCTTCCTACCTCTAGATTGATCTGACCTCTCCGGCACAATTTGACCCTCGTTGTTGTTAAGCCCTCATCAAATAAACAAACAAGGCGCTTATAAGTTATATGGAAGAAAATTAATTACAATTCTATTTTCGTAAGCATTTTATGTATATTGAATTTCCCCTCTGGTCTTATTACAGAGGATGGGCATGCATATTCATGGGGTCGACATGACTATGGACAGCTTGGAAGGAATGTAGGAACTGAAGAGGCAACAGCTCCACCGTACTATGAACCTGGTCTTATACCGATCGGCAATATTGAGCAGGTATTTGTTTTTGTTTTTATTTTGTTAATGGGGACATTATTTGGCTGGAAGTGTGAATAAATGTTGGGGTACTTTGTTCTGCATTAATTTGTTAAAGAAAATAAAATACTATAGTGATTCATGTTTTTATTTTTTTACATTTGTTTTTAGTTTTTTTTTTTTTTTTTAGCTTTTTTGGTTATTTTTTACCCCAAAATATGAAAAATCTACATTTTTACCATCGATTTATGCAAAACAATTTCAACATAAACCCACACAAAACAGCAATATTTTAAAAGATCTTTATGTAATGAAGTACTTGGGTTACTAATTTTTTTTTTTTTTTTTCAACTCTTTTTTATGGTTGTTTGTTAACCAGAAAAGTACATGAATCAATGATAGCAGTAAAGATAAATTGATATGTAAACAAATTTAATATTTATGAATCCCTATCAAATATGATAAAATATGATTGTGAAATAACCCTTTGAATGCAAAATTATTAGATTTTATTGGTTATTAAAGGAGTACTAGACCGAAAAGTGTGGATGCTTGTTTTGGGGAATTTCCAGATATAATATCCACAACATTCAATAAATTTTATGCCTCCATAGCCCACAGGAGGACCAAAGGTCACTGGAATATATATATTAACCAGGAAATTACTAAACTGTTGCTTGCTAGAGAAGCATTTGATTGTTGGGGACCCCCTAAAGATACGCCTTCACTTTTTGGTCTAGTGCTCCTTTAAACTTTCAGTTTTACTATCATTCAGCAATTTAGAAATATTTTGGAAAACTTAACTGAGATTAAAGGAATATTCCCATGTTTTTTCGTAACCTTTCATAAGAAAGAGAAAAATATTAGAAACAATTTAGTACAAAAATCATGTTGATCTGTTATTCCTACCAGGAGATATTCAAATTTTAGGGTCCTCAAAAATGTCAATAAACAAATAGGAAAAGGCTCAGTATGACATCACAGCAACACATTCTCCCACAAAATTGATGTTTTTATTCAAATCTATCATCTTTTTGTTAGTAAAACATACTAGAAAAATAAATTGATGAAAGGTATTTATATACATTGCCAAATATACCCTTACTTCAACTTTTGGAAAATTGTTTCTAATCACACAGAAACAAGCAATTAACATTCAAAGAAATACATAAACATTTGCAATGGAATTGCCTCTATGACAACATCAAACACACATTCATCATATTGTACAAAAACTTTATAATGCAAATGGTAAATATTTTAAAATACATATCTCTTAAATGGAATTTGATATCAACCAGATTTTTGAACCAAATTGGCTCTAAAAGTATGCTCTTTCAAATAAATTTTACAAAAAATATTTTTTGAAAATCATATCTCCTGAATAGATTATGATATTAACCTGATTTTTGTACCAAATTGGCTTTAAAAGTATGCTCTTTCAAATAAATTTTACAAAAAACCATGGGAATATTTCTTTAGAAAATCCATATCCCCTGAACAGAATAAGATATCAACCTGATTTTTGTACCAAATTGCTTTAAACTTATGCTCTTTTTCAAATCAAATTTGACAAAAATCATAAGAAAATTCCTTTAAATTTTTGCGTTGTCATCTGTAATGATTGATTATTGTTACGACTAAATTTTATTGTAAACTTTTGTATTATTCAGCAATTTTGAAATAACGTTTAGAAAATTACATGAGATTATTTTCTCTATTGCTATATGATATGATATACTAGTAATACTGTGAACATGTATTGTGCCATATAGATTGCTACAAGTGTCAGTGATTTTCCTCTGTATTTTTTCTGCAGATTGCTTGTGGATCTGAACATACTCTTGCTATATCAGGTTTGTGTGATTTGATTATTTTTCCTTCAGCCAGTGGCATATCGAGGGGTGGGGTGGGGTGGGGGCTATTGGGAATTAGCCCCCAACAAATTGCCATTGCACCCTCACAGTCCATCACATTCTCCTTGCTTGCCTTGTCGACACTGGAAAAGGAATTTTCTAACGTCTAATCTTGGTTTTTGTGATCGTTTAATGTTTAGAAAACCATGTGTTCTTTTTAGTTCCATTAACAAAAGAGTAGTGCAAGACACTGTATCAGTTTAAATAACACTAATATTCCTTTTTTAATTATTGTTAAGTTTCTTCTTTTGGAGTTAGAAAAATTATACAGTTCTGGTGGTTATAAATGCAGGAAAATCAGGAATTCACTGTATCAGTTGTATTTATATACATTGCTAAATATATCCTAATTCAATCACTTTGGGAAAATTGTTTCTAATCATACAGAAACAACTACTTAACATTTAAAGAAATACATAAACATTTGCAATGGAATTGCCTCTATGACAACATCAAACACACATTCATCATACTGTACCAAAACTTTAAAATGCAATTGGGAAATATTTTAAAATCCATATCTCCTGAACTGGATATGATATCAACCTGATTTTTGAAGCAAATTGGCTCTAGAAGTATGCTCTTTCAAACAAAGTTTTACAAAAAAGCATGGGAGAATTCCTTTAAAATCCATATCTCCTAAACGGAATATGATATCAACCTGATATTTGTACCAAATTTTCTCTAAAAGTATGCTCTTTAAATAATTTTTTTACAAAAAACCATGGGAATATTATTTAAAAATCCATATCTCCTTAATGGAATATGATATCAACCAGAATTTTGCATAAAATTAACTTTAAAAAAATAATAATCATTTTTTTTTTTAAACATGGGAATATTCCCTCAAGTAAGTGTTACAACCATCATTACTGGGTGGTCCAGGGTGGTCTGTCTGGTTCTTGCTCTGTGATTTGTTTTACTTGCCAAACTTATCCCTGTTCTTCTGGTTGTAAACAGGCCTGATTTGTTCCTTTGGTTTGTGGAAATACAACATAGTTGTTCGCCAAATGACATGGATTGATTTTTTGTTTTCCTTTTTTTTGTGAAACAGATGGATTACTTTATGCTTGGGGCTGGAACGAACATGGTATGTGTGCTACAGGGAATGAGGACAATGTGCCAGACCCAAGACCAATTCAACACTTCAGTAAAGCACAGCCACTCTTAATTGGTGCTGGGGCAGGGCACTGTATTGTGCTGTGCAAGAATGCTTTATGAAGAAGGGACAGCTAGGGTCACTATGATTTGTGTGTATGCAATTAGAATGATCCTTATGAAGAAGGAACTGTATTAGCTGGACAAGGATGTTGTATGATGCAGAGACAGATCATTATATGATTCTGGGGCTGGTCAGTGTATGATGCAAGTGCGGGACACTGTATATGCTGGACAAGGATGTTGTATGATGCAGAGACAGATCATTATATGATTCTGGGGCTGGTCAGTGTATGATGCAATGAGTGAGGACACTGTATATGCTGGACAAGGATGTTGTATGATGGACACTGTATTATGCTGGACAAGGATGTGTGGGACACTGTATTATGCTGGACAAGGATGTCGTATGATGCAGAGACAGGTCATTATATGATTCTGAGGCTGGTCAGTGTATGATGCAAGTACATGCCACAGTATGATGTAGGTACGGAAACTGCAATATAGGAGTTATGTTCTAAGAAAAGGTCACTTTACAGGGGCTGATCACTGTATGATGCAAGTGCGGGACACTGTATATGCTGGACAAGCATGTTGTATGATGCAGAGACAGGTCATTATATGATTCTGAGGCTGGTCAGTGTATGATGCAAGTACATGCCACAGTATGATGTAGGTCATGGAAACTGCAATATAGGAGTTATGTTCTAAGAAAGGTCACTTTACAGGGGCTGATCACTGTATGATGCCAGTGCGGGACACTGTATTATGCTGGACAAGCATGTTGTATGATACAGAGACATGATTATATGATTCTGGGCTGGTCAGTGTATGATGCAAGTACATGCCACAGTATGATGTAGGTACGGAAACTGCAATATAGGAGTTATGTTCTAAGAAAAGGTCACTTTACAGGGGCTGATCACTGTATGATGCCAGTGCAGGGCACTGTATTATGCTGGACAAGCATGTTGTATGATACAGAGACATGATTATATGATTCTGGGGCTGGTCAGTGTATGATGCAAGTACATGCCACAGTATGATGTAGGTACGGAAACCGCAATATAGGAGTTATGTTCTAAGAAAAGGTCACTTTACAGGGGCTGATCACTGTATGATGCAAGTGCGGGACACTGTATTATGCTGGACAAGCATGTTGTATGATACAGAGACATGATTATATGATTCTGGGGCTGGTCAGTGTATGATGCAAGTACATGCCACAGTATGATGTAGGTACGGAAACTGCAATATAGGAGTTATGTTCTAAGAAAAGGTCACTTTACAGGGGCTGATCACTGTATGATGCAAGTGTGGAACACTGTATATGCTGGACAAGCATGTTGTATGATGCAGAGACAGGTCATTATATGATTCTGGGGCTGGTCAATGTATGATGCAAGTGTGGAACACTGTATATGCTGGACAAGGATGTTGTATGATGCAGAGACTGGTCATTATAAAATTCTGGGGCTGGTCAATGTATGATGCAAGTGCGGGACACTGTATATGCTGGACAAGCATGTTGTATGATGCAGAGGCAGGTCATTATATGATTCTGGGGCTGGTCCATGTATGATGCAAGTGTGGGACACTGTATATGCTGGACAAGGATGTTGTATGATGCAGAGACAGGTCATTATATGATTCTGGGGCTGGTCAGTGTATGATGCAAGTGGGACACTGTATGATGTGTAGGTACGGAAACTGCAATATAGGAGTTATGTTCTAAGAAAAGGTCACTTTACAGGGGCTGGTCAGTGTATGATGCAAGTGCGGGACACTGTATTATGCTGGACAAGGATGTTGTATGATGCAGAGACAGGTCATTATATGATTCTGGGGCTGGTCAATGTATGATGCAAGTACATGCCACAGTATGATGTAGGTACGGAAACTGCAATATAGGAGTTATGTTCTAAGAAAAGGTCACTTTACAGGGGCTGGTCAATGTATGATGCAAGTGCGGGACACTGTATTATGCTGGACAAGCATGTTGTATGATGCAGAGACAGGCCATTATATGATTCTGGGGCTGGTCCATGTATGATGCAAGTGTGGAACACTGTATATGCTGGACAAGCATGTTGTATGGTGCAGAGACATGATTCTGGGGCTGGTCCATGTATGATGCAAGTGCGGGACACTGTATATGCTGGACAAGCATGTTGTATGATGCAGAGACAGGTCATTATATGATTCTGGGGCTGGTCAATGTATGATGCAAGTGTGGAACACTGTATATGCTGGACAAGGATGTTGTATGATGCAGAGACTGGTCATTATAAAATTCTGGGGCTGGTCAATGTATGATGCAAGTGTGGGACACTGTATATGCTGGACAAGCATGTTGTATGATGCAGAGACAGGTCATTATATGATTCTGGGGCTGGTCCATGTATGATGCAAGTGTGGGACACTGTATATGCTGGACAAGCATGTTGTATGGTGCAGAGAAGGTCATTATATGATTCTGGGGCTGGTGGTGTATGATGCAAGTGCGGGACACTGTATATGCTGGACAAGCATGTTGTATGGTGCAGAGAAGGTCATTATATGATTCTGGGGCTGGTCAATGTATGATGCAAGTGCGGGACACTGTATATGCTGGACAAGCATGTTGTATGGTGCAGAGAAGGTCATTATATGATTCTGGG
Organism: Chiridota heheva; assembly: GCA_020152595.1. Lineage (NCBI taxonomy): Eukaryota > Metazoa > Echinodermata > Holothuroidea > Apodida > Chiridotidae > Chiridota > Chiridota heheva. The sequence goes on from JAIGNY010002305.1 coordinate 1,897,093, forward strand.
ACTGGTCAATGTATGATGCAAGTGCGGGACACTGTATATGCTGGACAAGCATGTTGTATGATGCAGAGACATGATTCTGGGGCTGGTCCATGTATGATGCAAGTAAGGACACTGTATATGCTGGACAAGCATGTTGTATGATGCAGAGGCAGGTCATTATATGATTCTGGGGCTGGTCCATGTATGATGCAAGTGTGGGACACTGTATATGCTGGACAAGCATGTTGTATGGTGCAGAGACAGGTCATTATATGATTCTGGGGCTGGTCAGTGTATGATGCAAGTGTGGGACACTGTATATGCTGGACAAGCATGTTGTATGATGCAGAGACATGATTCTGGGGCTGGTCCATGTATGATGCAAGTGCGGGACACTGTATATGCTGGACAAGCATGTTGTATGATGCAGAGGCAGGTCAATATATGATTCTGGGGCTGGTCCATGTATGATGCAAGTGTGGGACACTGTATATGCTGGACAAGCATGTTGTATGGTGCAGAGACAGGTCATTATATGATTCTGGGGCTGGTCCATGTATGATGCAAGTGTGGGACACTGTATATGCTGGACAAGCATGTTGTATGATGCAGAGACATGATTCTGGGGCTGGTCCATGTATGATGCAAGTGCGGGACACTGTATATGCTGGACAAGCATGTTGTATGATGCAGAGGCAGGTCATTATATGATTCTGGGGCTGGTCCATGTATGATGCCAGTGCAGGGCACTGTATTATGCTGGACAAGGATGTTGTATGATGCAGAAACAGATCATTATATGATTCTGGGGCTGGTCCATGTATGATGCAAGTGCGGGACACTGTATATGCTGGACAAGCATGTTGTATGATGCAGAGACAGTTTATTATATTTTGAGGATGTAAATAGTTGTGAGATTTTGCAGCTTAACAGAATTGAGTTTTTTAGCAGATTAGTAAGACAATAATTGTGAAATAGTCCATCAATATTAAATAAACAACAGCAAGCTGTATGTAAAAATAGAAGTAAATGTAATTGGGCATTTAAGGACAAAACTATGAGATTTTTTAAAAAATGTATATCTCTGGAATTGAACAATATATGGAAGAGGTTACTCAATGATATGTCTTTAATACTATTCTTTATAATACAATTATCATTTACCAATATATCTGAGAAAACTAGTCTCACATAGTACCATAATTTCTCATTTTTTTACAATTTAATGCACCATTATTTTCTGATAAGGTATGAGGTTTACCCCAAATCTTCATATCCTGTCACCCTTCCTGACCACATGTTTAGTTGCAGCACTTAGGGGGGCCAGGGAGGGGGTGCATTTTCATTAATGAGATTGCTTTGACCCCCAGAACATTTTGTACGGGCCACGTATTTTGTTCAATCTGTAGGCCTTTGCCCCTCCCCTCCCCGCATCACACAAATCTGCCCGTCTCTTGCACTGTCATCAAAATCTTGGCATTGCCACTCTTTAAAATACATTAACAACTGTTGCCATGTCATCAAGATTGTTTCCCTGTTATCAAAATCTTGACACTGCCACTCTTTAAGATACATTATTGATTTCTCCCACTGCTCCCCCCCCCATCCCCAAAAAAAAAAAAAGAAGAAGAAGAAGAATGATAATAATGATGATAATGATAATAAAAATAATAATAATGATAAATAAAAATAGAATAACATTAACTAATAATAATAATAATAATAATAGTAATAATAATAATAATAATAATAATAATAATAATAATAATAATAATAATAATAATAATAATAATAATAATGATAATAATAATAGTAATAATAATGATAATAATAATAATGATAATAATAATAATAATAATAATAATAATAATAATGATAATGACAATAATAATAATAATATCAAATAATAAAATAACATTAATAATAATAATGATAATAATAATGATAATAATAATAATAATAATAATGATAATAATAATAATAATAATAATAATAATAATAATAATAATAATAATAATAATAATAATAATAATAATAATAATAATAATAATAATAATAATAATAATAATAATAATAATAATAATAATAATAATAATAATAATAATAATAATAATAATATTTATAATAATAATAAGGAGAAGAAAAAAGATAATGTTGTATGTCATCTTAAAGAAAGGATGAGTTCTGTGGTCAGGCAAGATTATCTTTTTATAAAAGATAACTGTAAAATTCAAAATGATAAATTGCTTTCAGTACGGTAATGAAAATACCTCAAAATCTTAATCTATTAAGGAAATATTTAGGTTCCAAGTCCTGTCTCATTTGTGAAGAAATAACTGGAAAAGTTGTGAAAAGAAATGAAGTGAGAAGTTCACTGTAGAAGGCTGGTGCTATCATTCTTCATTTTTTGCCAACAATTGTTAATGTATATTAGAGAAAATTGAATTATATTTTACTTTCAGTTTTTCATCATTTCCACATTTGATAAATTTCTGTTTTACTACTACGACTTATCCAATTGCTTAAAATACAGGAAAAATCCTGTATTGTTTCTACACTACAGGAGACTTCACTAAAATATCCCCTTAATGATCAATATATTGAAGTAGTTCATTGGTGTAGCCAGGCGTTCAATATATTGAAGTAGTTCATTGGTGTAGCCAGGAGTTCAATATATTGAAGTAGTTCATTGGTGTAGCCAGGCGTTCAATATATTGAAGTAGTTTATTGATGTAGCCAGGCGTTCAATATATTGAAGTAGTTTATTGATGTAGCCAGGCGTTCAATATATTGAAGTAGTTCATTGGTGTAGCCAGGCGTTCAATATATTGAAGTAGTTCATTGGTGTAGCCAGGCGTTCAATATATTGAAGTAGTTCATTGGTGTAGCCAGGCGTTCAATATATTGAAGTAGTTTATTGATGTAGCCAGGCGTTCAATATATTGAAGTAGTTTATTGATGTAGCCAGGCGTTCAATATATTGAAGTAGTTCATTGGTGTAGCCAGGCGTTCATTATATTGAAGTAGTTCATTGGTGTAGCCAGGAGTTTTCAATAAGGGGGCTGATCCAGTGACTAAAGTGGTTCATTTTTGAGATTTGTTTATTTCACCAATATGGGGAAGGGGTCTCAGGAGGGTGTCCCCCTTTTTCATTACTTTTTGGGTATTGATGGGGGGGGGACTAGCTCTCCCCCACCCCTCTGGCTATGCCAATGAAGTAGTTTCATATATTGGAGTGCATTTGAAGGCCTTTTTCGTATAAGAACTTGCTTGACCAATGAACCAATCTTTCAATGTTTAAAAAACAAACTAAAAATCACATCCACAGTAGCCAACTTACGTTTGCAATTTTTTACCAGCAATAATAGTTAACGCTGGCTCAGTGGAGAAAAAGAGTTGCCCAAAATACCTTTATTCCCCATCTCACCCCAAATCCCTTACAAAACCCTCCCACCTCACCCCCACAACACTTACCTTATCCCAATATCACACACCTCACCACACTACTTACTAGCACAACTCTTACCAACACAACCTCACACCACCCACCTCGCTGCCATATATGGACCCCACAATCCTCATCTCACCCCACAACCCTCACCTAGTCCCACTCACTCACCTCTCCCCACAACCCTCACCTAGTCCCTCTCACCTCTCCCCACAACCCTCACCTAGTCCCACTTACTCACCTCTCCCCACAACCGTCACCTAGTCCCACTCACTCACCTCTCCCCACAACCCTCACTTAGTCCCACTCACTCACCTTCCCCCACAACTCTCACCTAATCCCACTCACTAACCCCTACTCACACCCTTACCTAGTCCCACTCACTTACCCATCCCCACAACCCTCACCTAGTCCCACTCACTCACCCATCCCCACAACCCTCACCTAGTCCACTCACTCACCCCTCCCCACAACCCTCACCTAGTCCCACTCTCACCTTTCCCACAACCCTTACCTAGTCCCACTCACTCACCTTTCCCCACAACCCTCACCTAGTCCCACTCTCACCTTTCCCCACAACCCTCACCTAGTCCCACTCACTCACCTTTCCCCACAACCCTCACCTAGTCCCACTCACTCAACCTTTCCCCACAACCCTCACCTAGTCCCACTCACTCACCTTTCCCCACAACCCTCACCTAGTCCCACTCACTCAACCTTTCCCCACAACCCCCTCACCTAGTCCCACTCACTCAACCTTTCCCCACAACCCTCACCTAGTCCCACTCGCCTCTCCCCACACTCACCTAGTCCCACTCACTTCTCCCCACAACCTCTACCTAGTCCCTCTCACCTCTCCCCACAACCCATACCTAGTCCCACTCACTCAACCTTTCCCCACAACCCTCACCTAGTTCCACTCACTCACCTTTCCCCACAACCCTCACCTAGTCCCACTCACTCAACCTTTCCCACAACCCTCACCTAGTCCCACTCGCCTTTCCCCACACTCTCACCTAGTCCCACTCACTTCTCCCCACAACCTCTACCTAGTCCCACTCACCTCTCCCCACAACCCCACCTAGTCCCACTCACCTCTCCTCACAACCCCTACCTAGTCCCACTCACCTCTCCCCACAACCCCACCTAGTCCCACTCACCTCTCCTCACAACCCCTACCTAGTCCCACTCACCTCTCCCCACAACCCCCACCTAGTCCCACTCACCTCTCCTCACAACCCCACCTAGTCCCACTCACTCACCTCGCCCCACAACCCCCACCTAGTCCTACTCACTCACCTCTTTCCACAACCCCCACCTAGTCCCGCTCGCTCACCTCTCCCAGCATTTTGAGAAAAGAAGTCAAAAAATTGCAAGCTCTAGATAGACCTAATATAAAGATTTTGTGTTCTGAAATTGTTTTGATACTTTTTCTCCAACAAATTGGTTGTGCAATTTAGAATATGTACACGTTTTTAACTTTTTAGAAATTTCCAGCCATGGGAGGCAATTTCCCACCCCCTCCCTTCACTCCCCTCCCCGCCCGTCCCATACCCACTCCTTTCCACCCCCTCCCCATACTCGCTCCTTCCCATCCCCCTCCCCATACCCGCTCCTTCCCATCCCCCTCCCCATACCCGCTCCTTCCCATCCCCTCCCCATACCCGCTCCTTCCCATCCCCCTCCCCTTAGCTTTAGCTTATCCCCTCCCCATACCCGCTCCTTCCCATCCCCTCCCCTTAGCTTTAGCTACACAAGTGAGGGCTTCCCATCCCAAATCGCACAGCTCTCCAACTTTTTATGTTTTGGGAAATGCGCATCAAATTCCACTACGCCCAAAATGAATGAGAAGCTGACGTAATAAAACAACAACAATGACGTGGATTTTCAACCAATCACCGGAAAGACTTAAAAATTTCAATTCCGCTGATTGGTTGAAAGTTTAAGCAGCACAACTCTGACGTCAAATTTGTTTAGTTTTCATTTTAAGGTAAGAAATGTTTTCAGTTGTTAGCTGTGTGACTTGACTGGAAAGGGGCAATTAAGGCTAGGCTACGGCGGGACGAACTGTTGTTAGATTTCCTCTAAAAAACTGGGCGGGGAGAGGCCCAGTACAAAGGGATACTGTTCGCAAATGACATGCCAATGTTTTATTAGTCCAAATGCAGACATAATTTGAGTGTTTAGGCCTACCACCATGGCGAGAATATCAGGAACTGTTGCTCTGTACGTGGGTGTTTTTGCCGCCGCTGTTACACGTTGTTGGGCTTCAGGTGCTTCGGCTACGCATACAACTATGAGACCGACATCTAACAATACAAATACCACTGTGGCCGACGAAATTGTTCATGAAGGCGAAGATCATTATGTTTTGGTATTTATATTCGGGACCTGTTTATTGGGAGGTTAGTATACTTTTCATCTTCTCGGTGTTTTATGCCTTCGATCGATTTTTAAAGTTAAGACTAAGATCTTTTCATTTCCTTGACAATGTTTATTGCGTTCAGGCAGTCATGTCAGTATTCATTGCACACTAACGTAAAATTATGGTATCGCAGTGAATGTAATATTTGTAATGTAAGTTAGGGACCTAGGGCTAGGAGTAACGTTACTACCGTTAGTAAGCCTAGTGAGATAAACCAGGGAAGTCCATTTTACTGCAGAAAATGACACTTTTCTGGATAAACACCTCTCTCAGTAGGCACTACTCGCAAGGCAATACTGAGTGAGACAATACACACGTAACGTTGAAAACCACTCAGACAATAACAAATAGGCCTAGGCAATCATGATTGATATACAAACCCTTCTCAAAACTGACAAAAGTACTTAGTCTACCCAGTAAACAAAACGTTTTTAGGCCTATAACATTTTGTACCACAATGTTTTAATAGTTTCAAAATGTGGTGTCATAAGAATAATATTAGCCTATAACATTGTTCATATAATATTATCAAAAAATGTTTTTATTATTTAATATTATATCATATAGGCTAGGCCTATTTTATATATTTTTTATGTTATAAAGACATTTTTACGACACCACAAAATGATATTATAAACACATTTTCACAAGTTTGAAACAATATGATATCAACCTGATATTTGTACCAAATTGGCAAGACGAGTATGCTCTTTCAAATAAAATGTTACAAAAAACCATGGAAAAATTCCTTTAAAAATCCATATCTCCTGAACGGAATATGATATCAACATGATTTTTGTACCAAATTGGCTGTAAAAGTATGCTCTTTCAAATAGAATTAGACAAAAAGCAATGGGAATATTCCTTTAATGCTATTATACGCACGTTGACTTTACCGATGCTCTATTGTCCGATAACTTCAACTATCTAGATACATCCACCCAAGCTTTGGGTTCATTTTTACATCATTGAACAGCATTTTTGGTTCATTATAGAGATAGGGTGGAATATATAATTTAGAAGAAAACATTTTGTTTTTTTCTTAGTTTACATTACAATTACAATGAGAAAACAAATTCAAATCATTTTTAAAGAAATATAAAAGGCGTTTTGTTAAAATTGTCTCTATGACATCACAGATGTTGCCAATCAGCCACTTTTGTCCAAATTCAAATATACTTTATAATTTTGTACCCTTCTAAATGGAATGAAATATTAACATAGTTTTTTCACCACTTTGTTTGAAGAAAAAAAATCTCAATCATACATATATGAAAACCATGGGAATATTCCGTTAAACCTATGCCCAAAACATAAGTGAACGGCTCAATATAGTATTATTAAATTAGTATTTATTAGTATTACGTAAAAGTGCTCCACGATGATAAAAGGCATTGTCAAAAGTTGACCTAAGATCATTGCGCAAAGGGCTAGATATTCTACCGTGTAGTCAAAATTCATCTACGCCTTTATTTAATCTTATTTGTTTGTTTCTTCACAACATTCAAAACAAATAATAATAATAGTAATAATAAAATTAAAATGATAGTAATATACATATAACAAAAATACAGAAAGTTGTGAAAGGTAGCCAATGCAGTAGTTTAACGTTATAAAGTATATAGCATTTTCTGACTATATAGCAGCCATGTAGTGGCTATAGCGTATACTACAGTCATGTTATCTGACTATAGTAGGCTTGGCCTATTCATTATTATGTATACTGTACTACAGTATTAGCCTTTCAAGTTATGATTATGGACAGGTTGAATTAAAACTAAACTGAGTTTGCATATTGTTATGCCTATGCAGTGTGCACCACACCTAAAGGCTAAATCTAGCAGTGGCAGTCGAGTCTAGATAGTACAGTAGGGGGCCTAGCGTAGGGCCTATGTTTGTTAAACCAAAGATCTTCGGCGTGAAGCCAATTTGACAAAATTTAAAGTAGTTTTTTTCTCAGATTTATCAAGAAATACATTAAGAAAGATTAGAGTGATATGCACAAGACTTATAAAGAGCTAGTTTCAAATATAATTTGAACGATCAGTCAAACATATTTCAAAAAGTTGGTGGGTCAGCAAAAAATATTGAAATTCAAGATTTTCTGTAACATTAGTCCTATACAGTATGTTCTATCATTTAACGTTCTATTGTTCATTACATTCTCAAATTCAGACTTCATCAATTTTGGGTTGTACAGTGTAAGCCAATATACACTGTACTGGCTTTACCAACTTGTATAGTTCTGGATTTTATTTACACAGAGAAACAAAGTTGCTCAGAAAACAAGATTTTGTGCAGAATTGAGCTTTGTTGTATTTCATAAAAACAAAGTTTGTTTCATGACCAAGGAATGCTTTTGAAGAAAACTCATTAATATGATTAGTGAATGAATCTATTTTACTTTTTTTATTGTTGCAAATAATGGTTAATGGAAAGGTGTCATCCCATAAATAAATTAAAAGTGAACGCCTCCATGTTGGTAATGTCACTTCAGATTTTCAATTTTCTTCCTGATGAGACATCTTTAATGTTGATACATTTTTTTCTTCAATTTTTTGTTGTGTCACTTCATTTTATTTTCAATACATTTTATTTAATATCTTTTTGCTTTTCACATTTTTTATAATATTTACAAACATACTGTACATATATCTACATACAAAATTTGTGAAAGTAGTGTAATTCCATGTACAGTAGTAATACTGTATAGAGATATAAATTGTAATTATAGCAATGTTATAAATTAAAGTGTTTACAAAAAACTCAAAAGCCTAACTGATTAAAATTCTCCTTATCACAACTGGGAAAGGTCACAAATATTTAGACATCATGCAGAAAAGTTATCTTTAAGCCTACCAGCACCCGACACCTGAGTTAATCCTGAAAACGCAGGTATAACAGTTACCAATCCGACTTCCTGTTCAGTGCATTGTGTTTCCACTCCAAAAAATGATTATCTGTCATTGCCATACACACCACAGCCAAGTAGCCCAAGGTTATTTCTGTGTATAGGATTACATAAGGTCAGTGCTGAGTAATCAGGGCACTTTTGTGATTTTAATCACTCATCCGTGTCAGGTGTCTTGGTGGGAGGAATTTGTTTGCAAACTGGTGATAAAATAGTTGTGTATCATATTCCTGAGGCAATGTGTGCATTAACTGTGAATGATTAACGGACCATTTCTCCTAAGGAAAAATATTGCTTCTTGTTTACTCATCCCTCCACATTTTTTGTACCCCTACAGTAGCTTCATGTAACATTCCTTATATTACCCCTTCCATCCCCTCCCCCTCCAGGCCCCTAGTTTTGATTTTTCAAAGGGGTGCTCCACCCTGCCCCTTATTGCCTTCACCCTGCCGTTTTTCACTAGGCACTCTGTATTTTGTACACAAAAAACATACTATGGAGAAATATTAAATTCCCTCCTCAAATGCCCTCGAAGTGCCCTTGATGCCTTATAAATGCCCCTTTTGGTCAGTGACACCCTGCCCCTTCCTAGACCAAACTAAAGGTTTTAGCCCTCCCTTCACTCCCCCTCCCATTTCTACCCTCACCAAAGCAAAAGTTGAAAGAATTGATGTGCTAATTTAACACTTTTTGTATTTCTTAATGTCAATTATTACCAAATAATGGCGGATTGTTTTCTTGAAACATAAGTTTAGTGATCAACATGTTGTGTACATCCCCTTTATTTCCCAATCACAATTGTTGGCTATTTTCGGCTGTTCAGTAAAAAACACTTGACCACCATCAAGCTTTAATGTCGCTAATGCACAGTAAATCTAACTTGAATATTGAGTGGATAAATTGTTTACAGAACCAATTAATCTCTGAGCAATAAGTGTAGCTGGTATATAAAATCATTAGCTGTGGCTCTCCTTAAAATTCTGTTCCAGCCAGTCCAAACCACAAACCTAAATATTGTGACTAATATAACCAATTATCCTCCCTAAAATAAAGCTCTTGCTAAATGATTGACAGTTCATATGGCATGCATGTAATGAAACACCTTGTTTAATTGAAAGGTCAGTAAGGGTTATCAAAGAAAACAATGGTTCCCTTATTGCCAGAACTAGTTACAACTGCTGTGTGAACTTTTATGAACTGTATTTACTGTGTGCAATTATATTTGGACACGTGGGTGTAATTTGAGTAACTAGTGTCTGGAATATTATCAGCGAGTGGAACCTGAGCTTAATTGCTTGTGGTTTCAAAATAAGGAAAAAGATAGGGAAATGTCTGGCCCGATCTGCTTAACTTTGACATGGGTCTAAGTGTTTATTTTTTTAAGGACAGGACCAGCTAATGTATGTTCTCGTAGCAAGGAGGAAAATGGGGATATCTGCACGATTTTAAGCATTTGTACACGATATGAAGCAAATTAATCTTATATAAAAAAAAGGACTTCAAGAAAACAAATAAGATTAGAAACTAGTTCAATATCTTAAGCCGTTAAGGAAATATTCCAATTTAAAATTCCTGTTATTTATGGAGAAATGACTGGTGTGGAAGTCCACTGTGGAAAGATGTCACCTTCTTAACCAATTTTGTTAATATATTTTAAACAAAAGTAATTAAAATTGTAAAGCTATTAATGTTATTAATGTTAGGTTGTGTTTTAGTCTTTCTAAACCAATCCAATATATTTAAACACCCAAAATAACAGGATAAAATATAATATATTTCAAAAATAATGACAAGATGTGACATCATGACTGCTGTCGGATTGAGACTTTAAACTCCAATATCTCCGTAACAGAATATGGTATTGTTTCCTTAACATTTTCTTTTGAAGACCTCTTTTATATGAAACAAACTTAATTGCTTGACCACTTAACTAATCCTTTAAGGAATATTCCTGCGATTTGGGAATATTTCCGCAAATTGGGAATAATCCTGCAAATTGGGAATATTTCTGCGAATTGGGAATGTTCCCTTGAATTGGGAATATTCATGTAAATATTCCTTTAAAAGCTTTTATAACTTTTTTTAAAGCTGTAATAAAGGAGATGTACACAACATTTATAGCATCAATTTGAATTAAGACAGTGGTGTGAAATAGAGGAGACGTACACAACATGTTTAGCATCAAGTTGAATTCAAACGGCGGTTCTTGAATAAACTCTTGTCAATCTCCTTAAAAATTTGTTCTAGCAAATCATAACCACAAACATACTGTTGCAAATAATGAGGTCACTTAATTAAAATAACCCCTCACCACACAATATGGTCTTCATCCATTGCTATTATGATACTCTTAACACATATTTCCACAACAAATCAGGACCAACAGGAGAGCAAGTACAATGGAGCCACCATAAGGGAAATTTGATCCTTTTTGTGGTTTTGAGAATCAAGAAAACAAAGAAGAAAAGTCTGACCAGATCTGCTGGTCTAATTGTTTAAAACTTTAAGGAGCACAACAACTAATGTATACACAACATGTTTGACATCAAGTTTTTTAATTCTCCATCATATATTAAGTTTAAATTTTTGACTTTGTCTCCTTTAAAGGATTAGTTCAGTGGTCAAGCAACTTTTATCTTATATTGTCTAAAAGAGGATTGTCGGTGTATACATGTAAATGACTGGTGTAGTAAGTCTACTATGGAAGATTTTTAACCCGGGCCCATTCCTACTTTCTTAACACTTGTTAATGTTTTTTTTAAATCGATTTTAATTTTTGTACTGTATGAATTATTTTTCCTTTAAATTTCTTCAGGTGGTAAGTTATGATATCCTTTACTAAATTCTGTTTGACTACTTTCCCAGAATATCAAGTTTTTTAAAGACACAAAATTGCAGGAATAAGCATGATAGACTACATAAAGACATAACATGACTAGAAGTCACAACTAAACTAGTCTGATTTCAGTCATTTCTACACAAATGATACAAAACTTTAAACTTGATTAATAGTGGATTTAGACTATTCAACTCTTTCTTCACCAATTTGTTTCTTTCGAAGTCCTCTTTTACATATGATGAACTTGCTTGACCACCAAACTTGCTTGACAACCAAACTTGCTTGACCACTGAATTTGCTTGACCACTGAATTTGCTTGACCACTGAACTTGCTTGACCACTGAACTTGCTTGACCACTGAGCTTGCTTGACCACTGAACTTGCTTGACCACTGAACTTGCTTGACCACTGAACTTGCTTGACCACTGAGCTTGCTTGACCATTGAACTTGCTTGACCACTGAGCTTGCTTGGCCACTGAACTTGTTAACCACTGAACTTGCTTGGCCACTGAACTTGCTTGGCCACTGAACTTGCTTGGCCACTGAACTTGCTTGACCACTGAGCTTGCTTGACCACCAAACTTGCTTGACCACCGAACTTGCTTGACCACCGAACTTGCTTGACAACCGAACTTGCTTGACCACTGAACTTGCCTGACCACTGAACTTGCTTGACCACTGAACTTGTTTGACTACTGAACTTGTTTGACCACTGAACTTGCTTGACCACTGAACTTGCTTGACCAATGAACTTGCTTGATCAATGAACTTGCTTGACCAATGAACTTGCTTGACCAATGAACTTGCTTGACCAATGAACTTGCTTGATCAATGAACTTGCTTGACCAATGAAGTTGCTTGACCATTGAATTTTCCTGACCACTGAATAATCTAAGTATCTCTCTTGATTGATTGATTTTTGTAGCTTTGGTAAGAACGTTATTGAAGAGACTGCCGTTTCCCTACACTGTGACCCTTATGGTGCTTGGTGGACTTATCGGCGTCGTAACGTTAAAAATTCCAGCTATTCAACCTTTCACCGCACCGGTGGTCAATATGGATCCACATCTGTTACTTCACATCTTCCTTCCTGTGCTTATCTTTGAGTCTGCATTTGCAATGGATGTCCACACGTTTATGAAGTCACTTATACAGGTATAAGGAACATTATTTACATATATATAAGCATCAACTTAGGGTGTGGCAGTGGCAGGCCCAGTGGTGTCGTTAAGAGTTAAACATGCTCCCCAATTTTTTTTCTGTGTTCTCCCAGTGCCCCCCCCCCCTCCAAATAAAAATGAAAACCTACCATTACAAATTTTCACTGATGACTTTAATTTGAAAAATTTTCCTTCCTTTTTTCCTAGGCATCATCCTCAAAATCATAGGTCCTAATAACTATTTATTTCATGTTCTAATGTTTTATTAATACAAAAAAAAGCCAAATTTTGCTCAGTGTTTTAAATTATTTTGCTTCAGTTTTCACCATTTTATTGCAAAACAAAATACCAGAAATGCACAAACAGACAGATGCACCGTGCGTTTGTGCCAGACTCGCTTGCAAGATCTGATGCATCTGTCAGCATATAGTATGTACAGGCTCAACATTGTTAAGAGGAAAAAGAGATTCTACTTTTCTTGCGAAATTTGATGGATTTTCATTTCATTTGGGCAAGAAAGCAAATTGGTGGCAAATTACCAACAAAACTTGCAGGTGACATTTACTTTCCAAAGTGCTTTTCAAGCATTTTTTAAATACCCAATGCTGATTCTTTACCTGAATTTTCTTAATTTTTAGAGGATTATTTTTCTGCACCACCTTATTTGAGTCAATTTTAACGTTAGCAGCCATATTTTGTGATTTTCTTTCAGCTTTCAAGCCATTTTAGTGTTCCGCCCCTGGATGCTATGGGTTTTTTGTCTAAATTGTCTCAATATTCTGTGGGGAAATTTCTTTTCAGCCTGTTTAGAAATTGTAATCCAAATGCTTATCTGAGTTAAGAGTGAACTTATAGAATCTAAAATTATCTTCTTTTATTAATTCAAGTTTTGAATTTCTCGGTTTAATTTGAAGCCATTTTGGGGAATACAACTGCCGTACGCTAAAAATATTGTCAGAAAGCTTATTTGACATATTTTCAAGTGAAAACATAAGAGCAAATACCCCTCTGTGTTCACACCATATTATAAGTTTGTAATCCACACACTAGAAGATATGCAAGTGTAGTGTAACGGTAACGTACGTGATTCCAACGTGTTTGAATGCTGAACCGGATGCGTTACTTTGTTATTCGCGAGTAATTACAGCAGTGATTATTTTTTTGTTTATTTTAATTATTTTTGCATGTTTTGCTTTGAGAAAAAAATTTAGACTGATATCAATGGAAAGAAAAGTTCACAAACAGTCTAAATATGTTAAAAAAATCCTCCATTTTTATTATAACAGGCTCCAAAAAATTGACCTAATTTTGCCTAATATTTGCAAATTTATATTCATGTCAATATTTTTTTTATACTTTTTTTATTAAAAAGTTCCTTGTTTTAGCATGTATATAAACCAAACTTGCAGTAATAGAAAACAAAAAGAAAGCTGTGAAAATTAATTTTGAAAATTTGAAAATTGCAGTCACATTTTGAACCGAGTGGGAGTTTTAAGGGTTAAAGGAGAATAAAAAGAGGGTATAGGTAAAGTATTGATTTTCTGATGAGTTTCAGACCATGTGAAATTTTGGATGTTGTAGAAGCTACGTAATAATGATCTGTATTTTAGTCAACCATTGAACCCCTTTTCTTTTTGATCTAGGTGTGTATTCTTGCTGTTTGTGGAATGCTCCTTGCGACGGTTCTTACTGCAGTTTTTGCCCAATTTGTCTTCTACACTTACCACTGGAACTTCAACATTGCCATGATGTTTGGAGCAATGTCCAGCGCAACCGATCCTGTTGCTGTTGTTTCACTTTTGAAAGACCTTGGTGAGTGTATTCATGAAGCAGCGCTGATATATATAGTGTTATCTCATGAGTATGGGTATACAATCCCCCTCCCAAAAAAAAAAAAAAAAAAATTGGCAACTTCTATTATAAAATAAATTACCCTCAGTGGAAAGATATTAGATCGTACTGTTCAGTGAACATCACGATAACCCTCAAAACTATCCATTAGTTGTTGTGCTCTTTAAAATTTTAAACAGTCAGACCCGACCTGATAAATAAGCAGGTCGGGTCAGACTTTTCCTCTTTATTTTCTTTATTCTGAAAACCACAAGTAATTGGAATCACATTCCCTTATCAATGGCCCCATTGTATTCGTTCTCCTTGTTGATCAGTTATTCTAAGTAAGATAAGTGGTCTCATTATTTGCTACAGTAAGGTTTGTGGTCATAATTTACTGAAACAAATTTTTAAGGAAAAGAACAAGTAATGCATATCGTGTACATCTGCTTAAAAATCATGCAGATATGCCCACTTTCCTCCTTGCTATGAAAACACATTTTATATACCAGCTGCACTTATGGTTTAGAGATTAATTGGTTCTGTAAACAATTTATCCATGCAATAAATATATTTACCGTGCATGAGTGACATCAAAGGTCAATGGTGGTCAATTGTTTTTTTACTGAACCGCCGAAAATGGCCAAAAACGGACAGTTGGGGTATAAAGGAGATGTACACAACATGATTGTTTTGTGGTATGAAAATAAAACACACTTTTTATGTATGAGCATCATCATAATATACTTCCATCCAATTTCTATTCTTTTTACCATTAGCTGTGGCTCTCCTTAAAATTCTGTTCCAGCCAGTCCAAACCACAAACCTAAATATTGTGACTAATATAACCAATTATCCTCCCTAAAATAAACCTCTTGCTAAATGATTGACAATTCATTTGGCATGCATGTAATGAAACACCTTGTTTAATTAAAAGGTCAGTTAAGGTTATCAAAGAAAACAATGGTTCCCTTATTGGCGGGAACTAGTTACAACTACTGTGTGAACTTTTATGAACTGCAATTATCATTGGACATGTGGGTGTAATTTGAGTAACTGGTGTCTGGAATATTATCAGCCAGTGGAAGCTGAGCTTAATTGCTTGTGGTTTCAAAATAAATAAAAAGATAGAAAAATGATAGGGAAATGTCTGGCCCGATCTGCTTAACTTTGACATCGGGTCTGAGTGTTTATTTTTTTAAGGACAGGACCAGCTAATGACCAAGGTCGGCGATGTTAACCATCATAATACACGTAGCAAGGATAACGTTGATCATAATACATATAATTCTTCTTTGTACTAAAAACATTACTTATAAGTGGCCCCAAGTGTTGAAATTCTTTAGTTATGTGTTTACATATCCAGCAATCCTTAAACTCCTTATATCAGCTTTTAAAAGATATCTGTTAAATAATTATTGACCTCTTTATATCATCTCTATCATGGGATAGGGATGATATAAAGTATCATGATACATGATCATTATATATGATACAGTATCAGTATATATGATATATTATGGGTGGTGTGGGTAGGATTAAGTAATTGAGAATTTTTGTCTTCTATTGGGAGGCCTGGAATTCAAATAAGCACTGCTTCCTCCAGGTCTCCGCATATTTGTTATCATGTAAATAATTGTACATAAAATTAATCATTAGTATCTATTTAAAGATATATGCTGCTCTGTATAGAATCATCTACCTCTTTGTATTATATTTTTTCATGTACGTTATAATATTTGTCACATGCTATGTTGCAGAAATAAATAAATGAATAAAAATGTTTTTATTGTAGGGTCAGTTGCTATGAGGCACATGCTGAAGACCAGGTTTCACATAAGATGTATGATTATAGGGTTTTGCAAAAAAAATGAAATCCCTCCCTAACAAAAAATTATAGAAGGGGGGAGGGGGGACTCCCATACACATTACAAAGAATTTTTTGCAACTGCTTCCTACGTTATGATAGATAACGGTACATCAGTTTCAGCCATGATCATTAAGGCATATTTTGAAATGTGCAAAAATGTTGTAGAGAGTAAAAGAACATATTTAGAATTGTGTTTCCTTCAACCCACACTCTGATGTAGGTTGGCGAAAGGAGAAGAACAGGCACAGGATTCTCACGTTGATGATCACGTCACGTTGGACCAGATTAATACTTGTAACACCTTGGATTTGACAACGACATGACTTGTCCTTTTCCTTAAATATTTGTTCCAGTAAATTATGACCACAAACTTACTGTAGCAAATAATGAGACCACTTATCTTACTTAGAATAAATGCTCAACCAAGAGAACGAATACAATAGGGTTATTGATAAGGGAATTTGATTCTAATTACTTGTGGTTTTCAGAATAAAGAAAATAAAGAGGAAAAGTCTGACCCAACCTGCTTATTTATTAGGTCGGGTCTGACTGTTTGAAATTTTAAGGAGCACAACAACTAATGGACGAGCGAGGGTTGAGGGATTAAGTTGAAATACAGCTACAAAAGGTGGATAACAAATTTGGACTTGAATCCGAAGCTCATTTCTTCTCCAATGCAGTCAACGCATGGTTTCCACAAAAACAGCATAACACCCCCTTCCTCTTTCCCAACAAAATACTACACTGGGGGATGGAACTGACATTAAGATGTGTGATTGCAGAATGCCCACCAAAACAAATCAAATCTCCAAAAAAGATTTATGTGGGGAGGGAAATCCCCTCTCCCCAAAGTTCCAAGTGTTCTCATGTCATTTCTTTGTTTTAACATTAAGTTTCAACTGTTCTTATGTCTTTTCTTTGTTTCTACATTAAGGTGCATCAAAGCAGCTTGGGACTCTGATTGAAGGTGAATCACTCTTGAATGACGGCTGTTCCATCGTTGTCTTTGAAGTCTTCAAGAACATTGCTACACCTGGAGCAGAACGTAAGTTTCATATAACAAAAAAAGCCCTGACGGTTGCAATTGAAGATTCCTCCCCTTAAATCACAGTATTTTTTATGCATGTGGCATTTCAACAAACTGGGGGACAGAGTTGAAGATACCTCCCCTTAATCACAATTCTAATATTTGTATGCATTTCAACAAAGAGGGTGCCGAATAGAATGTTTGACAAATCACCTGTCAGACTGCCTGGGACACCCAATAATAGTTTCACATTAAGAATTTTTGGCCCTTAGACCCCTCCAACCCGACCCCTCGATTTTCTCAAAATCAGGGGTAATCCACACCATTCAACTCTATAGACTCTTCACACTTCATTGACTAGCAACCAGCTATTGTTATACCATACACAACACAAGGGTAATCTATACCTTCTTAACTGACAGCATCTTCACAGTCTATTCACAGTTCACTTGTTAGCAACCAGTTGCTCTTACACTGTACACAATAGGTCATTTATCTGGGGCTCAAGCCACATAACCGCTGCTCAGTGAAGCAAATCAGATTAGTCCTTGGCTGAACCTAAATATAGATATACATTATATGCTTGGGAGTTTGGAATTTGTGCAAAACCCATGAATGATTGATTGACCATTCCTCCTAAAGATGGTTATTTTCTCATAAGGGCAACCATAAGTTTCGCAAGCTTTGTCCTGTGGCCAGCTTATTTTTAACAGAACATGTATTTAACATATATGCATGGGCAGGGAAACAAATTTAGGTAACTGATTTAGGTAACTATGCCAGGTGGGCAACTTAATCTTAGGTTGATTTATGAAACCCTGGAAGAATAAAGTGACATTTTTATAGCCTTTGTAAATTTTGGTACTTGAAAGTTTATTTTACTTTAAAGGACTATGGAAAGTAGTGCTGTCAGGACATGGCTCTATTACGTATCGGTTATCGTAGAAAAAATATCGTGATATTTTGGTATATCGCGATACTTTTCAAGAAAACTAGCTCACGAAACAAATTGTTAATATCATTAACGTTATATGATCGTAGGGTTACAATTTACTCCATGATATGATGAACGCAATGAAAAATGATTTGCAGATCTAGCAGACGGCATGATCCCGGGACTATTACATTACGTTCATCACACATCACGCACGTGTTTGGTAATTCAGCCAACGTGACCTTGAATCATTGATGCGAGAGCCTGAGTGGCTTTTTGCCAACTTACATCGGAGTGTGCCAGTGTGGGGTGACGGAGCATGATTTTTAATTAGTTGTTTTTATGTTTCATGCTATTTTTGCACGTTTTTAATGGCCTAAACTTGACTTTTATTTAATACCACATGATGAAAACCTGTTGCAATAGATTTTTAGTCCAAAAATTCTTCAAGCCTACAAGGTTGGACAAAAACCTCACTTAAAATCACTCATCAATAAACAAGCAACTTCTTCACTGTCAAATATTATCCTATTTGTAAATTATTACTTTAAGCCAGACATTGACCACAGGGGAATACTTTTGTCATTGTGTTGAGTGTGAAAGTCAGTGAGCTACAGTGAAATTTGTTTACTATCAATGTCAGATTATGACCATAAAAAGTGAGGTGAAGTGTGTGTAAACCCCCTGGTGTAATTGCTTGTGCTGGATTGTGGTTTCTGTTGTGAGCAATAGGACCCCTGAAGACAGAATGTATTGCGAGGTTTAGACTTAATGGTGATATTAGAATTGTAACGTATGAAGTAGTCTAGCCTAGTTGCGCAAAAATTTCTTAGTGGAGTATTAGTTTTTAGTATCGCGATATGTCGCGAGATGCATGTTTCATGTCGTGGGAAAAGAGATACCGCAATAATTGATATGTCATGACAGCACTATGAAAGGTTGTCTACCTACTGTGGTGTAGCGGTTATCATACATGTCTACAGACCTTGAGGCCCTGGGTTCAAGCCTGGGTTGGGTAGACACACCAGCGCACCACATCTGGTTAATAAAGGCTGTGGACATTGACTTGGCTGTCGATGTTATGTCTGTCCATATGTCGTACCTGTGTTCTCGTCCGGGTCGTATTAAGCATTTCGTGATAGCATTGTTACTATCATAAGTGATACGCAGGCGGCTACCCCGTCATTGTAATTGTGTGTTCACTCGTCGTCGTTGTCGATGGAAGGTAGCAACAATTGCTATGAACCATGAAAATAGGAAAAAGTTTCATCAAAATCCTTTAAAAGTTGTCCATTTACAGCACTTGAATTTCAAGGTATTTATCATAATAAGTTATGCAGACCTTATTTTAATTTTGTGACATCACAAAGAGAAAACCCATTCATTTCCTTTTGTTAACTTGTCGTGCAGTCCTTTACCAACATTAGTAGAATTTGGGTAAAAAGAGGTTTTGAGATCTCCATCAATCAAAATTTACATTAAGAATTTTTGGCCCTTAGACCCTCCAACCCGACACCCCCGATTTTCTCAAAATCAGGGGTAATCCACACCATTTAACCCGAGAGACTCTTCACAATTCATTGACTAGCATCCAGCTATTGTTATACCATACACAACACAGGGGTAATGTATACCTTCTTAACTGACAGCATCTTCATAGTCTATTCACAGTTCACTTGTTAGCAACCAGCTGCTGTTACATTGTACACAATAGGTCATTCATCATGGGCTCAAGCCACATAACTGCTGTTCAGTGATGCAAATCAGATTAGTCCTTCGCTGAGCCTAAATATAAATATACATTATATGCTTGGGAGGACTTTGTGCAAAACCCATGAATGATTGATGGACCATTCTTCATAAGGAAGGTTATTTCCTCATGTAGCAGAGGACAGTCTGATGACTTAAAGTGACTGAAATTTAGGGCAAATTGTTTATGTCAATATATGCAAATAACCTTTTTCTTCATCAGCTCATAATAGATTATGTAAATACTCATTTTCTTCATCAGCTCATAAATTATGGAAGTACATATGCAAATTCCTCATTTCTTCATAAGCTCATGCTAAATTATGCAATTATTTGCAAATACCCCTTTTCTTCATCAGCTGTGAATGTCTGGGGTTATTTCTTAAAGGTCGCACTCGTTGGGCCCATGCTTGGTTTTGGCATGGGAAAGATCACAACTTTCTGGCTCTCACACATCTTCAACGACGCACTGGCTGAAATTACCATCACCCTGGCATCAACCTACATAACGTTCTACGCTGGAGAACATTTCAAGTGAGTAAAAAGAGGTTGAATTACAATCAATCTAATTTAGGGTCCACGTCATTAAGGCTTTATGCAACCGTCACCCGACCGACAGGCGACCGGTCGCGGACGGAGCCCGACTGAAAATAGCACAGAGTTGCCTATTGAATCAATGTCAACACAAGAAACGAGCGTCCACGCATTCACTCTTAGTTTGTATGCACTGAATGCACTGTACAATGTGTGTGAGCTTTCTGTGTTCGTCTCGGTATGAATGGGGATTAACTTGGTGAAAGTTCAACAAAAGATTATCTCTTTTGTTTGCCCATGGTTTGTTGGGGAAATTATTGATTTTGTTTTGAATTCGACTTTGTGAAGTGAAAAGTGGGTATGTATGTACGATGGGCTGTATTTGTATTATGTTACAAGTTCAGTGTGATGGTTGTCTTAAAACAGTGTACAGCAGGCCCTACATTAAAATTGTTTCCCAGGATTTGATGAATTGCTTAAAGAATAAACATATTGATCGTTGCTGATTTTGAACTTCTTCACTCTCTTATTTTATAATTCCAACAGATAGATCATCGTCTTAATTAATTTAAATAGGCTATTTCTTTTTTTTTCCTTCATAGAGCATTAATATATTTTCAAAAGCATTTGTTGTGTTTTCATACCAAAGGTAATTGGAAAAATAAATTAGGTCCTAGTTTGTGCTGTGTCTTTTCTTTCCACAAAGTTTACAGATTTAGACCTATTTTAATTCAACCAAAAAAAAAAAAAAAGAAGCTCGATTTGATCAAACCCTGACAAATAAAAACGTTAAAAAATGTTTTTAGTTCATATCATAACCCTTAGGGCCTAATAAACTTCACACGGAGTGGCGAAATGAAGCACCCATTTTCACCGTAAAGCTTTCATTACTATAGCCCATGCTTATATTGAATTTTTGAAACCGACATATACTGACATAGTAGAGCAGGGGTTGGGGGGTATTTTAAAAATGTTCATATGCTCCCATAGTATTTAAACAAAAATGTTGTTATCTTCCCTTTATCTTCACCTGTGTAGGAAAATGTTCAAGATATCTCTGGTGACCCTCCCAGTGACGGGGCAAGGGGAAATCTCCCCACCCCTGCGAAAATGTTGTAAGGTCACAAATTTATCACACAAAAAATGAACACACGGGGGAAAAAAGTGGAATTACATTGCACCCATTTTTTAATGAAATTATCAACGATACTACGCATACACTGGGACATAAATGAAATTCCCCGGGCAACTTTCCAAACGTTACTAATTCAGGCACCCTGAAAATTTGTAAAGAAAATTTTAAAATAAAATATCCATACGCTTCTGAAAATAAAGGTACAGCTAACTCCGTCTTTTTCATAACAGTTTCCTTTGTTTTAATATAATTCCTATGTTAATAAACAACGGTGATAAAATATATTTACTCGTTGTTGAGAATATAAATGATTTTATACGGAATTGTTGGTTCAATTGGTAATTGTGGTCAATCTAAACAGATTTATTTATTACTGAGCAATGTTAATCAACCGCATCACGAAACCAGCAATACCACGAGGTAATCATCAATTGTGAGCAGTGACCTAGATCAGGAAACTGTTACTTTGACAACAGTCCCTGCCTAGATTTCGTAATATGAGACAGGCTCCCCGCTTGAAACAAACAATATTCTTCCATCAAGTGATATTCCTTGTATAACACACGTGGCCGCTAACATGTCGAGTTAGCGTCCACGTGTTTTTTGATATAGGGCCCCATTTGAGAGAAGAAAAAAAAATCAAACTGAAAACAATTAAAATTATAGTTTTTATTGTTTGTCATCTAGAACCACTAAAATATTATTGTTAAATTACAATAAATAAGAACCCAATCACTTGCGAATAACTGTTTTCTTGTTATAGTTAATTACCCAGGCATTATACATTATATTTAGCAACACTATTAAATCAGAGTTATACGCCGCGGCAAACTTCGTTCTGACCCAAATGTTTGATAGTATATTAGATTGTGAATACCAAACCACGCCTTCTTATGCACTTCTTTAGATAATATCAGCTGATAATGTTTGTTTGGTCAATCATATATCAGGGAGTCATCTCTGATCCCAGAAATAATATAATTTTTGAATTGTTCTCTTTTGAATGAAAATATAAGCATTCCCCCGCAATACAGAACAAAAGTAAAGTTACACCACTACCACCCCTTCCCTCCCCCCTCTCGTTGCATTCCCGTGATGAGGAAATTTATTAGGAAATATCCCCTCCCCGAAACTGGCATTTATAAACCCCAAGGCTTTATACATCTTTCAGATATTACCCCCTCCCCTCCCTCTTTGCTTTCCCTGTTAATGAAATTTATTAACGGATATCCTCCCGAGACTGACATTTACTAACCCCTTTGATCTTTCGGATATTACCCCCCCCCTCCCCCTCCTTCCTGTTAATTTACTTCACACCAAACATCTCTTTTAAATTAAAATATTAAGCATTTCTCGCGATGTAATGGAAATTTCCCATGTCATGCAAGCGCGTAATGAATCAAATCCAGGCACTGCAATATTATATATGGTCCTAAATATTCGTACAGCTTCCATATAGGCTTTGGGACCCAGGGTGATGATAACATTATAAGTTATTATAATCTTAAGGCGATGTTTGCTTTCTTGATATACTCATAGAGAATAAGAATCATTTGATAATTAATACTTGCCTCTACCGTTCAAATATTGACAATTTCAAAGGGACACGTTTAACGAGCAATGTCATTACCGCAGTACGCATCGCGGTATCGCCACGTGGTAATTAGCATACCTGACCGTAAGATGTATAACTAACCTACATTGCGTAATATAAGACCAGCTCCCACCTGTACCTAAAACTTATATTCATACACAAAGTGATATGTTCCTTGTGTACTTGATACCCTGGGATTCATTCCATCGACGGTGCGCTAACTCCAATGTGTTCAGGTATTAGAAATAGTATGCATTTTATGACTGTAAACAGTCAGAATTATCATTGTTTTGATTGCATTTGTTCCCAAAATGTTGAAATTTCGTTATTTTTAGATTACAATACATATAAACACCATTCGCTCTTGAGAAAATATGCTTTTGGTATAAAATCTTCTGGGACTAAATTATATCAAACAATAACATTATCCGTGTAACTCATTATCTGAGAAAACTTTCGACTTGGCCCAGATTTTTGTTAGCTTATGATACATAGAGAATACCAAGCCCCGCCCCCACCCCCTACCTCGACCTTAATTGTGTTACAAGGTACAAGATTTTAAGATAATAGTTTTGTTAGTAAACCAGAACTAAGTTTTTGTAATTTATGACTGGGTGAGCTAGGGCAATTGTTTATTATTATTTGCTGTGTATTTCTGTATAAAGTGAATATTTCTGGAAGAATATTACTGGAAGTACAGTAGGCCTATCTTGTACTTTGAATTTCTGACTTAAGTGACTCATCCCACCTAACTTTCGGTAGAAACATTTCGCCTTTGACAATACCAGTAAGAGAAAGGACCTGAAGACTCAAATTCTAACAGGCGCAGATCACGGGGGCAAGGGAATGATCACCTCCCCGCCCCCCTTCCCCCTTCCCCTGCAATTACATTTGCAAATTTTGTATGAATTTACTAGTGCCCATAATACATTTGCAAATTTTGTACCAATTTACTAGTGAGTAGTTATTTCGATGTTGGGAAATTTCGTCAAACTTAATGTAGGCCTATTATGGATTTATAAAATGAATTTTTTTTTCATAAGTAATGATAAGTTTCCATAGAATTATCAATATTTCAGAAGGATTTCGAATTCAATTGCTTTTTGTAGAAGGAAAATGGGTGGGGTTTATTTCCTTTAAAAGAAATTTCTTGTGTGAAGAAAACGTGTTTTTTTATGGCTGAATGGGAGTCATTCTGTACAATTAACTAGAACAGTAGAAGATGATAAAAAGGTCATGTAAGAGTATTTTTTTTGGGGAATTTATTGTTTACAATATTCTCACTGACCTATTTACAGTTTTCATTTAAACCCCAAGTCGTACCACTTAACATTTCACAATCGCTCCTTCAATTGCGAGTCTAAAAATTCAGGCTCATGTATGATGTAGTATTACATAATGAGCAAGAGTCCTACATGCGTGTTTGATTTATGACACTACACCCAAAACTTTATTTTTTTGAAACACGTGTTATGTTAATTTATCCAGTCAGCTCAGCAAAAAAAGACGATCTACTTTTACTTCGGCCTGGTTCCACTGTGACTTAAACAGTTAAAGAAGTGTATGTAAAAAAGAATAAAGAGGTATAAACATTGTAAATACTGATTTATCATCATTAATATATATCATTGGAAACAGCAAAAAGCGCATTCTGCATAGAAGAAAGTGTTTCATAAAGACTGATAAATACTAAATTTGAAGGGTAATTTACGGGGTTACTTCGTGATCGTCATATTTTGATTTGATTTCTTCTTGTGAGGTTGCAACCCAAAGCTCCATTTGTATGACTGAACCAAGCACAAAATAATAACTTTTACGTCTTACAAAACTTGTAGAGCCTCAAGTTGCATTTCTCTCTCACAATGTTTGCAACTTATTTACTCGCAATTTGAAATGATGAGTTGTTAAATAGAGGAGGGGGGAGGGGGAGTGCTACCCACTCATGGAATAAAATGCAAACCCTGTCTCCCGATTTGTATTGATACTACAAAAACAATATTTTGTGTAAATGTGATGGGCAGCATAGGCGGGATTTTTGGGGTAAGGTTCCAACTTATTTTGTCCATATTTACATCTTCTGTATTGTGGTATATGTTTTGTATTTTGTGCAATTTCAATACCTCCCCCCCCCCCCTTCCTTTCCCTCTCCCACACACACACTAACATACACTTTCGGTGGGTTAAGTGCAGTGGCGGGGATTTTGGTCATATGGAGCAATAGTGGCAATTTGGTCTCATGGGGGGAGTAAAAACGTATATATAAGATAGCTTTAAACAATTTTCTGGCGGGCAAATGGGGAGGAAGCAATCTCGTGGGGGAAGGGATCCCCCCCCCTTTCCCGTAGTGCCGCGCTAGGTAAAGTGATGATCATACGGCAATTGCAATTCCTCCCGAATTATTTTGAAACAATTACAATTTCAGTTATTTTAATTAGCGAAACGTTAGTAGCATTGACTTAGATAAGACTGATAAAAGAACAAACATTTTATATCACTCCCTTCTTTCGCAATACATTGCTTTAATGCAAAAGTTCACGCGCCGTAAGATAAATGAACCCTGGGAATAAATGTTTTCAGCACTACGGGTGGAACCGTGGGTTTAAAGGAAGCTGTATTTTCAAGGGCAGCTTCTGTTTAGTTAAATAAACTCGGAATATCAAGGGCTTGGGTATACTGTACATTTGATTTTAAAAAAAAAAAAAATTGTTTAAAAGTTATAATGCAAACCAAACTGATGTAAACTGAATTAAAGTATTGTAAACACCAAATCTGTTCCTTGTCTGTATGAGACGAAGTAGGCCCAAAGAGTGATTATACAGAACGTAGATGCAAAGGACAGTGGAGGTTAAATACGACACAAAGTTTTAAATTCAACTCATAACAGCACTTTTGAAGTTCGAATGCATGTGTATTTTTTCAGGTAAGATACATTATATTTCGTGAATCTTTATTTCTCCCGCGATAAACGTACTTACAGTATCATACAGTGATTTACCATGCATGAACTATAGCACTAAGTTAGTACAAGATTGCTGGCAGAGAGTTAATACATGAATCCACCGGCCATGCTGTCCATTGTTGAAAAGAAAAACATTGAAAGGTATTTGCTTCTTTGAAAACAAAAATCAATCAAATCTGCAGTGGACGAACTTCTTTTCAAGGTCTTTGTCATGATGAAAAGTTCATTGACACATCTAATCACTGAGGCCTATCATTTCACGTGTATGTACAGTGAACTTTAGTGTGCGTGGAGTGTATGGCATTTGAACTTGTCTGTCTTGTGTTGGAAAACATAACAAGTTATGCGTCGCGTTTGTGGTGTTTGGTTGGGTCTGCGACGGGTGGCCTCCATCGTACGACCGACCCATAGAGCCTTTGTGACGTGGACCCTTAAAGGAAAGGTATCGTCCCATAAATACATGTACATTCAGAACAGGGTTCTAGCTAGACGAGTTTGAGTGCCGGGCTCCAGTGACAATGAGTAGCATGCCCAAGGTGACCTCCAAGACCCTCCTCCCATGGAGAACTGTTCAAATTCAGTCCACTTCTATTGACTAATTGAAACGAAAAAGTCTTCTATTTTATCGGAATGCTAGAAGGATTTACGAATATTTTATGTACAATGAGACTAGAAATTACAATGGATATTCAACTGTCAAAGCCTGCCCCCTCCCCCTCCCAAAAAAAGTACAAACATATGCCAAAACTCTTCCGTCAATTCATCTCAATTTTCATTGTTAATCATCTAGCCCAAACTTTTTACCGCTTTTATTTTTGTCCCAGTATCTTTTGACGAAAGCCATACATTAATATAATTATTTCAAGGTAACTAGTGGCACATGTTCCTACGAGCTACGCAACAACTTTTGTCAATATCAAATCCCCCACAAATCCCAAGAATATAGATCAGTCCGTTATAATGTTAAGTGCATATGTGTTTATAACAAATGTGATTGGTTCCTTACATTTGAACTGGTCTATAAGCATTCCTTGGGCCCTTGGGGGTGTAATATTTACTTTGTTAAAGTTTGTTTGTATGGTAAGTGATGGACTTAGCAAGCTGCCAGCAGTGATTCACACGGATTAAAACCTGAACCTAAAGTGTGTGCATGTGAGTATGTTTTATTGTAGGTGACATATATGGGTGATTTTATGATAATATGTACGTTCAATCGCGTTAAATTCCTTTATAGTTCAGTTGTTTTGTTTGGAATTTATTGTGCATAATGTATGTTATGTTATATGTGTGAATCAGAGGATGGCATAAATAGAGCGAGATTAAAGGAGATATGTGAACACTTAATTAATTAATCGATTTGAACTTTTAAGTGCCGGGCGGAAGAGTGAATCTTAGCGCCGAGTGCTGGGTGGTATTTGCGAGTCCTGGGCGAGCCCACCCGGCACTGCCCACCATAGTTAGAACCCTGATTCAGAAGTGAATGCCACCGTGCTTGCATCGTCACTTCCGGTTTTCAGATTTTCCTTTTGATCACAAGAAATATGCGATGTTATCGATCGCTTGATCTGCTCAGATTTAAATATTCTTTCAACCAATATACGTGCCAATACATCAATCAGAAATTTCATTGATTGAATTTTTGCAGGGTATCGGGCGTGCTTTCAGTTGTGATTCTTGGATTGGTCGTCAACGCTGAAAAGACAGCCATAAGTCCTGAAGTTGAAGTCTTCCTGCACAGGTAAAAATGTTGGAAGGAATATTTCTGAAAAATTTCTTTTTCACATATATGATAGAAGACTATTAAAGAAACAATTTGGTGTAAATATCATGTTGTTATCTATTTTCGCTTAAGAGTTATTGCAATTTACATATTTCACCGGTGAGTCGAAAAGTGACCTTGCAATGTATAGTGTGATGTCACAATTTGAAGATTCGAGATAATTTTTATTTACTTCTAAAAAAAAGAAAATATAGTTTTCTTTTATTTAGAGTATATGGTATATGAGCAGTTGGGCAAAGCATGTTCTTGCAAATTGCATGCCATACCCCATACCAATGATAAAACAAACAGTGTTTCCAATCATTTGGATACAGGCAACTAAATTTAAAAGAAATAGATAAACAGTCTCAATTATGACATCACATGTTACATTGCAAAGTCGTTTTTCAGCACACTTTTGAAATGTACTTGTACACACTTTCTGGAATGCAATAATTCATGAACAGAAAAAGATTTAAGCATGGTGTTTTTCAGCAATTTGTTTCTTGAATGATCCTATATACATACATATATATATATATATATATATATAAATATATATATATATATATATATATATATATATATATACATATATCTATATGTATTTATATATATATATACATATATATATATGTATATACATATATATATATATATATATATACATACACACACACACACACACATAAAGATATATATATATATATATGTACATATATATATATATACATATATATATATATATATATATATATACATATATATATATGTATATATATATATATATATATATATATATATATATATATATATATATATATAAACATATATATTATATATATATATATGTGTGTATATATATATATATATATATATATATATGTATATATATATATATATACATATATATATATATATATATATATATATATATACACACACATATATCTTTATATATATACATACACACACATATACTTTATATATATATATATATATATATATATATATATATATATATATATATATATATATATATATATATATATATATATATATATATATATATATATATATATATATATATATATATATATATATATATATATATATATATATATATATATATATATATATACATATATATATATATAAATATATATAAATAATAAGTTTCGTACATTGGCCATTACAAACAAAACAAAATTGGAAAAAATGACGTCTATAGCCAACAAAATTTTGATAAGAATTTTGTTGGTTAGAGACATGAGTCAATAAAACCTCCACTCAGAGTTTCACGCAGATGCGTTAATCAGACAGAGGGTGAATTTATTGATATATTGGACAATGAATTGGACAACTGACAATACTGATAATCAACTTACAACTATCAAGTTTATCGGACCTTGATCCACTTTGATGGGTTTATACAAGCACTGAATGCGTAACTTGTTTTATCATAGCTCTTTTAATCTGAAAATGGAGCACTCTCTTTCTTCCAGTCCAGGAAGCGCATATATGTATGTATGTGTGAACCTGTTGAACCCACCAACCAAGGACATCCGTATGTTTAAACACCTTCAAAGTGATGACACACACACATCCTATGACATCCGTATGTTTAACACCTTCAAAGTGATGACACTTACACACAACTGATGACATCCTCGGTTGTTTTTAGTTCTAAAAATAGCTGTTTTCAAAACTATGATGACTAAAACATTACTCTAGTTCAACATTTTTGCATTTCGGTACATGTCACCTGTCAGATAGGATAACTTAGAAATATGTGTGTAACCTAATTTCCTAATACCACCATCCCATATTTGTTGTACATTGATGGTCACCAGTTATATAGGATTACGCCCACGTCATCAGTTGTAAGGTCTACACATGTATGGGTGATTGGTCACCAGTTATAGGATTGTGGATACATCACCAGTTGTAGGGTCTACAGATGTGATTGGTCACCAGTTATATAGGATTATGGATACGTCACCAGTTGTAGGGTCTACACATGTATGGGTGATTGGTCACCAGTAATATAAGATTGTGGTTACGTCACCAATTTTAGGGTCTAAATGCGTATGGGTGGGTTTGAAAGTGTATGTCACACAATATACCATACTGTACATCACAATTTTCCCCAATCTTTGGTGTTCTGGTAGGAAAAGTTTCCCAAACTGGTCGCTAATACCATCAGTTTCAATGGAAAAAATGATTAGTTATATGATACCTTGATTGCCTTGTACTGGCTTTTAAAGTTCATACATAAAATCAAGCCATAGATTATGACACTGTTACAGGATTTCAAGGGGTAAGAGAAATAATCAGTAGGTTGTTAAGATGAAGAAAAGCTTGATAAAGATCACATACCTTCGAATAGATAGTTATGACCCCTGTTTGCGGCTTTGAAGTTGGTATTTCACTGAGAATTGTGAGCTTTGGTTGTCGGGGCCGGTGGGCTTGTTTGTATATAATAGATGTACACTACATGTTATAGCTGATTGTGCAAATAACAATGCACATTGTGAAGAGTCAAAAATAATGGTTTGTTTACACCAGGCCACTTCATCGCCTTCTGCAAGAGATAGGGGATTATGCGACAGAACCAGCTACAACTTGTCCATTGGAGGGGTGGGCCCGGGTGACATAATGAGATGAGAACCAGGCCTGGCCGTGTGTAGCTT
Source organism: Chiridota heheva (assembly GCA_020152595.1). Lineage (NCBI taxonomy): Eukaryota > Metazoa > Echinodermata > Holothuroidea > Apodida > Chiridotidae > Chiridota > Chiridota heheva. The sequence goes on from JAIGNY010002305.1 coordinate 1,927,940, forward strand.
AATTTTAGGTGATTGGTGAAAGTTGTAGGGGTGGGTGGGGAGGGAGATGGGTGCGATCCTATGTTTTTGTCTAATACTAGAGAGTTGGCCAGAAATATCAAGTATGGGTAGAAAGAGGTTTGAAAACTGTAGAGATCGTGCCATGTCCAGGAAATGCAGGATGGAGGAATTGTTGATTAAAATTTCTGTCATAATGAGTTTCATGGGCTTTGAGCATGAGAGACACCGTGAAATGTAGCTACGCGAGGAATGAAGCCATACACTCCACATGTATTAAAATAGTCTATGAGTGACATGTGGAGAAAAAACAAGATCCCTAATATTCATAGTTATCCCGCGATACGTCTTTGTAAAAGGTTTGGTGCGATTCACAACATTATGGCAAGATATTATTTATGAAAATCACGAAAATATGCTTTTATGTCATCTCATGAAAATCGTTGTATAGAGAAAAAAAAACGTCTTTAAATTTGAAAAATTAACATGTCGCTGTTCTGGACTTAATACAGATTATGTGATATTTGCACATTTTTTTAAATGTTCAAATGATTCATGTTATAAACTTAAATATTTGATAAGCCGGCAGGCTAATAAGAGCTGCACCCCCTCCCCCTTCCCCTCCCCACCGCATCTCATTAAAAGTCAAAGAAACAAGGTGGAGTTTTTGCTATACTATGGCCCAATTTATTAAGATGCATCTTGAATTTTAAAACCCTATCATGGATTTGTCAGCCTAACACTTAAGTCTTTTAACCTTAACGTGCATGTCCAAGCCTTACACTGAAATCGCAACAACAATTTAAAGACAAGTACTTAAATGAGCTTTTGCAGGAAAAGTGTTCTTTTCTTCTGGATACCCAGCCATGTTGGCATCCCTGGCAATGACAGGGCTGATGCAGCCGCTAAGCTTGCCCTCAACCTCCTCCCTACCCCTTTTCCAAAAACCCTCTCTGACATCAAACCGCTTATCGCTTCCCTTGTTCGTGACCGCTGGCAAACCTCATGGAACTCCTAAATTAATAACAAACTCCATGTCATCCAGCCCACAATCCCGATCAAATCCACCATCAACAACCTCTCTCGTTTCGACAACGCTCATATTACCCGTCTTATAATTGGTCACACCCACCTCACTCACTCCCACCTCCTTATTGGTTCCCTCCCCAATCCCTCTGTAACAATTGCCACTGCACCCTCACAATCCATCACGTTCTCCTTGCTTGCTTCCTGTCAACCTTTCCAGAGCTTCCAGAGCTCCCTACAACTCAATTGCTGAGACCTTCCAGAAAAATCCTTCAGATAAAATTATTTCCTTCCTTCATCATGCTTCTCTTTACAACCATATTTAATTCTCCTCTTCCACCCCTCTCTACTTTGTTTGTTTTTTCACTCATGCACCTCCTCTCTTGATCACAGCTTTCTGACTTTTGTTCTTGAATTTCTCTCATTCTCCCCCTGTTTTCTTTTCTTCCTACCTCTCAAATGATCTGACCTCTCAGACACAATTTGACCCTCGTTGTCGTGGTGCCGTTAAGACCTCATGAAACAAACTTAAATGAAGAGGGTACATTTGTTTGATTTATTTTTTTATTTATTTATTTCCAGTATAAATTATGTACAATTTACAAATAGGAAAATACAATAATACAATAATATACAATACAAAAAAACAAAAAACAAAAATAATAATAATAATAATATTAAACAAAAGGAAATAATGTAGAAAATGTGACTATAAAATGGTTAAAGATATGAAAATGAATACAAAATGATTAGTTAAAAAGGGATATAATGAGGGGTCAAAAATACCAAAATGTATACAAATGAATTTTTAAAAACTGTTGTTCTAAAACTTGGGATGGTGGCTGGGTTTCTCATATAATGATTTGTTTTATTGCACATGGATGTTATTTCTAAATTTAATGGGTGGTCTTTCGTTGAAACTATGTTTTGGGCAAGTCTATCATATTCTTTCTTTGCTGCATCGTTTACTTTATTTATAAGTAAATCACAATCTAAACAGAATATATTGGCACAATATCTCAAGAAACTTTTAATTCTATTTCTATCTTTTACTTTTAAAAAATGGTACCAAACTGGGACTGCATAAACGATATGAGGCAAGATGGAGGCTGTAAATATCTTCATCCTAGTTTCAGGAGGGAAATAAGAAATAATATAGGTTAATGTAGAGACAATCTAATACACTTTGGTCAACATTTTCGAAATATGGTTAGAAAACGATAACTTTTCATCAATGCAGACTCCCAGATAGGTTGTACAGGACGTACGTGACAGTTGTTTTTATTTGAATGGTGTGGGTGTGTAACTTGGAAATCCCCCAGCTTCGTTGGTGTAGTCAAATGCTATAACACCTTCCATCCAACCAACCCCCCAAAACCAATGAACCAACCAACCCCCCAAAACCAATGAACCAACCAACCCCCCAAACCAACCCCCAACCAATTAACCAACCCCCAAACCAATTAACTCCCAACCAACCAACCCCAACCAACCAACCCCAACCAACCAACCCCAACCAACCAACCCCAACCAACCAACCCCCAACCAACCAACCCCAACCAACCAACCCCAACCAACCAACCCCAACCAACCAACCCCAACCAACCCCCAACCAACCAACCCCAACCAACCAACCCCAACCAACCAACCCCCAACCAACCAACCCCCAACCAACCAACCCCAACCAACCAACCCCAACCAACCAACCCCAACCAACCAACCCCAACCAACCAACCCACAACCAACCAACCCCAACCAACCAACCCCCAACCAACCAACCCCAACCAACCAACCCCAACCAACCAACTCCCAACCAACCAACCCCAACCAACCAACCAACAACCAACCAACTCCCAACCAACCAACCCCAACCAACCAACCCTTAACCAACCAACCCCTCCAACCCCTCCAACCAACCAACCCTCCAACCAACCAAACCCCCAAACCCCCAAACCAACCAACCCCAACCAACCAAACCAACCAACCAACCTTCCCAACCAACCAACCTTCCCCAACCAACCAATCCCCCAACCAACCAATCCCCCTAAGCGAAAATAAGTTCCAAGTTTTCAGTTAACTTTAAAATATTATGAGCAGCTTTGAAATTATTTATTAGTATTTCAAGTTGAAAAAAAAAAGTAAGACAACGGGTACTGTTGGTTGCAGAAATACACTTCTGATCCCATCCTTAAATACTAGGGTGATTAAAAACAATAAAATGGTTAGAATCGTAAGGGTAAAATACCAAACTCTTTTCATCAAAACAACTTATTTCTGTAAAATTGTAAACACACAATATTATATAACTCCTCCCACCTGGACACGTCTCTGATGATTAGAAACTCCTCCCACATGAAAACTTTCTTTAGTCCTATATATATTGTGTGCAGGTGAACTTTTTGAAATTATGTATTAGTATTTCAAGTTAGAAGAAAAACAACTAAGACTAAGAACACTTTTGCTTTCAGAAAAACACTCTCGATCCCCCCTCCTGAAATGAATATACTAGTGTGAATAAAAACTATTAAATGGTTAGATTTTGAAGGATAAAATGCTAAACTCTCTTGATCAAAACAATTTATTTTTGTTCATTAAGAATTTTTGGCCCTTAGACCCCTGCAACTCGACACCCTTGATTTTTTCAAAATCAGGGGTAATCCACACCATTTAACCTGAGAGACTCTTCACAATTCATTTACTAGCATCCAGCTCTAGTTAAACCATACACAACACAGGAGTAATCTGTACCTTCTTAACTAACAGTATCTACATAGTCTATTCACAGTTCGCTTTTTGCAACCAGCTACTGTTACACTGTACACAATAGGTCATTCATCTGGGGCTCAAGCCACATAACTGCTATTCCGTGAAGCGTATCAGCTTGGTCCTTAGCTGAGCCTAAATATAAATATACATTTGCTTGGGAGGAATTTAAATGATTGATTAGCATTCCTCGTAAGGATGGTTATTTTCTCATGTAAAGTGTTCAAAAACACAATATTTCATAACTCCTCCCACATGGACATGTCTATGCTGATTTGAAACTCCTCCCACATGGACACTTTCTTTAAGCCAGTATATTTGTATGTGCAGGTGCATCTTTGAAAGTATAGTAGTACAAGATAAAAGGACACTTTTGATTTCAGATCCCCCTCCTGAACTGACTGTCCAGGTGCGGCCTGCCCCGCCCCTCCGTGGGCCTGCCAAGTGATCAAACTCTGCCTTAATTTATCAAATTGATCAAGCTCTGCCTTAGATAGAGGTGTGGTCTACTTATTAAAACAAATAAATATGCAATGTCATTTTTCAAATAAGGTTTTCGAAATTATGAACCACACATTGCTTCTACTTTTAAGAGTACTGTGGCAAATATTTACCACAAACATCAATGTTCTTCTAACAGACTGTTCTAACTCTAGACCATTCATAAAGCGTTAAGTGTATGACAGTAATTGTTAAAGGTATATGACCAGGTAGCACAACATTGGCCTAAAATCTACGAAAACCATGCATATACAAACCAGTACCATCAAACAAAATTGGTCTGAAATTGACCATTTAAAAACTTTAAAGAATATTCCCATGGTTTTTTTGGAAAGTTTTATTTGAAAGAGCATACTTTTAGAGCCAATTTGGTACACAAATCAGGTTGATATCATATTCCGTTCAGGAGATATGGATTTTCAAAGGAATATTCCCATGGGTTTATTTTTTTCTAATTTTATTTCAGAGCATAATTTAAGAGCCAATTTGGTACAAAAAAACAGGTTGACATCATATTCCGTTCAGGAGATATGGATTGAAAAAAAATCCTCATCGATCCTTTTCATTGGTCGTTTTCAGATTCTGGGAAATGCTTGCCTATCTTGCCAACACCTTGATCTTCATCATTGTTGGCGTGGTGATGACCCAGAAGGCATTTGCTAAAGGCAACGTGCATCCACTCGACTGGTTCTACTTGATTATTCTGTATGTTGGCATCAATGTCATCAGGTAAGTTGCTAGCAGTAATGAATATTGGAATAGTGCCAATCATGTCCTCCCCTTAACAGTACCTGAACCAGACTGGAAAAAAGCCACGTGTTCGGCGGTTATAAAACTAGAATTAGCAGGAAGATATATTTTGGGGGATTGTTTTGAGAAAAGCAACAATATATGTGATAAAAAGTTAAGGTTTATATATTCATATTCATATATATATATGTATATATATATATATATATATATATATATATATATATATATATACATATATATATATATATATATATATATATATATATACATATATATATATATATATATATATATATATATATATATATATATATATATATATATATATATATATATATGTATACATATATATATATATATATATATATATATATATATATATATATATATATATATATATATATATATATATATATATATATATATATATATATATATATATATATATATATATATATATATATATATATATATATATATATATATATATATATATATATATATATATATATATATATATATATATATATATATATATATATATTTATATATATATATTTATATATATATATATATATATATATATATATATATATATATATATATATATATATATATATATATATATATATATATATATAAAAGATAAGTTATATAGATTGGCCATAAACAAAACAAAATAGGAAAAAATGACAATGTCTCTAGCCAACAGATTATTTTAAAACCAAATATTTGAAAACTCCTGTTTCCTTCTTTAACTTCATACCACTATATTTGGTTTTTAAAATAATCTGTTGGCTAGACATTGTCATTTTTCCTATTTTGTATTATATATATATATATATATATATATATATATATATATATATATATATATATATATATATATATATATATATATATATATATATATATATATATATATATATATATATATATATATATATATATATATATATATATATATATATATATATATATATATATATACATATATGAAATGCGATAACTCCTAAATGTTTTTTTCTCACCATTTTGTTTATTTTATTGTCCTGTTTTATAAAATTGTGCATGAGAAAATTATAGGAGTATTCTTTTAACAATTCAATGAGCACCGGGTTAGCCAGCCATTTGGGTGGGGGGAGGGGATGGAGGCTAAATTTTAGTAAAGAAAAATGGTCATTGCCTCAAAATATAGACCTCTTAGCCAAATTTCTGGACCTTGTTAGCAAACTTTTTGGTCCTTTTAGCAAAATTTTAGACCTTTTACCTTTTGGGGAGCCATTGAGGGGTGGGGATTGAACAATTCAGTGAACCTCCTTGGCTACACCCATGGAGTTCTGGAAAAGTAATGCAATGTTTATTTTTATTTTTTTTTTTTTGTCACCCCAGAGGAATAGTTATCGGAATATTGAGCCCAATCTTGAAACGACTTGGGTATGGACTGACCTGGCGGAATGGTGTAGTGATGACCTGGAGCGGTCTTCGTGGTGCCGTTGGTCTTGCCTTGGCCCTCCTTGTTCACGAGACTCCTGAATTTGACAAAGAGACAATCGGAGATAAAGTTCTATTTCTGACTTGCGGCATCGTGGCTCTGACTCTACTTGTGAATGCTACAACCATCTCAGCACTGCTGAGAATGTTAGGTGAGGAAACTGTTTGTATGGCCCTTCGGTGCACTTGGCTTGGAAAAATCACTTGCCCACTCGCCATGGGCGAGTAAAAAAAAAATGGGGAGTAAAAATATCATAATATACTGTCTTACTTGCCACACTTAAAGCCATGGCGAGTGAAAATCTTTCTTTTATAATTTCTTTTTTTTGGTGTAACATACTCACAATACTGTATTGTGTTACAATACTGTATTGTGTTTTTTCTCTACTAAAAATGCCTTCTCACACACAAAAACATGTGATATTTACATTAAAATTCAAACCATAAACCAATATTTGGCTAATAGTCATCAAATTTAATTGCCCAAAACACCATCTATTGTTTGTAGTCATGTATGCTGTTTACATCCAGTGAACGGCATGGTATGAAGGCAATGGACGTACCTGGGAAAATTGTGCAATATCTCGTTGTTTTCAGCAAGTTACCACGTGACCCAGCTACACTGATAAATCTGATTGGCTCACATAGCTTGCAAGAAATGTGTTAGTATGAATATGGGTGGGAACGCTATATCCTTCTGTGCAATGTCTTTGCTTGACGAAAATGGAAAGTTTTAGACTCGCTATCCCTATTGCTATCTTAATTCTTTAAGTGGGCGGAGCTTTGGAGCTCTCCTTATGCATAGAATACTGTACTTACCAAACTATTTCAGAAACAAATTTACTGAGCTGCCACGATATAGGACTACAGTACAGATATGAACACAGTATGTGTATATATATGGGCCGGAGCCATGACAGGCATTGAGTGTAAACTTTCTGCCGTGGGGGCCTAATTGTTTCTGCCAGTGAAATTAATGTTTCAAATCCAAGTAAGTTTGCGCACTGTGATTTAATTTGTTTTGTAAACCACTTACTTGATTTGATTGTGTGTGTGTGTGTAGTCTTGCGTATGTAAATTCCTCATTCACATACCTGTATAAAGAAGACAATAGAGAAGCGTTGTAACTATATGGTAATGTCTGACGCGTACTCAAAAGGTACTGGATTTGATTGCAAAGATACTGGATTTTATTCCAAAGGTACTGGGTTTTATTACAAAGGTAGTGGGTTCGATTCCAAAGGTAGTGGGTTTGATTCCAAAGGTACTGGGTTTGGTTCCAAAGGTACTGAACTTGGTTCCAAAGGTTCTGGATTGATTACAAAGGTACTGGGTTTGATTCCAAAGGTTCTGGGTTTTATTACAAAGGTACTGGATTCGATTTCAAAGGTACTGGGTTCAATTCCAAAGGTACTGGGTTTGATTACAAAAGTAGTGGGTAATTCGATTTCAAAGGTACTGGGTTTGATTTCAAGTTTCTGGGGTTTGATTCCAAATTTAAGGTACTTGGTTTGATTCTAAAGGTACTGTGTTTGATTACAAAGGTAGTGGGTTAAATTCCAAAGGTACTGGGTTTGGTTCAAAGTTACTGGGTTTGGTACAAGTTCTGGGTTTGATTGCAAAGGTACTGGGTCTGATTCCAAAGGTACTGGGCTTGGTTCCAAAAGTGCTGGGCTGGGTTTGGGTAATTCCAAAGGTTCTGAGCTAGTTGATTACAAAGGTACTGGGTCTGGTTCCAAAGGTACTGGGTTTGGTTCCAAAGGTTTTGGGTTTGATTACGAAGATACTGGGTCTGGGCCCAAAGGTACTGGGTTTGGTTCCAAATGTTCTTGATTTGATTACAAATGTACTGGGTTTGATTTCAAAGGTACTGGATTTAAAAACAAAGGTACTGGGTTTGATACCAAAAGTTCTGGGTTTGGTTCCAAAGGTACAGGTACCTTGTTGTGTTCTTGAGCAAGACGCTTCATTACTGATTGTTTCAGTCAACTTAGCTGTGCAAAGAGTACCAGCTTGCTGGAGTTAGCCAGCGATGGACTGGCGTGCATCCAGGGGTGTCAAACACTGCCTCCACCCCCTCTCTACTTTGTTTTTGTTTTACCCATGCACCTCCTCTCTTGATCACAGCTTTCTGGCTTTGTTCTTGAATTTCTCTCATTCTCCCCCTGGTCTCTTTCCTTACTACCTCTAAAATGATCTGACCTTTCAGGCACAATTTGACCTTCGTTGTCGTGGTGCCGTTAAGACCTCATCAAACAAACAAACAAACATAATAAAGGCACTGCTTAAAAATTTGTCATTCATTTTTCAGCAACAAATTAACCACATTGTGGTGCAAGATTAACTATGCATTATAACATTGAGGTATAAGTAGTTATATGCTCATATTTCATTTCACCTTTCCCCAGCAGCAAAGACAAACAATGCCAGCATTGATTATGGTTACTACTTATATTACAAAGAATGCCAGTATATTCTGATGTGTGTGACTAAAAATACCATGTAACACCAGTGGGAGTAATTGTTGTCTTGAAGTAGCCTGGGAAAGGTGAAACTATACACAGTTTTGTGGTTTGGGAAATGAAGATATATATATCTTTTACTTTGACCGGCCCTGTTCCATTTGAGGGCAGGTTGAGATGTTCCTGGTTTTCAGCAAAGCCATTTCTAATGGGTAAGTTTACGGTCAATGATAGTGCCTAGATATTTGTAATGGTCCACCTGTTTAACAACCTCATTATGTGACCCTGATTGGAGCACAATCACATGACCGTTTCCTAAAACCAAACACCATCTCCTTGGGTTTTTTACAATTCAATATCAGATAGTTTTGATTGCACCAAGTAACAAAATCACCAATTATATTTATAACTTTTATATTTATAGTTCTTTTTAAATATCTTTGTACGTTTTGCTGTAGACAAGTTTCCATATTTTGTTGTGGACGAAATGAATTGATCTTATTGTATCGTATCTTACACTTGCACCAAGGATAAGCACAGGCCTCAATGAGCTTTGATTTGCTCAGTAGGATTGAACATCTTAACACAGAAGACGAAGGACCAACAATTTCTAAAGAAGTTTCAACCATGGTTTATTTTCATACAGGTATGAGTGACATTTCCATTCCCAAACGCATGGCTATGGCCAGTGCAGTAAGCGCGTCCAGCAGAGCCAGGAAAGGACGTTTGCCATGTTAAAAGCTGACCGCTTCCTCGCTGATGCAGATTGGTCCATAGCTGAAGGAGCATGTGGAATTAAAGATCCTTATGAAGATCATGGAGAGAATGAGGTGTGTATTGTGTGTTTGTTATGTGTGTAAGAAAAGTACCAACATGTATAGTATGTTAAAGGATTAGTTCAGTGGTCACACATGTTTATCTTGTATGAAAGAGGACTTAAAAGAAACAAAATGGTGAAGAAAGCATTCAGAAATCTTATTCCGTTAAGGAGATATTTAAGTTTAAAGGATTAGTTCAGTGGTCACACATGTTTATCTTGTATGAAAGAGGACTTCAAAAGAAACAAAATGGTGAAAAAAGCATTCAAAAATCTTATTCCGTTACGGCGATATTTAAGTTTAAATGATTAGTTCAGTGGTCACACATGTTTATCTTTTATGAAAGAGGACTTCAAAAGAAACAAAATGGTGAAAAAAGCATTCAAAAATCTTATTCTGTTCAGGATATATTTAAGTTTAAATGATAAGTTCAGTGGTCACACATGTTTATTTTTTATGGAAGAGGACTTCGAAAGAAACAAAATGGTGAAGAAAGAATTCAAAAATCTTATTCCATTAAGGAGATATTTAAGTTTAAAGCATTAGTTCAGTGGTTACACATGTTTATCTTTTATGAAAGAGGACTTCAAAAGAAACAAAATGGGGAAGAAAGCATTCAAAAATCTTATTCCATTGAGGCGATATTTAAGTTTAAAGTTTGGTACCATTTGTTTAGAAACACCTGACTCCAGACTAGTTGTGATGTCATAGCCTCAGATTCCTCAAAGTCTTTATATATTCTATCATATTTTGTCCTGGGATTTTGTGGCTTAAAAACCATGAGATTTGTCAAAAAAAGTAGTAAAACTGAATCTAGGAAGGGTATTTATAATATACCACCTGATGAAAGGATAAGGGAAAATACCTACAGATTTTTGTAAAAAAATTGTACCAAATTGGCTCTAAACGTATGCTCTTTCAAATAAAATTTTATAAAAAAAACCATGGGAATAATCCTTTAATGCATTCTTGAACAAAAGACATGAGTAGTCTATGGATAGGTAGCAACAACTAGAGCTGGAATTCTGCTATAAACCTTAAAAAATAGCACAACAATCATCAAAATTGGATAAAAATGGACTATTTTACAGCATTTTTTATTTCATTTGATTGATTAATTTGATTTGATTGATTAATTTGATTTGATTGATTAATTTCATTTGATTGATTAATTTCATTTGATTGATTAATTTCATTTGATTGATCAATTTCATTTGATTGATCAATTTCATTTGATTGATCAATTTTATTTGATTGATCAATTTCCACACTAATTAGGATCATATAACAACAAAGCTTTGCATTCAGATAAAAAGATGATTGGCCGGCGAGGTCTAAACAAAACAGACCCCTGTACAAATAAAGAAACATAAGATAATGAAATCTTATACATACAGGCATTACGCCCAATTCTCGCTCTAAATTCTCAGTCTTTTCACCCGCAAGAATTTCTGCGGGTATGACTTTTAGACTCCGCAAACGGCAATTAAGAAACTCATTACAGATAACCCAGTGATTTTACGCATCAGTTATTATACACTGTACGCAAACAAAAGAAGGGTTACTGCCAGGCCACACCAAGCGTGTAACTTGTGGCAGAGGATTCTTTGGATTATGAAAGGATGTTTTCATCAGCATTAAGAATTTTTAGCCCTTAGAACCCTCCAACCTGACACCCTCAATTTTCTCAAAATCAGGGGTAATCCACACCATTCAACCCGAGAGACTCTTCACAATTCATTGACTAGCATCCAGCTATTGTTACACCATACACAACACAGGGGCAATCTATACCTTCCTAACTGACAGCATTTTCATAGTCTATTCACAGTTTACTTGTTAGCAACCAGCTTTGTACACTGTACACAATAGGTCATTTATCTTGGGCTCAAGCCACATAACTGCTGTTCAGTGATATGAATCAGATTATTCCTTAGCTGAGCCTAAGTATGAATATACATTATATGCTTGGGAGGACTTTGTGCAAAAGCCATGAATGATTGATGGACCATTCCTCATAAGGATGGTTATTTCATTATGGTGAGTTATTTAAACTCTGGTGATTTTAAGGGCAATAGACTGAAAATTTATAGCGGAGTTATTCATCATGGGAAAAATACATCTAGAATAGAATAACACCCCCTTCCCCCATGTCATCATGGTACATGCAAATAATACAAGATAATAGGCATATCATACTACCATGTTATCATAAGATGTAAAACCAAGCCCTAGTCTTCCCTACAGAACCCCATCCTCCTCCTCCCACACACGCGCACACTTAATGTTCATTTAATAAGAAAAAAAAGTGACTTAAGGTACAGATAATAGTGTTTAATGATTATACAGAAGTAATTGCTTCAACATTAGAAATGGCTTTGCTTAAAACCAGGAACATCTCAACAGGCCCTCAAATAGAGCAGGGCCAGTCGAAGAAAAAGTTATATATTTCTTTGTTTCCCAAACCACAAAACTGTATACAGTTTCACCTCTCCAAAGCTCCTTCAAGATAACAAGTACTTCCACTGGAGTTACATGGGTTTTTTAGTGACACACATCTGAATATAATGACAATCCTTTGTAATATAAGTAGTAACTATAATCAATGCTGGCATTGTTTGTCTTTGCTGCTGGGAAAAGGCAAAATGAACTATGAGCGTAGAACTATTTATACCTCAATGTTATGATGCAAAGTTAATCTTGTTAATTTGTTGCTTCAAAATTGCAGGCCAAATTTTTAAGCAGTGCCTTTACTAATGATCTTTTTGGGAAAAAATTTAAAAGCCTTATTATTATAAATTATACAAATTTCAGTTTTATTTTGGGACATCACAACAAGAAAACTTTGGTATGTAAAATTATTGTTTTTCAATTCTTACCACTGTTCTTTGATTGGGAGCAGTATGATATAACCAAGAGGTTTTGAATCTCCACCATACCCACAAGCAATATTAAGCAAGAAAAAACAACTCTGATTATTTTTAGTGACTGAAATTTGGGACAGAAATTGAACATGAAGTCTAAACCTCCAAAACATTTTGTGTCTTACCCCCCGACAAAATTTAAAATCTATCCCCTCTTCCACCCCCTCTCTACTTTGTTTTTGTTTCACCCACGCTCCTCCTCTCTCGATCACAGCTTTCTGACTTTTGTTCTTGAATTTCTCTCATTCTCCCCCTGTTTTCTTTCCTTCCTACCTCTAAAATGACCTGACCTCTCAGGCACAATTTGACCCTCGTTGTCGTGGTGCCGTTAAGACCTCATCAAACAAACAAACTATATTGCTCACAACAGAAACCACAATCCAGCACAAGCAATTAGCAATTCCATCAGGGATTTTCACACACTTCACCTCATTTTCCATGGTCATAATCTGACATTGATAGTAAACAAATTTCACTGCAGCTGCACTTACTTTCACACTCAACACAAGGACAAGGACAAAAGTATTCCCCTGTGGTCAATGTATCTGGCTTGAAGTGATGATTTACAAATAGAATGGTATTGAACAGTGAAGGTTTTGTTTGTTTATTGATGAGTGATTTTAGGTAATATTTTTGTTAAAAGGCTTTGAGGATTTTGGACTGGAAATCTATTGCAACAGATTTTCATCATAAAAGAATTACATTACAGATTTTGAGTTGTCCTCTCTTTCATATATCACAACTTTTACATTCATTAAGAATTCTTCAAACTAGTGCCACTGTTGTAATTTAAAGTTTATCCTGTTCAGAATTCAATGCTCTTTCTGGTTAATATAAAACCTGTCCATACATCTTTAAGCGGCTTTCATTACACTTTTGTTTGGTTTCGTCTGTTTTAGATGGGACAAGATGATCTCGTCGCATATGAACGTCACAGCACATGCCCGAAATGCCAAACCGATGTGCCGAATGAGCCATCCCCGAAAGAATATGCAGACTTGATGGAGGAAGCACGTATCAGATTGCTTAAGGCTGCCAAGGTAAGTGATACGGTACCCCACGTTCGGTTTTACTCACAAATCCCTTCGTACATGACACCTTGTTGCTCAGTTGCAAAATTTCTTAATGAAGGTAAAACTTTGGAGATACGTGAGTATTTTTGTTGCTTTTCTAACAAAATGCTCATGTTTATTCATCAGGTTGGTTGTGGAAAGCAATGGAATTGCTCATGTTTATTCATCAGGTCGGTTGTGGAAAGCAATTTCAATGCTCGTGTTTATTCATCAGGTCATTTATGGAAAACATTTAAAATGCTCATGTTTATACATCAGATCAGTTACTCTTATGTAAATTTGTCAGGTTGGTTATGGAAAGCAATTTAAATGCTCATGTTTATTCATCAGGTTGGCTATGGGATGCAATTTAAATCCTCATGTTTGTTCATTAGGTCAGTTATAGAAAGCATTTTAAACGCTCATGTTTATTCATTAGGTCAGTTATGGGAAGCAATTTAAATGCTTATGTTTATTCATCAGGTTAGTTATGAAAAGCAATTTAAATGCTTATGTTTATTCATTAGGTCAGTTATGGAAGCAATTTAAATGCTTATATATATTTATCACATCAGTTATGGAAAGCAATTCAAATGCTCATATTTATTCATCAGGTCAGTTATGAAAGCAATTTAATAGGTCATATTTATGCATCAGGTCAGTTATGAGAAGCAATTTAAATGCTCTTGTTTATTTATCAGGTAAGTTATTGGAAGCAATTTAAATGTTCATGTGTATACATCAGATCAGTTATGGAAAGCAATTTAAATGCTCATGTTTATTTATCGGGTCAGATATGGAAAGCAGTTTAAATGCTCATATTTATTTACCAGTCAGTTATGGGAAGCAATTTAGATGCTCATGTTTATTTATCAGGTCAGTTATGGGAAGCAATTTAAATGCTCATGTTTATTCATCAGCTCAGTAATGGGAAGCAATTTAAATGCTCATGTTTATTCATCAAGTCAGTTTTGGGAAGCAATTTAAATACTCATGTTTATTCATCAGGTCAGTTACTGGAAGCAATTTGAGCATGGCATGCTAACACGCGAAGCTCTGCGTATTCTTGTGGGTTGCACTGAGACTGCAGCAGATAATCGTTTCTCATTCATTAATGTTGAAGAACTGAAAAAGAATTGGAACATCACTGGCTTCTACCCCCTCATTGTAAGTAATATGTTTGCAATTGAGTACACTAGCACTGGGGAGGTGGCTTAGCATTCGACTCCTTCCCCCCTCCCCTCCCCTCCACAATCCCCAACACACATTTCAGATTTGGTCCTCCACGTTTTCAGGCAAACCCAATTTACTTTCTAGGAAAAAGACAAATTTTAAGGTAAATAACAAAAGCTGAATGTTAGTACTAATGTTAGCATAGACTCCGATACATGCATTTGTGTAGCACTAAATGTGCATGTTCGTAAGACTAGGCAATATGTACACAGTATTTCCAAAGAGCGCCCACCTCTAAAAAGTTTTCAAAAGCGCCCAGGGTGCTTATTAGAGAAAACAGTATATTTACTTTTGGCCCTGAAACTTGAGAAAGTTGTAACAGTATATTTCATTTGATTGAATACCACACTGATATTACAAAAGCTTTAGGATACATCAAGAACTTAATATGATTGGGTGGAGGAGATCTGAGCGAGCTGTGTTCGTACAAAGTAGACCCCCTATACAAACGGAATAAGAAACATTTGATTAAGGTAATGGTATCGGGAAAAATGAAAAATAAACTAAAAATCAGCCACTGCAATCCAAGCCTGAAACAGTTGTCACAATCAACTAATATACTCACCTTTCATGTAAATGGATCAATCCTTTTAAGTTAATCATGCGATCTCACATTATCTGGTTATACACCGGGAAATTAGTTATACACCGGGAAATTAGTTATACACCGGGAAATTAGTTATACACCAGGAAATTAGTTATACACCAGGAAATTAGTTATACACCGGGAAATTAGTTATACACCGGGAAATTAGTTATACACCGGGAAATTAGTTATACACCGGGAAATTAGTTATACACCAGGAAATTAGTTATACACCAGGAAATTAGTTATACACCGGGAAATTATACAATCGGGAAATTAGTTATACACCAGGAAATTAGTTATACACCGGGAAATTAGTTATACACCAGGAAATTAGTTATACACCAGGAAATTAGTTATACACCAGGAAATTAGTTATACACCAGGAAATTAGTTATACACCAGGAAATTAGTTATACACCAGGAAATTAGTTATACACCAGGAAATTAGTTATACACCAGGAAATTAGTTATACACCAGGAAATTAGTTATACACCAGGAAATTAGTTACACACCAGGAAATTTAAGGATTAAATCCAGGTTACAAAATCTTCAGTTTAGCCTGTCAAGCCTTCAAAGGTGGTTCTTATCACCAGTGGTTTAGCTAGGACCCGCGATGGGGAAGGGGGAGGGGGGAGGTGAGTGTGGCTCTGCAGGCCCCTATGGTGTTATGGTATGATGGTATATTTTTTCTACAGGCCCCTTATTGGACCCGGGCCAGGGACAGGCCTCCTTATAGGACCCGGGCCAGGGACAGGCCCCCTTATTGGACCCGGGCCAGGGACAGGCCCCTTATAGAACCCGGGCCAGGGACAGGCCCCTTATAGGACCCAGGCCAGGGACAGGCCCCTTATAGGACCCGGGCCAGGGACAGGCCCCCTTATAGGACCCAGGCCAGGGACAGGCCCCCTTATAGGACCGGGCCAGGAAGCCTGCCCCCTCTTCCTCCCCTCTAGTTACGCCACTGGTTATCACAGATATGGGGTGTGTTGTACCACCCTGCAGTGTATAATTGAAGTTTAGGAGGAAACCCCTTCATGTAGTTGGAAGTTGTTATAATTTGTGCCAGGACCTAAATAAAGGAGAATTACAGCTGGTGTTAGATGCCAACAGTACGAGACTTGGATGAAGGAGAATTACAGCTGGTGTTAGATGCTAACAGTACCAGACTTAGGATGAAGGAGAATTACAGCTGGTGTTAGATGCTAACAATACCAGACTTGGATAAAGGAGAATCACAGCTGGTGTTAGATAATGACAGTACCAGGTTTCTGCTCTGGTAACCAACGGTCCAGGTCAGCGCAGCTTTACAAAGTGCAACAGGGCTAAACTCACACTGACAGTAAACTGGTAGGAGTTACCAACGTCACACAGTAAACTGGTAGGGGTAACTAAGTAACCAACATCACACAGTAAAGTGGTAGGGGTAGCTAAGTAACCAACATCACACAGTAAACTGATAGGGGTAACTAAGTAACCAACGTCACACAGTAATCTGGTAGGGGTAACTTAAGTAGCCAACGTCACATTAAATGCAGCTAAGCAAAACAGTCAAGCAGTACCAAACCCACAGTGAAGTCAAAAGTAGAGAACCACAAGTTATATAATTGTGAAACCCATACAGCGTGGACAGATCGTGGCTCCCCAGTCTGGTAGCCTTCTGGTATTTTCTTATTCACCATTTGTAAATATCCATTATGTATTCTTTGTGTAAGATCGAACTAAATGCCTTGCAAAGGCAAATTCACCACTTTGTCTTGTCTTTGTGGCTGTTGTGTTGAAGGTGGAAGAGCAACGAAGGGGGCATACCCAGGGTTTTACATCACCATGTGACAACAGTCTTCCTGACTGTGTTGTTGGAGAGATTGAAGACAAAGGGATATCCTTGCGACCCGGGTGCATCATCATCTTCTCTCAGCAGCATGAAGTAGCAGAGGATTCTTTCATTCCATTTCTTAGCAGCTATGAACCATTTATTGGCTCCTGACATTAGAAATGGCTTTGCTTAAAACCAGGAACATCTCAACCTGGCCCTCAAATGGAGCAGGGCCGGTCAGAGTAAAAGTTATATATTTCTTTGCTTCCCAAACCACAAAACTGTATACAGTTTCACCTTTCCAAGGCTCCTTCAAGTTAACAACTACTCCCACTGGTGTTACATGGTATTTTTAGTGACACACATCTGAATATAATGGCATTCCTCTTATATAAGTAGTAACTGTAATCAATGCTGGCATTGTTTGTCTTTGCTGCTGGGGTAAGGTGAAATGAACTATTGAGCTTAGACCTATTTACACCTCAATGTTATGATGCAAAGTTAATTTTGTGAAATGATGTGGTTAATTTGTTGCTTTAAAATTGCAGGCCAAATTTTTAAGCAGTGCCTTTACTAATGGAAGACTTCTCTTGTAGTGCCTTGATGCCTTTACTTGTATGCTTAACCTAGTTCTACCTCATGTTTTATTGTTCACCTTAGCATTTTATTTAAAGGACTATAGACATCTAAAGGCAACATGGGCATAATTGGTTTAAAATATGATCTTAAACATCAAAACAGAAAATGTTTCCATATGACACGTGGTAAGGGCATAATTGGTTTAAAATATGATCTTAAACATCAAAACAGAAAATGTTTCCATATGACACGTGGTAAGGGCATAATTGGTTTAAAATATGATCTTAAACATCAAAACAGAAAATGTTTCCATATGACACGTGGTAACAGTGTGAAGTTAACCAAAGAGTTCTCACGGATAGACATTTGGCGTTTTAGCTTTCACACAGAGTTGTCAATGAGTGGAATGGTTTGCCTGAGTGGGTAGTTAGCTCCAATTCTGTTCACAATTTCAAAGTCAACATTGATAAGTTCTTTACTAACTCTGGGCATCTTTGAATATTTTTAGTGTGTTTTTGTGGTGGTAGTGGTGTTAGTTTGGACTTTATATGGGGTGATTGACCCTTCGTAGCCTGTAATCTTGTTATGTTATGTTAAATTGGTTAAAATTTGACCAATTTACAGCATTTTTTCTATTTCTAGCTCTTATTGCACAATAATGTGTGACATCAATGGGGGAAGGATCCTTCATAACCTTTTGTAAAACCTTTGTTTTTTATTCCTCTGTCAATGTTGTCTGAAATATAGAAATGGACTTTGGGCAAAATTTGATGGAACTTTGTGACACCCCAAATCATCATGTATCTAGAAAAGACATTCTGAAATTCACAAGTAGCTGAATTTGAAGATCAGAATCTAAAGAATTACATAAAGGTTTTTGAGATGTGTTCCTCTTAGTATATCACAAATTCCAGACAAATGAAGAAATCTTGAAAGATTCTTGAGTCATAACTTGAAAACTAAACAAGCTTTTTATAAATTGGAAAAATTATTCTACTCGGAATTCCATGCTTTTTCAAATATTTGAAATTAACTAAATGTCCATAATTCTTAAAAAAAAAAACCTTTATACTAATGAATTAATTTCTTGCGCAGAAAAAATGGCTGACAGATGCCTCTAAGGGAAACAGCTCCAAGTCCTCCGGTGTTCCTGAGCCAATCAACCGCTTCATGATGGTATTCTATAAGATCAGTAATAGCATCATCAGCGAGACCTTCATCTGGACCATCATCTTGCTTAACATGGTCTGCGTGGTGATTGGTCTGATTTGCAACGAACAAAACCCTGCGCACGTCAGGATCTTTCATATTTTGCGAATCTTGAATTTTGTGTTTACGTTTCTGTACATCGTTGAAGCAGTTGTGAAGGTAAGGGGCTCAGTTTCTCCCAGGAGCAATGTTTTTTTTTACTAAAGTAGTGATAGAGTGTACAGCAAATTGTGATACATGGTTAAAGGTATGCGGGCAGGTAGTAAAAAGTTGTGATGGAGTGTACGCCAAACGTACTAGTAATAGCATGAGCTTAAAGGAGACATAAAGCCTGACATAATCCTCATTTCATACGATAGAAATAAAAATGATTAATCTTGTGACCAACTATCATAAATTCCAAGGAAATTTAGCACCATTCTTTGTAATTATTAAAATCTGTTATACTACTTTATAGTACCATGGGAGCTGCCATATTGATTTCAAAATATGCAGATTATGATGTCATCAGCCCAGCAGGATGTTGAAATGCTTTCTATCTCAAGATTTCTAGCTCATTAAAAATTGTTTTTCTTTTGTAAGGTCAAGAACATTTTTGTGTGCACATGAAAATGTCAAAACATGCTGTTAAAACTTTGTGTCACATAATTTTGGAATAAAAGCATAATATAAAGTTATAAAGAAATACATTACATTCCTTAGTCTCTGTTGGGGAAATGTCATCATTCACAAGATTTAAATACGGAATTGAGCAAAATGGCAGCCTTCATGCGTTGACTTTAAAGATGGATAACTTGAGATAGGAATGAGATTTTGACTTGCTGTTTTTGGTAGTTGGTTAAGATTTTAATCCTCTATCATATGAAATAAGGATTATATCAGACTTTTATGTCTCCTTTAAATAGTTTAAACATGCTAAAAACCATGGCAACAGCAAAATATCCCATCACAATTGGTTGAAAATTGACCATTTTACAGCATTTTAAGATTTAAGATACAATACAATACAATACAATCAACTTTATTAAGCACCAGAAACTGGGCAATTTCAGCTCGCAAGATACAATCATGATACATAAAATGAAATGAGTAAAAAGCTGAAAACATTTAAAACTTGATAAAAGAGTAAATATATACAATGATGAAAATAATAGAATAGAAAAATGCATATGAAATAATGCACATGGACTATCTGGAGTGGTTGGCATTATGAAAGGAAATGGCTTTTGGCACAAAGGAATTTCTAAAACGATTTGTGGCGATAGCTGGAAGCCTCATTCTACCACTCCTGGCAATCAATCTATTCATAAATTCATTGTGTAATGGATGGTTGGTGTCCGCGAGGAGGGACTTAAGTTTGCGATCGAGACTGGAGTGGTAGAATGAGTCTATATTTGGTAAATTGCTCTTATTGAAAAGTCGACTCGCTCTTCTGATGACAGAATTGATTCTATAGGTGTCATGCTTGGAGGCACAACCACCCCAGCAAACGATGCAATAGCTAAAAACAGATGTAAAAACGGAACGATAAAAAAGTTGTAAAATGTTACTGTCGACGTGGAAAGATTTCAGTTTTCTGAGGCAATATAGGCGAGAGTTGAGTTTTGACATGGCATCTGTATTGTCTGACCAAGTGAGTTTATTGTTGATTACTACACCTAAATACTTGTAAGATTGCACACGTTCAACCTCAGAGTCAGCAATTGTAATTGGGTCAGGAGGATTACAATGCTGTCTAAAATCAATAACCATCTCTTTTGTTTTGCTGACATTCAGGATAAGGAAGTTTTGGTCACAATAGCTTACAAAATTGCTGATTTCACTTGTAATGTGAGTCATCGTCATTTGTGACAAGCCCAATCAGAGCTGTATCGTCAGCAAATTTGACGATAGAACATGACTCGGTCACTGCCTGGCAATCATAGGTGTACAAGCTAAAAAGAAAAGGTGCTAGTACAGTGCCTTGTGGTGCTCCTGTATTTGAAATGACAGTGTCCGAGGTATGTGGATTCAACCTTACATACTGCGGACGAGAAGTAAGATAGTTCAGTATCCAGTGAATAATTGACATGGGAACATCCATGGTTTGGAGTTTAGATGCCAACAAGTGAGGCTGAATTGTATTGAATGCTGACGAAAAGTCAAAAAACGTAATTCTAGCTGAATTACTGGCATTTTTTGTTGGTTGATTAGCCCCTTGTTTCTCTGCAAACGCTCTGGTATCTAGATGAGATGAAACCTCATTCAGAGCTACCAGGATAGCGTCCTCGGGACTTCTATTGTTACGGTAGGCAAATTGATATGGATCAATGAAATCGTTCACATGCTTCTTGAGTTGTGACAGTGCCAAGCGTTCACAAGATTTGAATGCAACGGAAGTAAGCGCTACGGGTCTGAGGTCATTCATGCATGACACCTTGGGTTTCTTAGGCACTGGGACAATGCATGATGTTTTCCAAATTGTGGGAACAATACCTGATTGAAAAGACATATTAAAATTGTTACAGAAAATACTACAGAGTTGATCACTACATAATTTAAGTTATCGAGGAGAAATATCATCCGGGCCTGGTGCTTTGGAGGGTACAAGGTTACGAAATTCATTCCGTACCTCCTCCTCTGTGCAAATAAAAAAATAAAAATAAAAATAGAAAATAAATACCTAATTAGCATATATTGTTCAATATTTTGTGACCTCCGACACGAGGCCCTTGGTTCAAGCCTGGCTTAGGTAGACATGCCAGTATACCACAACTGGTTATCAAATTCCGTGGACATTGACTTGGTTGTCGATATTGTGTCTGTCCGTACGTCGTACCTGTGTTCTCGTGCGGGCCGTATTAAGCGTTTCGTGATAGCATTGTTACTATCATAACCGAATATGCAGGCGATGACCCTGTCATAGTAATTGTGTGTTCACTCGTCGTCGTTGTCGTGACCTCCAAATTATACAACTAGATCATTGCTCATGTTAACTTATTGTTTTTTGGTCCTTCCCCAAAATTTTTGAATGGGAACAGGTGGCTACAGTGAACAGGAAATTGGATATTATTCAATCGCAAAGGGAAAGTAATAAATTGCCGTTCCTCTCCCACTTCGCAGTTGAAGAAAAAATATCTACATGACTTTCCCTGCTGCTTAAGATTTTGTTCCAGCAAATAATAACTTACCACAAACTTCAAATAATGAGACCAGTTATCCTAATTGGAATGACCACTCAATCACGCAATAATTAAGGACTTCATCAGATGTCATTTTATAATCACACCTACTATACTTCTTTAGTTACCTACATTCTTGGACAAAACTCGTTGGAACACTTCATGCAAATGTGTACTGCTTTTATGGACATACGTTTCTATTCGTTATTATTCAACATCCATGCATCATAAATAGTGGCCCTTTCTCCTAGTGGTTCTTTGTTCCATATTCTATCATTTTGTATTCTTAGAATACTTGCATAATTTCATTGACAAACCCCAGCGTCCCCTGCGCTACATTAATAACTCCCCCTCTCATTCAATGTTGACCATTGCTGATTGTTTTTTCTCAAATTAGGCAAGAACACAATAAATCCAACATTGGAAAGGGGGAGAAGTGGGAGAATTAAATATTGAAGAAGGACAAAATCAAAATTAGCAACAAAAAATATTTAGCTCTTTGCGACGCTGAAGTGTTCCAACAGTTTTGTCCAAGATTGTAGGACCATCAGAAGAAGTAGCTAATACAATGGTGATATGGGAAATGTGATCCTAATTACTTAGTTTTTAGAATAAAGAGGAAATGTCTCACCAGACGTGGTTATATATCTGATGGTGTGTGACTGTTCTAAAGTACAACAACTAATGAATCAATATCATGAATATTTATTTATTCATTGGCTTGAGGAAGTATTGTTGAACCACTGGTAGAACAAGTAATGAAAGAATCTCATGAATATTCATTTTTCAGATGATTGGCTGGAGGAAGTATTACAGTATTACTTGTTAAATCACTGATACAACAAGTAATGAATCAATCTCATGAATATTCATTTTTAGATCATTGGCTGGAGGAAATATTACTTTTTGAATCACTTGTACAACAAGTATTTAATCAATCTCATGAATATTCATTTTTAGATCATTGGCTGGAGGAAGTATTACTTCTTGAATTACTTATACAACAAGTAATGAATCAATCTCATGAATATTCATTTTTCAGACCATTGGTTGTAGGAAGTATTACTTCTTGAATCACTGATACAACAAGTAATGAATCAATCTCATGAATATTCATTTTTCAGATCATTGGCTGGAGGAAGTATTACTTCTTGAGTCACTGGTGCAAGTTTGATCTGTTCATCATCGCGCTGTCCCTGATCGATATTGTCATCGATGAAACCATTGACATTGTCAACATGGCGCTGGACCCATCCGTCTTCAAGACTATGCGACTTCTAAAACTGGCCAGAGCTCTCCGAGGATTGCGTCTTATGAAGGTGAGAAGATCAGTTTCCGATGTGATAGCAAATAGTATCAGAAACTTATGCAGTCATGATGGCGTGGATTGTATGTGTGTATAACGCTTAACTCTAAAAATGATATCTCAATGATACACTGGATTCATGTCATATGTGGTACACAGATAGCCCATGGTCCGTAGATGTGCCCTATTGTTTTGGTGATGATGTCATGCATGAGTAGGTGGGGCTTAGCGTTAAAATCTTAAAATAATCATATTTCAACAAGTGCATATCTGTTTTGTTTTATATTTGGTATAATCATGTTGTTAGCTAGATTCTACATGCTCATGGTACAAAAAAATTGACTTTGATTAATATGTATAGTGGGCAGGGCATGATATGATTTTGTTGAAAAGAACTTGTAGACACAGTATCTCAAGAAAGATGGGATGGGATTCAGTTCAAATGTGGTACACAGATAGCCCATGGTCCGTAGATGTAATATATTTGGTGGTGATGTCATTCATATTAATGAGAAGGCGGGGCTTAATGTAAATATCTTGAAAGGCTCATAGTTGAACAACAGCAAAAGTGTAATTTCCTCTTTCAAATTGTGATATTTCATTCTTGTGAGTTAGCTGGTACACATTTTGTTGCCGTTGTTATTTTAAAACCATTGTGTAATGAAATTTATTGGTTAAAACTTAAAACCCATATTGCATGTCGGAACCTCAAAACCTTTGGTTTTCTGATATTTTTCTTTTGAAGAGTAAAGTAATGAAAATTTTAAGACTGAAATGAATGAAAGAAATATAAAAAGTATGAAATTGTTTTTTTTCTTTTTGGTATTATTGTACAAATCTCACAAATATTGGAAATTAAAATTTGATCAGCCATACTTCAAAAATGAAATTATCTGTTTTTAATTTTAAATTGTTAATATCTGCTTGACCAGCTAGAGGTCCTGGGTTCAATTCCTGGTGGATCTTCATTCATGACTTGTCCTTCTCCTTAAAATTTTATTCCAGCAAATCATAACAACAAACTTACTGTAGCAAATAATTACACCTTCTTCTCCTGGCTTAAGTTCCACATCAGGTGGGGTTGTCGGTGTGGACCAGCCTCCTCCACATGACTTGTCCTTCTCCTTAAAAATTTGTTCCAGCAAATCATAACCACAAATTTACTGTAGCAAATAGTGAGACCACTTTATCTGAATTAAAATAACCACACAATAAGGACTTCATCCATTAATAAAAAAAATAAAGAGGAAAAATCTGACCCGACCTGATTATTTATCAGGTCGGGTCTTACTTTTTTAAACTTTAGGGAGCAGAACAACTTATGATCTCCCTCTATCTATGGCATCAACTTCTTTCACCCTGACAACTCCCATATCCTCCTTCACACAATCCCTCAATCTCCTCTTTGGTCTACTTTTCCTCCTCTTCCCAACAGTCATCTGCTGGACCCTCTTGCCAACATACTCCTCTTCCCTTCTGAACACATGTCCTTTCCACTGCAGCCTTCGTTCACGAACCTTGCCACTAAACTCACCCACTTGCAGCTTTTCTCTCACCACCTCGTTTCTAACCTGGTCCATCTTGGTCACAACGTATGCAAACCTCAGCATTTTCATCTCTGAAACTTCCATCTTATGTTCCTCCTCCTTTGTGAGTGGTACGGACTCCATCCCATACAGCATCGCTGGTCTCACCATGGTCTTGTAAAGCCTCCCTTTAACTCGCACTGGTGCTTTCCGATCGCACAGTATGCCTGTGACTTTCCCCCAGTTGCTCCAGCCGGCCCGTATTTTCCTCTGCACCTCTTTGCTGGACCCTCCATCTTCTTGCCCAGTGGACCCCAGCCACTTATCCTAATTAGAATAACCACTCAAGCATACAATAAGGACTTCATCCATTGCTAATTTGATACTGAACATCAGCTTCCGCAACAACTCTGGACCAACAGGAGAACGAATACAATGGGGCCATTGATAAGGGAAATTCCTGCTTATTTATCAGGTCAGGTCTGACTTTGAAACTTTAGGGAGCACAACAACAAATGTCACCAGTGCGTCACAACTGGTTTATTAAACCGTCGTGGACATCTCTATCTAACATTAGTTGTTTCAGAGATGTAAAACACCCAATCTGCAACTATACATGCTACTACTACTACTACTACTACTACTACTACTACTATACTATTACTGCTGCTACTATTACTACTACTGCTGCTGCTACTATTACAATAACTATACTATTACTACTACAACTATACTACTACTACTGCTCTTGTTACTACTACTAAACTAATACTATACTACTACTAAACTAGTACTACACTACTACTACTACTAAACTAGTACTACACTACTACTACTACTAAACTAGTACTACACTACTACTACTACTAAACTAGTACTACACTACTACTACTACTAAACTAGTACTACACTACTACTGCTAAACTAGTACTACTTCTACTACTACTAAACTAGTGCCGTACTACTAATCTAGTACTATACTACTACTACTAAACTAGTACTATACTACTACTAAAATATAGTACTACACTACTACTACTAGACTAGTACTACACCACTACTACTACTGCTACTACTAAACTAGTACTGCACTACTATTACTACTAAACTAGTACTGTACTACTACTATATTATTACTACTATATTGCTAGTACCACTACCACTACTACACAACTACTACTTCACTACTAATATACTATTGCACTGCTACTACTATTGTACTAAGTACTGCTATACCACTACTACTAATATACTACTACACTGCTACTACTATAGTGCTAAGTACTCCTACACCACTACTACTAATATACTACTACTATACTGCTACTCTTTTTATTTGGAAATGAAATTGTCCATATATCGTTTAAGACCCATAAATTTCACCGAGCTTATTTACTCATTCTAGGTATTGTTTCCCAAGCTGATCATCTTCATCAACCGACGAATCAACCGCAAGCTCAGCCTCGGTTACGATGTTGGAAAAGGATTCATTGTCGGGGAAGAAGAAATTGCGAAAGTGGTAGATGGAATGACAGACAATAGGAACATCCTGAAGGAGCTGAAGAGGATAACAGAGGAAGGACGACTTCAAGCTATCAGAGAACTTGGTAAGAGGGTACAGGGATGTAAGATCTCAAGCTATTAGAGTACTTGGTAAGAGGGTACAGGCATGTAAGACTTAAAGCTATCAGAGTTTTTGGTAAGAGGGTACAGGGATGTGAGACTTCAAGCTATCAGAGTACTTGGTAAGAGGGTACTGGGATGTAAGACTTCAAGCTACCAGAGTACTTGGTAAGAGGGTACATGGATATAAAACTTCAAACTATCAGAGTACTTGGTAAGAGGGTACAGGGATGTAAGACTTCAAGCCATCAGAGTACTTGGTAAGAGGGTACAGGGATGTAAGACTTCAAGCTATCAGAGTACTTGGTAAGAGGGTACAGGGATGTAAGACTTCAAGCTATCAAAGTACTTGGTAAGAGGGTACAGGGATGTAAGACTTCAAGCTATCAGAGTACTTGGTAAGAGGGTACAGGGATGTAAGACTTCAAGCTATCAAAGTACTTGGTAAGAGGGTACATGGATGTAAGACTTCAAGCTAACAGAGCACTTGGTAAGAGGGTACAGGGATGTAAGACTTCTAGCTATCAGAGTACTTGGTAACAGGGTACAGGGATGTTAGACTTCAAGCTATCAGAGTACTTGGTAAGAGGGTACAGGGATATAAGACTTCAAGCTATCAGAGTACTTGGTAAGAGGGTACAGGGATGTAAGACTTCAAGCTACCAGAGTAACTTGGTAACAGGGTACAGGGATGTTAGACTTCAAGCTATCAGAGTACAGGGTACAGGGATGTTAGACTTCAAGCTATCAGAGTACTTGATAAGAGGGTACAGGAATGTAAGACTTCAAGCTACCAGAGTACTTGATAAGAGGTTTAGACTTCAAGCTACCAAAGTACTTGGTAAGAGGGTACAGGGATGTAAGACTTTAGGCTATCAGAGTACTTGGTAAGAGGGTACAGGGATGTAAGACTTCAAGCTATCAGAGAACTTGGTAAGAGGGTACAGGGATATAAGACTTCAAGCTATCAGAGTACTTGGTAAGAAGGTACAGGGATGTAAGACTTCAAGCTACCAGAGTAACTTGGTAAGAGGGTACAGGGATGTTAGACTTCAAGCTATCAGAGTACTTGGTAAGAGGGTACAGGGATGTTAGACTTCAAGCTATCAGAGTACTTGATAAGAGGGCACAGGGATGTAAGACTTCAAGCTATCAAAGTACTTGATAAAAGGGTACATTGATGTAAGACTTCAAGCTAAAAGAGTACTTGGTAAGAGGGTACAGGTATATAAGACTTCAAGCTATCAGAGTACTTGATAAGAGGGTACAGAGATATAAGACTTCAAGCTATCAGAGTACTTGATAAGAGGGCACAGGGATGTAAGACTTCAAGTATCAGAGTACTTGATAAGAGGGCACAGGGATGTAAGATTTCAAGTATCAGAGTACTTGATAAGAGGGCACAGGGATGTAAGACTTCAAGTATTAGAGTACTTGATAAGAGGGCACAGGGATGTAAGACTTCAAGTATCAGAGTACTTGATAAGAGGGCACAGGGATGTAAGACTTCAAGCTATTAGAGTACTTGATAAAAGGGTACAGGGATGTAAGACTTCAAGCTAAAAGAGTACTTGGTAAGAGGGTACAGGTATATAAGACTTCAAGCTATCAGAGTACTTGATAAGAGGGTACAGGGATGTAAGACTTCAAGCTATCAGAGTACTTGATAAGAGGGCACAGGGATGTAAGACTTCAAGTATTAGAGTACTTGATAAGAGGGCACAGGGATGTAAGACTTCAAGTATCAGAGTACTTGATAAGAGGGTACAGGGATGTAAGACTTCGGATTCCCAAAATTCTAAATTTTGAAGTACTTGAATAGTGATATTTTTTAATAAAACAAAAATTCTTCACAAAACCTGGAAAAAAGAAGCTAATTAAAATACTATTTCAAGCGGAAGTCATATTCTATGTTTAACTCCCAATGTCTACTTGAAAAGTCGGTACTAAATATGTCAAAGCTTCCGCTGCTCTTAACATTTTCACCTGCACATTGTGTTGTGTAATTGACCTCTCTGAGAAAGGAAATAGGTTACACCCACCATAGCAACGCGGTAAGTAGGTGTGGCAAACAAACAAATTCATTATCATGCATGACCAATGCATTGACATTTAGATGTTCATGTGGCCTGCCGCAAGCTTTGATCCATCTCTGGCACTTCTTCAGATCTCTAAGAGTTTTTAGCAAAAAAAATAAACAAAATTCCATTTGCTATCTGTTTTGGGCCACAGAAATCAGATTTACAAAGCCTGTTGCGGGCCTGTAGGCAAAAGTTTTGTTCGCCATTCTGTCTGTCACTCAGTCTGTGTGTGCAGAAATTTGGTTTGTGCAGTATATGCATTGACTGCATGACACACGCCGCCAGCTAGCTGTACTGTAGCCGTACCGCATAGGATTTTTGCCCCACTTAGTTCCAAATTCATGCGGTGATTGGTTGAAAAAGCTGTAAATCAACTCACTCAAAGAGGTCAATTGTAAACCCGAGTTTACTGTATGTACCATACTTATGTTACGTGTACCATGGATGTGAAAAAGATCTAACTCCATGCGTGTACACATTGTCCTGCAAATGTGTATTTGTCAGCGGCATTATGGCACCACTGCATTTAAAACATTATTTGAACATTAAAACCTGCTTCGTGGATTTCTGTTGCCGGATTTTTTTTTCTCCAGAGGAAACACTTTTCGTTACTTGAATTTGAAACTTCAAGGAACATGCCGTGATCGATAGTTGAAGTTGATCAGTTTCATGCAATTAGTATAGTCCTGTAATATATGATCAGAATATTTCTGTGTGATGCAATGAGCTGAAGTACTTCGGGCATCATGTATTTTGTTTATTGTGTTATGTAAGCATGTGCATAGAAGTTTATGACGTTGTTTTTATTTGCAAAAGTCATGTAAATTGGCAGCGTTGAGGAATATAGACGAAAACTTCCGGTATAAAAAAATATATGCCATGACATCTTTTTTAAAGAGGGTTCTTGTAGTGGTTATGTAAAGACCAACCCAATATTTGTTCCAAATCTTTGGATAGAATTTAAATAGGATGTCTCTACTAGAAGCTTTAAAGGAGACATAAGGTCTGACATAATCCTTATATATATAATAGAATTGAAAATAACAAATGCACTCACCAAGTTTTATAACTCCCAAAGCAATCTAACACATTTTGTGTAATTATTAAAAACTTTAATTCTACTATTTAATAGTACCATGGGAGCTGCCATTTTGATTTCAAAACATGCAGATTATGATGTCATCAGCCCAGCAGGATGTTGGAATGCTTTGTATTTCTTTATAATCTACCTCAAGTTTTCTAGCTGATGAAAAATTATTTTTCTTTTGTAAGGGTCAAGGAAATTTTTGTGCACACATGAATTTATCTTAAAATGAGTTTATTGTTAAAATTTTGTGTCACATTATTTTGGAATACAAACTTTAATCACATTTATAAAGAAATACATTATAATCCTTATGTCCCTATAGAGGTATTTCATCACGTGACTCTAACTCTACTGGACTCCATTTTGTAGGGCAGCGGCGTCATTACATTTCACGAGTCTTCACATGGCCCAGTCACACCACTAGTACAACAAACATACTAGCCTACCAGTACCGGTTCAGCGAATTTTACTACTTGCAAAAAAAATTTCTCTTCCAATTTTACTTTTTTTTGTCTTAAGTTTTATATACTCACTGGGTATACAAAGAGTAACCTTAACGTTAACGCCAGCTGATTGTTCGTTATACTCGGACATAGCCTACATAAAATGCTCGCTGCAAATCATATGAAGTGTAGGTTGAAAGCTGTTGCGTCGTACAGCAGAAACACTTTTCGAACGTCAATCAGGATCAGATTGAAATTGAGAAAATGTCTTCTTGGTCCCCCACACACATCTATTTAGTGCAAGCAATGGCGCAGCAATGTTCCGGCATAATTATCTTACAAAAAAAATAATCTTATTTAACAACATGCAAACGTATGCAGGTATGTCAGGTATGTAAGTCTAATTAAGTGTTGACCGACAAAATGGTGATGTAAACAAAGTCATATGACCTCATGACGTCAGCTAAAACACCTAATTGGGGAAATTATGTCATACACAATATTTTAATACAGAATTGAACAAAATGGCAGCCCCCATGTCTTGATTTTAAACATGAATAACTTGAGATAGGAATAAGATTATGACTTGCTGTGTTTGGCAGTTGGTTAAGATTTTGTATCCTCTATCATATGAAATAATGATTGTATCAAACTTTATGTCTCCTTTAATTGTCAGCCATATTTTTTGTCTTGTTTCAGGCATGCTTCAGAGAGAGCATCCTGGTATCGCCGTTTCGATCAAAACCCGGCAAGCTATTCGCACAGTGCTTAATCACTCCCGCGACACTATTCAGGAGCTGCAAGGAGCCGGTCTACTGGATGAGATGGAGGCACACAAACTGGAAGTGGTAAGATTATGAATAAACTTTTGCAAAAATGAAGTTCATAGGAGCTGTGATGACCTTTAACTCTTACTCTACCAAGTGCCTAGTTATTCACCTTTTTTATGTACCAATTTCAGAAAATAACCGTTCCAAAATTATATAGGGGTTAATTTAGTATTGTTTGGAAGAACTTGAATCTTATCTTTTAAAATGTTGTTTATTTGTGCATGCTGAAAAATTTCTCTTTAAGCCTACCCGAACCCGACACCTGAGTTAATCTTGAAAACTCAAGTATGACAATTACCAACCCGACTTTCTGTTCAGTGTATTGTGTTTCCACTCCAAACGATGATTGTTTATCTGCCATTCCCATGCACACCACAGCCAAGTAGCCCAAGGCTATTTGTGTGTATAAGATTACACAAAGCCAGAACTGAATAATCCACTAAACTGATGTTATAACGTCATGTCGAAAGGTTTCTCTTTAAGCCTACCCACACCCGACACCCGAAAACTCCGGTATGACAATTACCAACCCAACTTCCTGTTCAGTGTATTATGTTTCCACTCAAACAATGATTGTTTATCTGCCATTCCCATGCAAACCACAGCCAAGTAGCCCAAGGCTATCTGTGTGTGTAAGATTACAGAAGCCAGAGCTGAATAATCAAGGCACTTTTGTGATTGAAATCACTCATCCGCGTTAGGTGTCTTAGTGGGAGAAGTTTGTTTGCAAACTGGTGATAAAATTAGTTTTATATTATATGCCAGAGGTGAGTCATCAACTGTGAATGATTGATGGACCATTTCTCCTAAGGAAGACCGAAATGAACTGATAATAAAATGAGTGTTTTATACTTAAATGTTCTACCCACTAACATGCTTAAACATTGAAGTATAAATCTGCAGTTTATGAAAAATTCCATTAATGCAAGATTTTGCCTATGTTCAAACTTGAAAGTTTAATGGTTTATGTTATTTAAATGAAAAGGGATATTTCAGGAAATTGGAGAGCACTCGACTCAATAATAAATCTATTTGCATTTTCATTTTTTTTTATCTCATAGATGGTGGAGTTCAAAATGAAGAGATTAATGAATGCGCCTGCCAGCATCCCGCCACCGCCACCGGAGGGTTTACTCAGAAATGTCCCATGGCTCACAGGAGACACTAAACTCATCAACTTTATTAAGGTATAACAATGAATTTATTCACCTATGCTAAACATGCAGGACACAAAATTACTTATTTGGTTTATCTTTTCATGGTGCATATAAAACCAATCTGGGTGTGTAATTACTTTTGCCCCTCCCCCACCCAAATTTTATTCCCTTGCCCTCTTTTTAACCAAGTGATACTGTATTTTATTCCCCTACCCTCTTTTATTCCCTGCCCTCTTTTATTCCCCTACCCTCTTTTATTCCCCAACCCTCTTTTATTCCCCTCCCTCTTTTATTTCCCTACCCTCTTTTATTCCCCTACCCTTTTTATTCCCCTACCCTCTTTTATTTCCCTACCCTCTTCTATTCCCCTACCCTCTTCTAATCCCCTGCCCATATATTCACCTACCCTCTTTTAATTCCCTGCCCTCTTTTATTCCCCTGCCCTCTTTTATTCTCCAGCCCTCTCTTATTCCCCTGCACTCTTTTTTTCCCCATGTCCTCTTTTATTCCCTGCCCTCTTTCCTGCCCTCTTTATTCCTCTAATCTCTTTTATTCCCCTACCCTCTTTTATTCCATATCCTCTTTTATTCCCATACTCTCTTTTATACCCTCCCCTCTTTATTCTCCTATCCTCTTTTATTCACTTACCCTCTTTTATTCCCCTACCCTATTTTATTTCCCTACCCTCTTCTATTCCCTACCCTCTTCTATTCCCCTACCCTCTTCTATTCCCCTACCCTCTTTTATTCCTCTACCTTCTTTAATTCCCCTACCCTCTTTTATTCTCCTACCCTCTTTTATTCCCCACCCTCTTCTACCCTCTTTTATTCCCCTACCCTCTTTTATTCCCCTACCCTCTTTTATTCCCCTACCCTCTTTTATTCCCCTACCCTCTTTTATTCCTCTACCCTCTTTTATTCCTCTACCCTCTTTTATTCCCCTACCCTCTTATTCTCCTACCCTTTTTTATTCACTAACCCTCTTTTTTTACCTACCCTTTTTTATTCCCCTACCCGCTTTTATTCAGGTACCCTTCCCTCTATTCTCCCACCCTTCCCATACTTCTTTAATCCTTATATACCCTCACCCCAATACCAACAATGTTCTGTGGTTCACATAAGACACCAAACTCATCTGTGAAACATGAAGATTAGAAAATTACCCATCTGGCTTGTTTTTGCATAATACATATAGCACTCGCAATCTGGGTATGTAGTTAAGTATGGACAGTCAGAATTTTTCTCCCCTTCATGCCCTCTTTTCTTCCCTCCCCAACTACCCTTCATACTGTTTAATTCTTTTATGGCTCTTTCCCCTTATATCAGAAATGTTCCATGGCTCACAGATGATGCTAAATTCAGTCTTATCCACCTAGCATCATTACCAATGCTTTGAATAGACTGAAATTAACACACAAAATTGTCCATTTCCCTTAGTTTGTACATAATGCCTTTAGTACCAATAAGGGTATACTATAGGCATGTGAGACTTCAGCTATTTAGCTGATTTCTGCTATTTTCCAAGCTAATTTCACCTCTTTTCTGCATAATTGACAATACTTAGCTATTTTGATGAGAAAATTGATCAATTTCAGCATGTGAGACTTCAGCTATTTAGCTCATTACAGCTAGCTATTTTCCAAGCTAATTGAACCTATTTTCTGCATAAATGACAATGCTTAGCTACTTAAATGAGAAAATTGATCAATTTCAGCTACTTTTATAAATCATCACTCACATGTCTGATACTATCAGGCTCAAAACCAGGACTTTTCTCAAAGAGGGGCAGATATACACCCTGGTATATTTTTTTGTTTTATTTTATGTAATAGGGGGCACAAACCATTGCAAGGGGCATGGCCCACGCAGTGTACGCTCCTGTATATTATTATTGAGAATTTTTGTCCCTTAGACCCCTCCAACCCGACACCCTTGATCTTCTCAAAATCAGGGGTGATCAACATCATTCATCCCGAGAGACTCTTCACAATTCATTGACTAGCATCCAGCTATTGTTACACCAGACACAACACAGGTGGTAATCCATACCTTCCAATTAAGAGCCTCTTCACAGTCTATTCATAGTTCACTTGCTAGCAACCAGCTACTGTTACACTGTACACAATAGGTCATTCATCTTGGGCTCAAGCTACATACCTGCTGTTCAGTGATGCAAATCAGATTAGTCCTTGGCCGAGCCTAAATATAAATATGCCTGGAGAACTTTGTGCAAAGCCCATGAATGATTGATGGACCATTCCTCTTAAAGAGAGTTATTTCATCATGTTGCTTTTCTTTTAAGAGAAAGTGGGGGGATATGTGCTTGGTAAAATAAGAAGTCAATATAATATTTTGGCATTGTATGTGCTACTCCCTATTAATGTGATTATAAAATAAGTGAATGTCCCCCTCCTTCTTAGCAGCACTACTGGTTAAAATTGACCTTCATCCGTTTCTTTGCATATTTTTAAATAGGCACGCAGAACTGCTCCATTTTGACTACCAAGACGTAATCATGAAGGAAGGTGATGCACCCAACGGTATCTATGTCATCGTATCTGGACTTGTCAGGGTGAGTTGTGATGTTCAGTTCATTCTTACATGTGCAATGGTACCTGCTACGTATCCACTTTATGCCTAGATGGCGTATAACAGACCTCCGTGGTGTAGTGGTTAGTGCTTTGTCCTCTCACCCGCACTTTCCGGGTTTGAATCCCGGTGAATCTGCAACCAGTGAGTTCACAACTGGTTATTAAACTTAAAGGACGTGGCTTTCTTGATATATTGTCCAGCACTGGATGCTTTTGGGGACGTTAAACCTTGCTATGCTATGCTATGTTATGCTATGCTATGCTATGTTATGCTATGCTATGCTATATAAGGCCTCCACGGAGCGTCTTCATTGGCTAAGTTCCACATCTTATTCTAGGTCTTCCAAAGTGCACCACTCCTTTGTGTGCAGTGTGCAAATTGTTATTTATATCTCAGTGATTGTATATATTGTTATAAGATGAACATGTGACAATACTGAACTTCAATAAATCATTTGATGATGAAATCTTTATTCTTTACTCCCTCCACCCATTCCTACTGAATTATTCCAGTTGTTCCATTTATTCTTCAGTTGTATGGACACAGTGGATACAATGAACATGCAACCAAGAGGCTCCACTCTATGTCATCATGGAAATCTTTAAGGACTAATCGGTGGGAGGCGTGATTGGAGAAATGAGGACTTTCCTCCTCCCCACCCCCATTTGTTTGACATAACTCTCCTATTAATTTTCTTCTTCAGTTGTGTGGATGCAGTGAATACCTTGACCGTGAGCAACCAAGAAGCTCCTACTCTACCTCATTAGAGGAGATGTTTGAGGACTTTACATCCAGGAAAAATGAAGTGAAGTTTTGAAGTAAAATAAAATCGTTATTCTTTATTTCCCCACCCATTCCTACTGACATATCTCTCCAAGTATGCACTTCAAGACTTCACTTTTCTTGATTGATACCTTGAGATGTTTGAGGAATCACGTTTCCCACCTGTTGGCGGGGAACGTGATTAGAGATCCCGGATATTGCAACACGTCCACCATCATTCCTAATGATCTAATTCTGCTATTCTTTCGTTTCTTCAGTTGTGTGGACACAGTGAATACCTTGACCATGAGCAACCAAGAGGCTCCTACTCCACCTCATCCGAGGAGATCTTCGAGGACTACCTGACGGTGGGAAACGTGATCGGAGAAATGGGCACCCTGACAGGAAAACCAAGGAATGCCACCATCACCTGCGAAACATCTGCTCAGGTTGGAAATACAGTGATAACTTTATTGATTGATAGCTTTATTGGTTGATGACTTGATTTATTGATAAATTGATTGATCGATAACATGATTGATTGTTAGATAACATGATTGATCCATAACTTCATTGATTGATAACTTGATTGAATAATAACATGATTGATCAATAACTAAATCGATTAATAACTTGATTGGTTGATAACTTGATTGATTGGTGATTTGATTGATAGATAACATGATTAATCCATACCTTGATTGATTTATTGATAACTTGATTGATTGATTACATGATTGATCCATAACTACACTGACTGATAAGTTGATTGGTTGATAACTTGATTGATTGATAACTTGATTAATCCATACCTTGATTGATTTATTGATAACTTGATTGATTGATTACATGATTGATCCATAACTACACTGACTGATAAGTTGATTGGTTGATAACTTGATTGATTGATAACATGGGTGATTGGTGACTTGATTGATAGATAGAACGATTGATAACTTAATTGCTTGATAACTTTATTGATAACTTAATTTATTGATAACTTGATTGATTGATAACATGATTGATTGATAGCTAGATTGATTGATAACTTGATTGATTGATAATTTGATTGATCAATAACTTAAATCGATTAATAACTTGATTGGTTGATATCTTGATTGATAACCTAATTTATTGATAAGTTGATTGATTGATAACATGATTGATTGATAACATGATTGATCAATAACTAAATCGATTAATAACTTGATTGGTTGATAACATGATTGATTGATAGCTAGATTGATTGATAACTTGATTGATTGATAATTTGATTGATCAATAACTAAATCGATTAATAACTTGATTGGTTGATATCTTGATTGATAACCTAATTTATTGATAAGTTGATTGATTGATAACATGATTGATTGATAACATGATTGATCAATAACTAAATCGATTAATAACTTGATTGGTTGATAACATGATTGATTGATAGCTAGATTGATTGATAACTTGATTGATTGATAATTTGATTGATCAATAACTAAATCGATTAATAACTTGATTGGTTGATAACATGATTGATTGATAGCTAGATTGATTGATATCTTGATTGATTGATAATTTGATTGATCAAAAACTAAATCGATTAATAACTTGATTGGTTGATAACTTGATTGATAAATTAATTTATTGATAACTTGATTGATTGATAATTTGATTGATCAATAACTAAATCGATTAATAACTTGATTGGTTGATAACATGATTGATTGATAGCTAGATTGATTGATATCTTGATTGATTGATAATTTGATTGATCAAAACTAAATCGATTAATAACTTGATTGGTTGATAACTTGATTGATAAATTAATTTATTGATAACTTGATTGATTGATAATTTGATTGATCAATAACTAAATCGATTAATAACTTGATTGGTTGATAACATGATTGATTGATAGCTAGATTGATTGATATCTTGATTGATTGATAATTTGATTGATCAAAAACTAAATCGATTAATAACTTGATTGGTTGATAACTTGATTGATAAATTAATTTATTGATAACTTGATTGATGGATGATTTGATTGATCAATAACTAAATTGATTTGTAACCCGATTGGTTGATAACTTGATTGATAACTTAATTGATTGATAGCTTGATTGATTTATAACTTGATTGATAACTTAATTTATTGATAACTTGATTGGTTGATAACTTGATTGATTGGTAAGTTGATTGATTAATAACTTGATTGATTGATAACTTGATTGATTGACTGATTGATTAATCAATTGATCACCTGCAAAACAGCTGATCAGCCTGGTTGGATAAGCAAACTCTGTGATTTACACTTATCTTTTCTGACATCAATGTTCACATTGTAGATTGAAGCTATTCTTTAAAGAGCATTAAAGTGTTTTGTAACATGAAATTATTTTTTTGTATGATCATATTGAAAAAGAGCAGTGATTCTGCATGAGATTTTTCACAAGAAAGTGCACTAAATTCTGAAGTAAAATCTATTTCACCAATTTCTATTTTTTCTTTAAATAGTGCTCTTGGCAACAATACAAATTCATGGGAAATGTTTTTTTAAAAGTCCAGGACATACTAAGGAATGGGGGCCCTTGTAAGGCACCAAATAAAAAGTTATACACATTTTGTTACCTTCATTTTGCCTGATTTTCATTGCAAACAGTGTATTGTAAAAACTTTTTGTTTGCTTTCAACACTTTTTGAGGAAATCGGGCACAGTGGCATTTCTTCTCCTCATTCTTTGGCAATACTGGTCTTTATTAATGAATTTTTTTTTTGAAAGACTGCTTTTTTTTATGTATGAGAGATTATGCATAGTTTTGTTCTGCCGTACAGGTGTACTACATCAGTATTGATGACATGAATGTGGCGCTTGACACATTTACCTTACAGCCATCTTTGGAATCTCGTTTGTGGCATGTCGTTGCTATTCGCATCGCCACTCCCCTGTTGCTTAAGCAGATCATGTACCAGGTACTGTATGTGTTGTTTTTGTAGGAGAGCCTTTCAAACATGCATGAATTACTTCAAAGAATAGTTATCGTATAATTCTTTGTTTTACTAAAAATTTACCTGGGAAGGGTGAAGGATTTTACAAATGAAGTAATTGGGTTTGTTTTTCTGTCTATTTCTAAATTCAGATTAAATGCTGGGTGGAGTCAGATGTACTGTATTTCAGACATGAGACTGTGAAGAAAATTGGATAAAATATTTTGAATAAGTACAAATGTTTTAGATGCAGAGGCTCAGTGCTTATGGAGTCATTTTCATATTCAAAAGGTACCGGGTTCGATTCCCGTTGTAAGCGCTGCATTGTATCCTTGAGCAAGACACTTTACTCTACTTGCTTCAGTCCACTCAGCTGTAAAATGAGTACCAGCACTGCTGGAGAGTTAATCTGTGATAGACTGGCACATCCTCCAGGGGAAGTCAGTACTCTCTTCCGCTTGCACCGTTGAGACCGGGGATATGCAGCGGCTGTATTAGCTTAATGGCACATATAGAGCTCATATATATTATTCGGATTTGAATAATTTGTATCACAAACTGATGATTGTTAAGAGAGTGAGGGTATGACATCACTCTTATACAATTTTCTAAACTGATCATTTTAATGAATCTTATTACAAATTTAAAATGTGAATTGTTTAAAATGTAAAAATCAATATTCAAGCAGGTAGAGGAAGATTTTAGTGCTGTGTCATTGAGCAAGACGCTTTATCCCATTTGCCTCCAATTCACTCGGCTGTGGAATAAGTACCAGTTCGGCTATGATGGAGTGGTATTCTGGGGAGTCAAATACCATTTGAAGAAAGTGCCCCTTGAAACACGGGCGGGATGAATCTGCCACTGTCGTCTTCATCCCGTTTCAAAGACATTCTCCCAATGAGTTGACCGTGTATTTATTACGCAATTATTTAACCACAAATTTTGTTATAATACGAAGTGGAGTAACGTGGAAATGAAATAGGAAACTTTTTTTGACCGCATGTCAGTGTCACGTAATCGTTCATGCGATTACTAGAATGCCACAGGCACAAAAACCAGGATGGAGTAGTGTTCAAGGGCGGATTCTGTAATGCTCTCATCCGCTTATCACCATGGAAACCGGGTTTAAGCACCTGCTCTATAAGCCCTCAAGGCTTGATGAGATTTAAGACATGAAGAAATAACCATCCTTTTATGAAGAATGGTCCATCAATCATTCATGGGTTTTGCACAAAGTCCTCCCAAGCGTATAATATGTATTTGTATGTAGGCTCAGCCAAGGACTTATCTGATTCGCATCACTGAACAGCAGTTATGTGTCTTGAGCCCAAGATGAATGACCTATTGTGTACAGTGTAATAGTAGCTGGTTGCTAACAAGTGAACTGAATAAACAATAAAGATGCTGTCAGTTTGAAGGTATAGATTACCCCTGTGTTGTGTATGGTGTCAATAGCTGGCTTGCTAGTCAATGAATTGTGAAAAGTCTATCGGGTTGAATGGTGTGGATTACCCCTGATTTTGAGAAAATGGAGGGTGTTGGGAGTCTAAGGGCCAAAAATTCTTAATGATATTATAGTTGTTCCACAGAATGTGACTGAGGTGTGACATCACTCTTCCACATACATGAAGCAATATCTTTCCTTGGGAGAAATGGTCCGTAAATTATTCACAGTTAATGCACATTATTACCTCAGGCATTATGATACACAGCTATTTTTATCACCAGTTTGAAAACAAATTTCTCCCACTAAGACACCTAACACGGATGAGTGATTTCAATCACAAAAGTGCCCTGATTATTCAGCTCTGGCTTTGTGTAATTTTATACACACAAATAGCCTTGGGCTACTTAGCTGTGGTATGCATGGGAATGGCAGATAAACAATCATTGTTTTGAGTGGAAACGATACACTGAACAGGAAGTTGGGTTGGTAATTGTCATACCTGAGTTTTTAAAAAAAAACTTGGGTGTCGGTCGGATAGGCTTAAAGAGAAACATTTCGGCATGTAAAATTTTTCACACCACTGTAAAATTCCTCTCCTGAACGGAAATAGCTGTTGAAGTAGTTTATTACACAAGTTGTGCTTGTCTATTTGCCCTCTATCACACATTTGTGATTAATTGTTCCTTTAATGCCTTCATCTCAAGATTCAAACAATTCAACTTAACAAAAAAATTCTCCACCAGGGTTGGACTCAAGAGAACGTAAAACTGCATCTGGAGAAAGGGTATCAACCAAAGATCTCCGACAGTTCCTTTGATATCGACTACACCATGGAAGACGTCATCTTGATTCAGGTACATTTTCCTCTTAATCTTGATTTAGGTACATTTGACCTCTTAATCTTGATTAATGTACATTTTATCTCTTAATCTTGATTCATGTACATTTTATCTCTCATTCTTGATTAAGGTACATTTGATCTCTTAATCTTGATTTAGATCGTTTTACTTTTTATTTTGTTTCAGGTACATTTTACCTCTTAATCTTGTTTTACCTCAGAGTTTTAATCTTGATTCAGGTACATTTTATCTCTCAATCTTGATTCAGGTACATTTAACCTCTTAATCTTGATTCAGGTACATTTTTTCTCTCAATCTTGATTCAGGTACATTTGATCTCTTTATCTTGATTTACTTTTTATCTTGTTTCAGGTACATTTAACCTCTTAATTTTGATTCAGGTATATTTTGCCTCTTAATCTTGATTCAGGTACATTTTACTTCTTAATCAGCTTACAAGCTTTACATCCAAATCTTGTAGCAAATGTTCAGTCTTTTCCCATTACAAGAATGTTGCTTTTTGTGGGTAAGACTAATAGAAAAAATACCTAAGCTTTCCAAAAAAAATTGATTTGAAGTGATTTTATTCATCCATAAATGCTCTACTTATCACACATACACAAACAATGGAGCTTAAACTTGGAAGGGTTTCAGTTCTACGCTAAACACCTGCACAAGCTTGCAGGCGTGTGTAACAAGCTTATCACACACTAAGTTTTTTCTGTAAGGGCTAGTCCTCTGATATTTCTCATTGTTGTGCAGTCTCTTAGCTAATACTACAAAGAAACATTATTTTCAATATTTTCTCACTGGGAGATGGCCCAGTCTTCATTCACATGAAAAGATTTGCCCCATATGGAATCCAAGAACAAGGTGATAATTGACCTCTCTAAGTACGAAAATAGGCCACACCCACCATAGCAACGCGGTAACTAGGTGGGGCAAACAATCTCAAATCCGCAATCATGCACTAATGCATTGACATTCAGATGATCATGTGGTCTACTGCAAGCTTTGATCCATTTATGGCGCTTCTTCGGGTTGAAAAAGCTGTCAATCGACTAACTTAGAGAGGTCAATTGCTTTTACAAACTACTATCTCGTGTCATTCTAGGGGTTGGCCATCAATGCCCATACTAGAGATGAGATTCACGCCCCATGCATCATCCCTCGAACCGTCCACCGACTCGTCTTCCCAAGCCAAGATGGAGAACCACGTCTGTTTGTAATCACGACGATCGAGGCCAATGAGAATTTCGTTAGTGATGATGTGGCATCTATGCACGGTTCCCACATTTCTTCCGTCATACAGTTGCAGAGTGGACATTGCTTAAGGCATAGGTAATATTTTCATGTTGATTTAACTGAGTTTCTTTTTATGAAGTGAATGTTTGGAATATCATTTTGTCTTATGTAAAACCAATCTAATGTGGGTACTTGCCGAAAATGCAAATCTGAATGAATTTGGAAGTTCTTTGAAAATTAATTACCTCTTTCAGAATTATTGGGAGGGTTTGTAGTACAGGTACATTACTTAAACAGACTACTAGAGCCTTAAGTATTAGGCTACTACCTGGTTTAAAACCTGAAGTACCCCCTCAGGTTGGGGCTAAAGGAAGGATGGGGGGGGGGGAGGAGTGAGATATTACATGCTTGGTCAATTTGCATGGTTGCAGTCTCAAATTACAGTCACCGTTGCAGAGAACCAGCAGATTAATTTGCAATTTCACCCTGATTGCACCGAACATAATAGCACATTGTTAGTACAGTCTAATGCTGTCACGACATGGCTCTATTACGTATCGATTATCGTGGAGAAAAATATCACGATATATCATACATTGTGATACTTCTTAAGAAAACTGACTCATGACACACATTGTTACTATCACTAATGTTATATGATCATGGAGTTACAATTTACTCCATGATATGATGAACCCAAGAACAAATGATTTGCAGATCTAGCAGATGACATGATTGCGTGACTATTACGTTCATCATGCTTCACGCACGTGTTTGGTAATTCGCCAACGTGACCATGAATCCTCAAAGAGAGAGCCTGAGACTCATGTTCTGGACCAATTTTTCGGGACTTTTTGGCCAACTCACATCGCTGCGTGCCAGTGTGTGGTGACGGAGCACGATTTTTAATTAGTTGTTTTTATGTTTCACGATTATTTTGCACGTTTTAATTGGCATCAGCTTGCA
This sequence comes from Chiridota heheva, assembly GCA_020152595.1. Taxonomy (NCBI): domain Eukaryota; kingdom Metazoa; phylum Echinodermata; class Holothuroidea; order Apodida; family Chiridotidae; genus Chiridota; species Chiridota heheva. The sequence goes on from JAIGNY010002305.1 coordinate 1,971,200, forward strand.
TGAAGAAATTCCTCTCTATAGGAGAATTTGTCAAAATTGCCTAAAGCATCCAGACTGTCAATTTCACACTACACTACACAAGCCACCAGCTTGCTAGACCAGTATGCAACCCAATCCCTGCTCATCATCCTCACTCATTAACTTGTGCATAAGTGCACTTTCAGCATGCAATCCAATCCTCTGTTCATTGTCCTCGCTTCTGCTTGGGTGCACTTTCAATATGTGGCCACACAACACTGTGCCTGTGTCTTAATGATAACAGAGAGGTTCTTTGTTACAAGTGTAAACAAGCTGGTTATACCAGAAGTTGGGTTGGGGTATCATTTAACCAGACTTTTATATGAAAGTTCAATGTCGGGTAGGAAAGCTGTATAGAAAAACTTTTTGGCGTGTGACTTAGATTTAGTGCCGTATAACATTAGAAATATAACGTAGGAAGTAGCCTAGCCTTGTTGCGCGAAAAAAAATTAGTTGATTATTAGTTTTTGGCATATTTCATGTCGTGCAAAAAAAACAACGTGATAATTGATATGTAATGACAGCACTAGTGCAGTCATAAGAAGTATTATTTCAGCAGCAGCGATATTTCAACACGTACAAAAAACATTTTGTTTACTTTCTCTTAAATTAAATAAAATGATTCATAAGGATGACCATTCTTTCATTTCAAGATCATTTACATGGAAAACTAATCAAATGGGGAAATTTGATATAAAATGTAGCAAATTTTTATGGAGTTTTTTCATTTCATTTTATTTATTTATTTTTCACAACATATTTACATATAATTACAGAAGAGTTTTATTTACAAATATAATATGAAGTTTACTAAATATGTGTATACAGAAGAATATTTATGGTTGTTAAAGGAAGTGTTGTATAAAAACTCCGGTGAGCTTAACTGAGTACAACACTCCCAAATTACAAAACAAAAATGATAACAAAATGGTAGTACAAAAATGTTTGTATTGTCATGTACCTGTGCATTCAATTCCTATAATGCACGACCTTGAGTTTTTTGGTTTAGTATCAATTATCAAACAGGTGAATTTCTTAGCAAAACGAAAAAATGTATGCAATTTTTTTTTTTAAATTTTGGGATCATGTTTATATGCTTATTTAATGCATGGTTTAAAGGACTTTGCACTCGTGATCGCCTTCCTAGAGTCAGGCCATTCTACTCCTGTCAAAGTCCTTTACCCGTGCATTACAGGTGCATATAAACACTTGGCCTAAACATTCATCTTTGATTAATGCAGCAGTATGATTTGAATTAAGGAAGGTGAATCATTCTGAAAGCAGGTCGTTGCATCATCATCATGAAATAACCATCCTCAAGGAATGGTCCATCAATCATTCATGGGTTTTGCACAAAGTCCTCCCAAGCATATAATGTGTAATTTTATTTAGGCTCTGCCAAGGACTAATCTGATTCGCATCACTGAACAGCAGTTATGTGGTCGAGCCCAAGATGAATGACCTATTGTGTACAGTGTAACAGTAGCTGGTTGCTAACAAGTGAACTGTGAATAGACTATGAAGATGCTGTCAGTTAAGAAGGTATAGATTACCCCTGTGTTGTGTATGGTGTAACAATAGCTGGATACTAGTCAATGAATTGTGAAGAGTCTCTGGGTTGAATGGTATGAATATACCCCTGATTTTGAGAAAATCGGGGGTGTCGGGTTGAGGGTTCAAGGGCCAAAAATTCTTAATGATGGTAGGAAGTGGATAGCAGGTAACTTTCCTACATAATTCCTACCCAAGCTGCTTATACTGCAGGTTAGGTAAGCTACATCATGAACTATTGGAACTGTACGCAGAATGTTATTCATTTACCCAGTGCTTTATATAGGGCAGAATTCCAAGGTTTTTTGCACTTTGCAAAACAAAACAGAACTCAACACAGGAGTGATCTACCAATCAGGTAAAAACATGCAAATAACAAGAGATGAACACAAAACAGTTACTATGCATGCAGGGAGTGTTTCTCAAAGAAAAAAAGTCTTCAGGTGGTTTTAAAAAACAACAATGGAGGAACTGCTCTGATTTCAAGGGTAGAACTTTCCACAGTGTTTGGTCAGCATCCAATGACATAAAGATTGATCTTTTGGTTTTTAAAGAAAAAGTTACTAGTGTGAGTTTGTCACTTGAATCCCAAAATATGGTTGGGATGATCAATTGTGAATATGTCCCTAAATAAGTTGGTGCAAGTACTTTCTCATTTCATCTTTCTTCTCCAGAAGTGCATCAAGAAACAGCATTTCTTTGAAGGCAAAACCTCAGCACTCGCTCTTAAAAAACAGAATCGAACCTCAATCTGTGGAAGAATTGCCGTTCAAACACAGCACTCTGAGAAATCCAGTGCCTTTTGCTGCACCCGTCGGCCGCCATTTGGAACCCATCCAAAATATTGACCATCAAACGCAGACGTCCATGGGAGCTGATACAACGATCTAATTTTAATATCAGAATTACCAAATAAAGGAAATTAATTTTACAATGCAAAATACGTACTTATAAGCAAAATCTTTTAACCTGTAATGTATCATCTCTTCCAATTTACAAATATTTACCTCAAGCAAACTTTTAAGTGCTAATAATAAGTGCAATATCACTTTTTGCTGAATGCAATAATCATTTTGTCAAATATATATTTTTGTAAGCAAAATAGTGGAAAAAATTTATACACATTTGATACTCTGAAATAAATTACTGGACTTTAAAAATGTGTTTCTGGTCTTGTAATCTTTTGTTTTTTTAAAGGTATATGGACAGCAGGGTTTGCGTCAACGACAAATTTGTCGTATATTATGCAATGGCTGAAATTTCTTACAACACATGTTGTACCTGCATCGTAAAATTGAGGTATAGCATGTTAAATTTTGTACCAGAGTTTTTCATTAACTTAATGAAAATCTTACCTCTCTGATACGATTGACAGTTTTATTTCACACAAAAATGATTTGAAAAATTACTTGGAAATAAAAGGAAAATGACTACGAGACTTACAGCCGAATGATTCAACATGTCTGTACATAAACACATATAGGCTAGTATATATAGTCAGTATATACATGTACACTGTACGTGAAAGTTTTGATGTTGTTTTGAATGCAGGCTGTCAATTGTCAACGATATCATTAGCTAGGATTCAACTTTCATTCACTTAAGCGAGGCAGGCCTACACAAGTGTGTGTGTGTTAACAATACTTGCTACATTATGCAGTGCCCTGTACATACGACGGCAAATTTACAAAATACGCCAAAAATCAACGGCTTGTCGTAACCAAATACGCCAGATAAAAACTTCTAACGCAACCTCTGATGTACAGGTGGAGAATTTGTGTTCATCGTGATCAGAAACAGGTTGAAATTCTGAGCAGATTAGTCTCTAAATTATGAAAACAGCACCTGCAGTTTCCAGGTTATGACTAATTTTAATTTATGCAAAAGTTGTAATGTATGAAAGAGAGGACAGCTTGAATCTTCAATGGAATTCCATCAATTTCTGTCCCAAAAGTTGGTCACAGAAAATCATCAGACTGTTCTCCTGTTTTGATTAAGGGTATGATGGAGACAAGGGCATCGCCAGACATTTCGGTTTAAAGAGGCACTGCAATCATGGGGAGATGTGCACGTACTACATGTCCAAGTTCTGAAATATCTGGTTATTGGTGCCCATGAAGCAAAATCTTTCCTTGTGAGAAATGGTCTGTCAATCATTCACAGTTAATGCACAAATCACCTCAGGCATTATGATACACAGCTACTTTTACCACCAGTTTGAAAACAAACTTCTCCCACTAAGACACCTAACACGAATGAGTGATTTCAATCACAAAAGTGCCCTGATTACTCAACACTGGCTTTCTGTAATCTTATACACACAAATAAACTTAGGCTACTTGGCTGTGGTGTGCATGGGAATGGCAGATTAACAATCATTGTTTGGAGTGGAAACACAATACACAGAACAGAAGGAAGTCGGGTTGGTAATTGTCATACCTGAGTTCTTTAGATTAACTCGGGTGCCAGGTATGGGTAGGTTTAAAGAGAAACTTTGCGGCATGCCCATAAGAATAGTTTAAAATCAAACACAGAAGTTCAACCGGAACCAAAAGGTTTTGTAGTTTTAATGTTTGGTAAGAGAATTTACTCTACAACTGGTAAATCTCAAAAAACAATGTGCTGCTAATATGATATTTCCTGATAGGCAGCAACATTTCATAAAAACACAATTTACCAGTACAGTTTTTTGGCTTGCAACCGGAAAATGTTGGAGGTTCTTGCCACCCTCACTCCTGAGAGATAGCTCTATCTATGCCCTTTTTTATGCATACCTCCTCTCTCTCGACCCCAGCTGTCTGGCTTTTAGTTCTCTGTTTCTCTCAATCTCCCCCTGTTTACTCTCCTTCCTACCTCTGGAATGATCTAACCTCTCAGGCACAATTTGACCCTTGTGGTGGTGGTGCTGTTAAACTCTCATCAAACAAACAAACTTTTGTCAAAGATTATAAGTATGTGATAATTTTGTGGAGCCAACTTTTCTGAAATCCGATCTATAAGACTCTTTTTGGGACAAATCTGTATGTGTGTTTTGCACTCTTCTTCAGATCAAAAGCCCCTCCCATGAAATCTGCAATCCAGATGCTGGTATTTCAGATGCATTTTTTCGTGGATGTTCCATGGGACTGCTTTTTTTGTTAATGCCTTCTGACATGCCTTGCAAGAAAATGGTCAGGAGTTGGTATGTGTCCTTTTATAGTGTGCTAAGTGTCCGTTAGAAATAAATCCTCTCGGACAATATACACACATGAACTTTGTGGATATAGGATCTCCGGTCATAGGCGTTTGGGGATTTTTTTTTTTGGGGGGGGGTGGTGAGGCATAGCATATTTTGCCAGAATATTAGGGCAAGATTGATATCTTGTGGTCCGAATTTTACCTGACATGCATTAATATCATTAAGATTCGGGCAAACTAAGCTGTTCCCATTTCACAATCATTCTTAAAAATGAAGGGGAATTAACTTCACTCCTAGTATCCTTAAGTTAATTATATCCATTCTGAAAACTAAATAAATTGCTTTTAATGGTTGTGCAAATTTTTGGTTGTGGGAGGGTGCAGTCTGCCTGTTTCATACGCCTACATCCCCGTTTGTTTATGAGTCACAAAAGATTTTGTTGCATCGGTAACAATGAAAGGCATGTTTTGGAATACTTTAGCTGTCTTGGTGCACTGGGCAGTTTGCTGACGGGCCTAACATGCTATGCTGTGGACTTGTGTCACTGAACAGCCATGACAGAATATGAATCTGGAAAGTAGAGAAGATTCGGCTAATCTACAAATCGTTTGAAGATCACGGAGTTTAACTGAAATTGTATTAATAAATGTATTCGAATTAGTATTACCAGGTCCCCTAGTCTGCTATCTAAGATTCTGTTATTCTTAGATATTTTAAAGAAAAGTTATCCGTCCCTTTCCGAAAATGAAGGAAAATTCTCGAAAAAAGGAAGACAATTTCCTGAAACATTAAAAAAAAAACTTCCAAAACATTGAAGAAATTTTAGAGAAATGAAGGAAATTTCCCAAGAATTAATGCAAATTTCAAAAAAATTTAAGAAAACTTAGCTGAAAGTTCATAGCAAAGCTTCACGAAAATGAAGCAAATTTCCCAAATAAGAAAACAAACTTTCAGAAAATTTCATGAAAATGAAGTCAAGCTTCCTTAAAAAGAAGAAAGTTTCCCAAGAATTAAAGCAAATTTCACAAAAACGAAGGAAATTCTCCAAAATTAAAGAGAACTTTCAAAAATTGAAGGAAATTTGATGAAAATGAAGCAAGCTTCCTGAAATTGAAAAAAAAATTACAAAAATGAAAAACTTTTCGAAAAAGGAAAATTCTTGAAAATTGAAAAAACTTTACAAATTTAACAAAAATGAAAATTGAACAAATTTGAATAAAATTTCTCAAAATTGAAGAAACCTTCCAGAAAATTGAAAAAAAAAATCACAAAAATGAAACAAACTTCTCAAAATAAGATGGGAATTTTCCGAAAATGAAAAGAGAAATTAATAATATTTCAAATAATTGAAGAAAATAATTCTCGAAAAAGGAAAATCTTGAAAATTGAAAAAGCCTAATTAAAACAAATTTCACAAAAATAAGTAAAAATTGAAAAAAATTTGAATAAAATTACTTAAAAATTAAAGATTGAAAATTGAAAATAAAAATCACGAAAATGAAACAAATTTCTCAAAAAACGATGGAAATTCCCCAAAAATTTCACAAAAATGGATTAAAACTCACGGCAACAAAATTAACAAATACGCTGGCCTAAATATCACTTAAACAAAAAGGAACCGCCTATTCAAACACAACTTATATTCGTGTTCCGTGACCATTTTCCCATAATGTTTAGGGCAAGTTAACCGCCTCGCTCCGGGTGACGGAAACGCCGGGCCTCTTTGGATATTGGCAGCAAAAAAGGCAATTTTGAAGAAGGCGGCGGTTTTGTGTCATTTGCTTTTGTTGGGAAGTGTAGCTGCTACTCTTAACAGCTTTTCCTTAGATCGATTTAATGAGGATAATCTTAAATTAATTAACAAGTACCACTGTTGAGGATGTAACACGACAATTACATCAAATTGCATTATTCTTTAAATATATCTTCAGAACTTCTACTACCACCAGTCAAGCTCGTGGGTGAGTGATCTAATCTAATCGCTTTGCTGCGATTTAAACGGCCCGGGTTTAATTACCGGGCGCGCGAGTTTTGTCTGTACTCTTCGACTTTGAGTGCTAGGAGAGCTCATGTTGCAAGGCTGGGCGTGGGTAGACCGCATGGAGATTTGGCAGATCTTCTATGTGTCCTGGTCTACGCCTCCCCTAGTACTGGTTGAGGGGGGAAAGGAGGACTGAAGGCGCTCGCCAAGGCAGAAGGGCCATTATTGTGAATCTGCCCTGAGCTATACTTGATATAGGAGATGTTCAGTACTAGCATGAAAGCCTGCCGCATGTAGTCTAAATTTATTGGAATTAATATTTCTGAATAATTTGAGCTTTTGCTGGTGATTAAAATGTTAAAAGATCCGCTCTTAAAAAAATATTGGAAATAATTTTGAAAGAATACGGTAAAATTTCCTGGTGAAAGTCAAATTTGCGCTAGTGAAAATAGAGAAAATAATATAATTGTTCTAATACACCAATACAATTTGAATATTTCTCATGTTTCTTTACTTAAACCTATTTCACCTTTATGCATTACTTTACAGTGATTTGAATTTGGAAATTGTGGGTTATAATGACAAGAAATCTCCCGATTGGGAGATCTCCCGATCGGGAGTGTGAACTGGACTCATAATCCCAACTTTATGTTACCAGAAACGCCTAAAGTGTGAAATAAATTGAGGATTTTTAGGTGGCTGGATAACTAAACTGTTAAATATGGTTTATTTCGTTTTGAATTTACAATTTTGTAAATCTCCAGAAATTGTTTGAATTTTAAATTGGCAGCCGCTGAATTTTTTTTCTTCAGATATTGTATAGCTTGGGTGTAGAACCATAAATGCATCTGTGTTGCAAATTACGGACCTATATATCTGCAAAGAAATTCTTGACTGTATATGAAGAAAAAACGTCTGTAACATGTATTTTGCATTTTTCTATGACGGTGTACAGATTGGGTATTTTGATTTTTACATTGATGCAATATCATTTTGGTCATGTATTATTTTCTGTTTTGCAGAAGAAAATAATGCCCATAACATTATTATCCACGACATGTGTAACCCTAAAGGCCAGTTATCGTCTCTATAACGCGGGGGAAAATATATTCTAATTCCTGTGTTTTGATTAAACACAATGGTTAAATGTGCATTTAAATTGATAAGCCAATCATAATCGTTTTGGAATAAAATGTACGCCGCCACATTTTAATCACGATAGATGGCCTTTAGAAGTTGAATATAGGCGTTTATAGTTACAACGTTATAAAATAACAATTTAAATTGATCAAAAACTATGAAAATAGCCAAGAAGTTCAACAAATATGAGTTAAACATCGATTATTTATAATATTTTTTAAGCTCAGGCAGCAATTTGTACATGTTGTATGTTTGCTTAGTATTTTCTTTTGTAAAACCTTTGTTTTCTATCGCGATTGTTTGAAGTGGTGCAGCAAATTCTGACTGAAATTTGAGAAAAATATCTGACTATTTATTTATGTTAATCTATTGTTTGTTGATTTTCTGTCGCAGTTAAGAAAACAGATGGCTCTTACGTTTTCAAGACCCCGTCAATATTTAGCTTATTCAATGACTGAATTCAGGAACTAATTTTAAAGAATTATGTATATATTTTGCGTTGGCCATTTTCATGTATAACAGTTTCTCCATATTATGGAAAAGTGTAAAACTTTAATCGGGCATAACTCGGAAACTATAAGCGGGCATAACTCGGGAACTCTAATGCTACCTTTCAGTCTTGAGGCCCTAACATTTAGAAACTATTTTATGCATTATTCTACCTCTTTTAAGCAAAGTTGCCGCACACCCATGTATAGGAAGCTAAAGAAGGGTTCCTCTCATTTATTCAACGTGATTTTTTTCTTTATCTATATTATAGTTGTACTCGTACACGTACTTGTGTTTTTGTACTCGCGCGCACTCGTACTCAGGAAATGAAAATATGAATTTTCATCCAGCAATTACAGCATAATTTTATTAAATATATATCATAATTCAAGTTGGTGATGTCTTTCGGGCAACTGATGACATTTTTAATTATAGGATTTTGACACATATATGTTGACAAATTATTACTAATGCATAAATGAAGACGAAAATCCTGGTAATCATGATCGAAGAGGAGTTACTACTTTGGTGCTGTGACTGAAAAAATTTCAAGAAAATTTCCCGAAAATGAAGGAACTTTTCCGAAAATGTATGAATATTTCCCCAAATCTGTTACTCATTGTTCACTATTGAGTTTGACGATCTTATTTTATCATTGTTATATTAATTTCATAGGGATATTTTCCTAGGGTCAATAACTCACCACAGGAAGGGCAATCACATGGAATGATGGGAGAGAGGGGGAAGGGGCTAGATAATATGTTGGCCTAGATAATATGTTTAAAAAAATCATGCCCTAAACTTGCTCCCAAAACCGTTCAACCGGCTTTATATGGCCAACAAAATATTCAACTTTCAGAAAGAAATTTTTTAGAAAATCAATGGACTTTTTACTTTTTCATAAACTGGTGAAAGGTAACGACCCAGTTTGTTTTTGCAGAGGTTTAATGACCCTTCTTAAAGCTCTTTAATGGACATCCTTTACAGGGATTTCATCACGTAACTCAAACTCCTCTGGAAGCCATTTTGCCGGGCAGGCGTCGTTGCGTTCACGTCTTCATACAGCTCAGTCACATCACACGTACAACAAATATACTGCCTGCTAACCTACCTACCAGTTCAGCGAATTTTGTTGTTTTTGTTCGCGGCGGCGATTTTACTTCATATTTTTCTAACGTTTTATATATTCACCGGGTATACGAAGAGTAACTTTTACGTGAACGTCATCTGATTGTTCGTTATACGCAGACAAAGCCTACATACCAGGCATAAAGTGCTCACTGCAAATCCTATACCGAAGGTTGAAAGACGTCAAGTTGCGTCGTACAGCAGAAACCCACTTCGAACGTCGATCAGGATCAGATGGAAATCGAGAAAACACCTTTTTATTTCCCTTGCACACGTCTATTAGTGCAACCAACGGCACAGCAAGATTCCGGCATAATCATCTTACAAAAATTATTTTGTATAGCAACATGCAAGCGTTTGTAAGTCTAAATAAGTGTACAGCAGACGATCGTTCTCGCCCGATAAAATGAGGATATAAACAAAGTCACGTGACCTCATGACGTCAGTTGAACACCCTGATGTCCTAGTATAAAATTATATCAATTGAATCGAATATTTACTATAAGGGGAAACCAAACCTGAAAATAATATTAGGAAGACGCTCCATGGAAATCTTATTTGCGAAAACGTTTCCGTGCAATTAGAAATGATTCATGATTTTTAGCTTCCAAAAATACCTTTCAAGTATAAAATTAACGAACAAATTGCAAACTACTCTATGCACTTCATTGTATGCTGATTTATACATACAATTTCTAAACCCTTCAAAATCCTTAATTTTAATATTTGTACAAAAATGAGTAATTT
>JAIGNY010002253.1:0-25000 GCA_020152595.1 Chiridota heheva
CCCAACTGATACGCTTTGCCATACATACTTAATGCTTTACATTTTTACCAATTTACCCAACTGATACTTTGGTATACATACTTAATGCTTTCACATTTTACCAATTTACCCAACTGATACGCTTTGCCATACATACTTAATGCTTTCACATTTTTACCAATTTACCCAACTGATACGCTTTGGTATACATACTAATGCTTTACATTTTACCACCTTACCCAACTGACACGCTTTGGCATACATACTTACTACTTTTACATTTTTACCACCTCTACCCAACTGACACGCTTTGGTATACATACTTAATGCTTTCACATTTTTACCACCTCTACCCAACTGATACGCTTTGGCATACATACTTAATGCTTTCACATTTTTACCACCTAACTGACACGCTTTGGTTTACATACTTAATGCTTGCACATTTTTACCACCTCTACCCAACTGATACGCTTTGGTATACATACTTCATGCTTTCACATTTTTACCACCTCTACCCAACTGACACGCTTTGGTATACATTCTTAATGCTTTCACATTTTTTTATGCGAAGGCCATGTAAATGTGTGCTAAACAGTCCTTAAAACGTTTTATTTCAATTTTAGAGTTAGTTGATCGAAGTTCCAGTTCTGTTGAGAGTGAATTTATGCATCATCATCATCATCATCATATCGAGCGAACTCGGGCACTGCCGACAAAGATTCTCCACTGCTTGCGATCATCCATGGCACCTGGCAGGACATTTCTTTCAATTCCAGTGTCCTTCTCAAGAACATCAATGTAGGTTAGTGCTGGCCTACCACGACTTCTTTTTCCATGTTTTGGGTCCCAGAGAAGTGTCTGATGTATGACTTCATCTCTGCTCCTCCAACAGTGGCCAGCAAATTTAAGGCGCCTTGCCTGGATGACTTCAGAAATAGGTTGTAAGTTTCCATAAAGTTGGCTGTTAGGAGATGCTGTTGCCATGACACACTAAGGGCAAATCTCAGCAATTTTGTGTACGTACCATCCAGTCTCCTTGAAAGTGCATTTGTCATAGTCCATCCCTCAGATCCATACAACAGCACACTTTCAACAGCTGCCTTGAAGAAATTGATTTTGAGATCTCTGGAGAGATCACTACGCCATATGTTGCTCAGCTTGGAACAGGCAGTCCATGCTTTTCCAATTCGGACATCTATGTCTTTCTTGGTGGAGTCTACCCACGAACCAAGATACTGAAAGTTGGTGACTTGCTTTAAAGTGGTACCGTTAATGTCCTTGAGGCTAGCTTGTGGATGGTTGTACATCATGTACTCAGTCTTTTGACTATTTATTGTCAGACCAACCTCTTTGGCAGCCTGTTCAACTCTGTGTAATAGATGTTCAGCATCAGCAATGTTGTCTGACAGCAGCGCAATGTCATCTGCAAAATCAGTGTCAGTTAATGTTGTAGATGGGTGGCGTCTGCTCTGCCGTTGCTTCAAGGTAAAACCCAGGTGTGCATGGTTCTCCAGCTTTCCTCAAAGCATAGTCGAGTGTTATGATAAACAGGAAGGAGCAAGAGTGTCTCCTGTAGAACTCCGGCCAGAATTTGGAAAAAAGTCTGTATCACCATCAGGACTTCTGACCCTTGCTGTTGTGTTTTTATACATAATACCAATGGCATTGACAATGAAAGCGGTATACCATAAGCAAGGAGGATTTGCAGCATTTTTTCACGATGAATACTATCAAAAGCCTTGCGAAAATCAACAAAAGTGAGCACACGCAGGTAGGTGTTTTGCCTTAATGCCTTCAATGAGTCTGCGAAGTGTCAAAATTTGCGATATTGTGCCCCCTTTTTGGTCTAAAACCATTCTGATTATTCGAAGAAACGGTTCAATGTGTGCTCGGATACGATGTAACAATAGTTTGTTAAAGATCTTTGCTGAGATGCATGTAAGGCTGATACCCCTGTAATTACTGGTTAAACCAAGGTCACCTTTCTTTGGTATAGGTATAATTTCACTCTTCGTCCATGCAGTTGGTATGTTACCTTGTAGAGCCATGTTGCAAATGCCCAGAAGTTGCTGGTTTAATATTCCACTTTTCCAAACCTCTGTTGGTACATTATCATAACCAGTTGCTTTGTTAAGGGACATAGTTTGGATGACTGTAATTAGCTCTGTCATAGTGAATGGTTCAGTGTCAATAGGAAGCTCACCTTCAACTACAGGTAAGATTGCAGCATCATTTGTGTTTGGTGGTTGCCCCAGCAGTTGTTGAAAATGCTGTTGCCACTTTTCAAGTCTTTCTTTAGGTGTATCTGCTCTGATTTTTCCTTTGGTTGAGCTTTTTCTGCCACTAACTTCATTAATAATTGACCAAGCTATCCTGGACTTACGCTGGTGAGCAGCATCTGTGATCTCTTTTGTCTTCTTATGAATATATTTTTCCTGGTTTCTGTGTATGCCGATTTTAATTCCTGTTTCAGGTGATCATACTCTGTAAAGTCTATATTTTCCTCACTACTCTGGCATAAAGCGTGATATGCCATCTTCAGCGCCAGTCGTTTTTCAGTGATACCATCATCTTCCATGGTACTCTTTTGGAGCGCTTTAACTTCTTAGGGATGTGTTTTTGTTGCTATTTCGTGAGCGGTGATGAGGTTGGTAGGTAGCTTCAACTAATTCATCCACCTGTAAAAAGTTTGCAGTGCTTCAAAGCGGTTATGAACTTCAACTTTGTAGCTCTGACGCACTGATGTGTTATCAAGCAGCTGAGACCAGTCATACTGTGGAGGCGTTTATTTACTGTGTTGGCCCGTGGGCTTAATTTCAGCTTTGCAGGTTACAATTCTGTGATCTGAACCAACTGAAACAAAGGAGCTGTATGGTTCACAATTTTTAGCACTGTTACGCCACTTGCGATTTATAAGTATGTAGTCTAACTGCGCATGTTGTCCATTGGGATACATGAATGATTAGAGCTTCCATGACCTCTTTTTGAATGTGTTGCTAAGTGAAATAAAATCGCAGCTTGTCAGCAAATTCAGCAATAGTTGGCCATTTTTATTTGTTTCATTGTGGTAAGATATGCCATTGTAGTCATCTCTCCCAATTTTGGCATTCATGTCCCCTCCGATTAAAAGAACATTGTGCTTTGGAACCAATTTGATTACTTCTGCTAGTTCCTCATAGAAATTGGTTGCCTCATCAAGATTTGATTGGTTGGTTGGACTGTAGCAGGATATCACAGTTGCAGCAGGGTTACCATTAAAGGTTGCTACCAATAATCTCTTAGAGATTACCTCTACCTTGTTGAGCGCTTGTACTGCCTGTTTCTGGAGAAGTAAGCCAACACCTCCTATAGTTGCATTTTGCCGATTTTCCAAGCTGAAACTGGTTACCAGCATCCACCCTTTGCTCAGCTCGGTATATTTAATCTCCTCTTCATGAAAGAGTCTATGCTCTTGTAAACAAATAATACCAATGTTGTGATACTCAGAATTAGCTAACAGTTCGCTTATTCTCTCAGGATAGTTAGTGTCCTTACATTAAATGTTGAAAAGAGAAACATGTTCCGACAGTCAACAATTCCATCTTTAGTTTTATTTTTGACCAGTAGCACGCTTTATCGTTCCCAGCCTGATCATTCACTGGGGAACGCGGTCCTTTTTCAACTGCGCGACGACCGAGGCAGCATGAATTTTTCATTAGCAGTAGATTTCATTGTAAACATTCCATTCAAAGCGAAAAGTAAACTCCACTGGTCGCCACTCCTATGTGAAGCTCTTGGTATCCATGCCACATGGATGATATCCCCCGAGCGGGAAGGCATTGGTAACCAGGTACAGGTCCTTTAGTGCTCGCTTGCCAGTGCTCTGACTACCTGCTGCCGTAGGCAGATCTATTTAACCCATAGATGGGACCCTGTACAGGTACTACCACTCCTGGGTCAGAGTGGACCTGGGAGGATGATGACTAAGGGGTGACTCCACACCCCAAAACTCCAGAACTCCTGAACTAAAAGCCTCACCACCGGATGCAGTTTAATGTCATACCCAGGACAGAATTTATGCATAGTAGGTTGCAATGGTGCCCCATGGACCTTTTTTACAAATTGTGCTTCAAGTTCATCCTCTGCTGACTTCTAGCTCACCCCCTCTCCTACCCCCTCCCCTTTTCTTTCTCCACTCCCTTGAATCCACCCTTCCTCCAGATATTGAGGATCCACATAATGTTTGGTAGGTACATTTGGAATGTTACCTTCACTATAGCATCACAAATAAACAATTTGGGGACCCATTGTATAATAATGCAGTTTGTGGGACCCATTTCCTTAGATATGATCATTGTCTACTTTACACAAATCAGATTCTTTTTTTTAATTTTCCTAGATGATTTTCTCTATTTTTACGGGCTTAGAAGGATTAGTCACCCCATGAAAAGCCCCAACTAACATCATCATCACCACCACCACAAAAAAAAAGACGCCCAGAGTTAGTAAAGAACTGATTAATGATGACCTTGAAATTGTGAAGAGAATTGAAGCTAACTACCCACTCAGGCAACCATGAGAATTGAAGCTTACTACCCACTCAGGCAAATTATTCCACTCATTAACAAATCTTTGTGAAAAGCTAAAACACCAAATATCTATCCATGGGAACTCTTTGGTCAACTTCAAACTGTTACTACGTGTCACATGAGGATTAGCTGAAACATGCAACTAATTATCCAGATCAGTTTGCAAAAGTAAAGATTCCCTAGCATCATCAACAATCCTGTACAGCTTAGTGTCACTCAGCAAATTTACAAATCCTGGAGCCAAGGGACACATCAATATCATTAATGAAGATTAAGAAAAGAAGCAGACCCAATACAGAACCCTGAGGAACACCACTTGTAACCTTCTTCCATGGAGATAATTCACCATTAACAACAACTCTTTGTGACCTGTCAACTAACCAAGAATATATCCAACTGGCACACTTTCCCTTCACCAAGTGCTCTTGTTTTCATCATGAGCCTGCCTAATGGAACTTATCAAATGCTTTTTGGATATCTAAATAGATAACATCCACATTATGACCAGAATCAACTTTCGTTTAGTAACATTATCAAGAAACTCCAATAAATTAGAAGCACAAGACCTCTTAGGTAAGAACCCATGCTGGGATAAATTCAATAAATCACTGACCAGTAAATGATCTAGTACAACATCCTTAACAATTGACTCCATGACCTTGCACACAACAGTAAGACTAACTGGCCTATAGTTACAAGGCAAACTGTGGTCACCTTTTTATAAATAGAAGTGACATTAGCAATTCTCCAATCACTAGGAACAACATCAACATCAAAGCACTTTGAAAAGATAATACTCTGGGGAACAGAAAGAACACTAGAACACTCAAGTAAGACAGCATATAATTATGTTAATATGGTGCTGTCTAAAAACAATATAGGGCCTAGGGCTTTTTAGTCACAAAAAGGATAGCAAGAGTCTACCAAAATTGTCCAGTATGCAAAGAAAGTAGCTATAAGGAAGTAGGACTGTCCTTTTCTGAGAATTCCTTTCTATTGTTCATGCGTTCATATTTTCTTTGGGATCTACTAAATTGGGCATTATAGGGCCACCATACTGATTTTCTACCTGATAGGCCCCTATATGCCACCATCATTTCTCTGGCGACCTAAAGCTCAAAATTAGCCTCCTTCTCACATATTACATGAAATCATATACCAGACTAAATAATCCAAAATCTGCATCTTTTCAAGGCAGATTTCGACTTCAATTTCTACCAGATCAAGATCCTAGTGGCATCGCCAGAGATTTTAAGTTAAAGCATCTTGAAAATGTGGGTAAGGGGCGTGTAATGTACCCTCACGCGAGTTTATATTTCAGTCGGACAAAATGGAAATGGTCAAAAATAAAGAAAACATTAAAGTTACTAGATCAAAATATTTACACATAAAACTAAAACTTTGATGGTTTAGTTAACCAAATCACTTTCTTATTCAAAAAAGTTGTTTTTCATGTGGGCCTAAAATTTTGCAGGACCACCCTGCATACCTGTAAGATAAGGATCCGTTTGATAAAAGAAGCATAATCTGTAGCTGGACCATTTTGGTGCGCATGCAAACCTATGTAATGGCGATTTCGTTGTCTGGCCTGGCCGTCCACAGTTTCTCCTGAGATTTTTGAGAATTTCCCTGAAAATGTTAAAGTTTCTTCAGAGTTTCTCTGAAAAACTTAAGTTTCTTCACATATCCTAAAGGAAGTTTAGAATTACCTTACAAAATGTTATAGTTTTTAGAGACACTAAAGACAGATTGAAGACTAGCCTTAAAAAGTCTACAAACATTTGATATTTCTTGCGATAACTGTAAAAATAATATTATTTTGCAATATTCTTCAGAGATCCTCAAGCATCTCTCTTGTAGCACTGGAGATTTAAAATTCTTCAAAATAATTAGGCACTTTTGTATAAGGCATGAATATTAAACTCCGCCTTTATTATTGTAGTCATTTGCATAATGTTGCTACTGACCTGACATTTTGTTTGTTTAGTATGTTCAGTCAGGAATGTGACGTGGTGTAACTGCATTTGGGCGTAGGGAGGGATGCCACATTGGGACATGGATGGGGCCATGCAGAACATATGATATAATATATACCATTAATGTTATACACTAAGGGCTATATCAGGCATAATTATTTGACTGCCTTTTTCCTTATTCAACAAGTCATTTGCATACAAGTTATTATATGAACTGACACTTTCATACATAGTATATGCTCAATCAGGAAATGATAGCTAAGATGAGACTTATAAAGCTTATGTGGGGACATGGGGTGGGATGCCATACCGGGACATGGGGTGGGATGCCATGCGGGACATGGGGTGGAATGCCATGTGGAACAGGGTAGAATGTCATGTAGGACATGGGATGTCATGTGGGACATCGGGTCCCCCCCATTTCAACAAGCCATTTGCATATAAGCTGAAGTGACACTTTCATACATAGTATGCTCAATCAGGGACTGATAGTTATGATGAGACTTCTTATGGAGCCTATAGGATGTCATGTGGGACATGGGGTGGATGTCATGTTGAACATGGGGTGAGATGCCATGTGGAACAGTGGTTGGAAATGCCATGTGACATGGGGTGGAATGCCACGAGTAGCACAAGAGTGTGACACAGGTTGGGATGTCATGTGACATAGGGTATGAGGCTATATGGGACATCAGGTAGAAAGCCATAGAGACGTGGATGTGATGCCATGTGGGACATAAAGTAGGAAGTCATTGGGACATTGGGAGGGGATACCATGTGGAACATGGTGGGATCCAATGGGACATAAGGTGGGGTGTCATGTGAGACGTCAGGTGGGAAGCCACTGATGCGGGAATTAAGGTGGGATGCCATGGGGGACATAGGGTGGGATGCCATGGGGGACATAGGGAGAGATGCCATGTGGGATACAGAAAGTGATGCCATGTGGGACTCAGGAGTGATGCCATGTGTACAGTGATGCATATTGCTACAGTACATTTATCTGAATATGGCTCTCGGCCTTGGTTTTCTTTCCATAATGACAAAACGCTTCTGCCTTGACCTTGACACTCTCTCCCGTGAACCCACCTGCAATTTCCCATTGACCATTCATCAGCCTAGTCCCCAAAATTATAATCATACAAGCAGGCCACCAATAAACCCAGACAGTTGCAAAAAGTTTCCCTTTCCTCATACACAAAGGTGCTCCATGGCCTTGTTGGTACCCTCCCAAAAGGTCGCACCAGGACCTCAAGCCACCACCCTCCTCACCACCAAAACCCTAGCTAATACTGGTATAGACGTTACAGTCACCCCCCATCGTTCCTAAACTCCAGCAAAGGCGCCATCAGAACCAGAGACCTTGCCTACTTGACCACTGAAGACCTTGTTGAGGAACCTGCCAGACAACACATTACTAACGCCCATCGTATTGTCCTCAAGAGAGACTGTCAAACACCCACCAATACCATCTTTCTTACTTTTGCCAAACCAACACTCCCTCCCACATCAAATCATGATGTAACTTTTCCAAATCGTGATCACTTGAAGCATTTGGTTTTTACATACTAATCTTCACTAGTGTAGCAGGAACCTTCATTTTTCTTACCTTACTTTACCATTTTTAGAGTGAAGGGGCTTGGTAGGAAGAGGCGGCGTGGATTGTGCGACCCGACATCCCTTGGCTATACCCAAATTTCAAAGACAGGCAATATGCTCCCCCAAATGCATCTGTTACCTATTATACTTTATGTAGGCTTGTATTTTGTTGTTTTACAAGTCTTTATTTGCATTCCTTTTAAGACATGCAGACAAATACAAATTTTAAAGTGCAGAACTATACGTCTTCCACCTTTTTGAGAACATGCTTTATTCCTTCAGTGGCAAAAAAAACAACACTCATAATCAATACAAAGTATTGTTTTTCTATCGTAGTAAAAGCGGAATACACAGCAAACGGATAAATGAAGTAAAATAATGGGAAATGATATAATTATTTATTTTGTATTTTTCAATGTGAAAAGCAATATTTACAGTCCTTCCAAAAATTTAAACTTATAAAACCAAGGTGCTTAAAAAGTTTTACAAATCTGTCTTATAAAATACAATGCTAACAAGAAAGCAATCCACAGAGTTGCTGATCTTTGCTGATCTCACCCTCTTGCCGCAGCATAATGGGGGATAGCTAATGAGGCCACTATAGCTCTGTGACTTTTGATGGGATTGCACTGCCTATGCGAGCCAGTACATAAGCAGATGTTGAGACAGGTTTGGCTATCTTTCTTTGGGCATGTTGATGGGTCGTACTGCCCATGGGAGTACACAGACCTTTGACCCCAGAGCTCTGGGGGACACAAATTCATGTACCAAGGTATCATGGTACAACATTAGGTTGGTATAAGTTTGCACTTTCGGAATTTTAAGTAGCACAAAATGTAAAAATTAGTACATAATTACTCCCCTCAAAATCACATATTCGACCTCTGACCCTACTACCTAATCACTAAAATAGCTCTGAAATTGTTCAAATTTATCGCATTACCCTATGTATGACACCATTCATGCTCATCACATGTAACATTCCATTACTATAGCGGAAAAGGTCAATCGCTCTGTGACCTTTGACCTTTGACCCCATAACAAGAAACATTCATGTATAATGGTACAACATAAGGTTAAGTAAAAGGTTTTGTATTCTTTTAGTTTAAAATGCCACAAAATGTACAAATTAGTTAATAATTACCCTAAAATCACATATTTGACCTCTAACCCTTGACCATAATCACTGAAATAACTTCTGAAGGTTTTCACATTTTATTGTACCCCACTGTATGACACCAATAATGTTCGTCACCCTTACGATTCCAACTCTATAGGGAAAAGAGTAGAAAGGTGAAATAGCTCTCTGAACTTTGACCTTTTGACCTCCAGAATCTACTTGAACACAAATTCATGTACAAAGGGGTTGATATAGCTCTTGTATTCTGGAGTTTAGCTAAAAGTTAATGGGCCATCTAAAGAAAGCGAATCCTCATTCGAAATACGTTTGTTACTGTTAAGGGATTTGAAAAGAGTAGAGGGGTCACTTACAGGACGTTTGGAATAAAGAAAACGATAAAAAAAAACAAATTCATCCAGAAGTGCATGTTTATCAGTAACATGCGAACCAGTACCATTAATTGATTTAGTAATAAAGTTAGAGGCCTTATTTCTACGTTCTAGATTAAGGAAATACCTAGTGTTCTTCTCCCTACCCCCAACCAACCTTGCCCTGGAACAAATACAAATACCTTAAGGTTATAATCGTATATCAAATCGAGCTCATTCTTGAAACCTCTCGAAGAAGATAAGTTTGAATCAATGGGAGATGGTATACATAGTTTCTTAATACGAAATGAATTGAAGTACCTTGCGCTCATGAGCTAATCTTATCTACCTACTGTGGTGTAGCGGTTATCATACATGTCTACAGACCACAAGATCCTGGGTTCAAGCCTGGGTTGGGTAGACACGCCAATGCACCTCAACTGGTTATCAAAGGCTGTGGACATTGACTTGGTTGTCGATGTTATGTCTGTCCGTACGTCGTACCTGTGTTCTCGTCCGGGTCGTATTAAGCGTTTCGTGATAGCATTGTTACTATCATAACCGATTACGCAAGTGACGACCCCGTCATTGTAATTGTGTGTTCACTCGTCGTCGTCAGCGAGCTAATCTTCACGTGCCTTACGTTTAGAGTAAGCAATAGTAACAGATCTGAATTTCATTTTGAGGAATTCCCACAACAAAGAAGCATTCAAATGAGAATAATCAACAGTAAATGGAAGTGATGATATCATTTATAAGACTTACGTAATCATTATCTTTGAGTAAGGAGGCATTAAATTTCCAGGTACCTGGACCTTTTCCAATGAAGAAAGCAATTTGATGGTAACAATATCATGATCAGAATTAAACAATAAGAAGAAACATCGTCAACAAGATGAATTAGACACCTGAAGATAAGGAAAAAGTCAGCCTGCAATGTATAGTTTTGTCAATAGTAGAATGCCAAGTATAGTCAGAATAACTAGGATGCCATTCTCTCCAGATGTCTAAAAGGTCAAACCTGTCGTAATGATTTCCAACACAGAATTTCTCGCATTGAAATTAGTTAACCTATTTTCCCCTTTTTTATCTAAAACAAAATCGAAAACAAGGTTGAAATCACCGCCCCAAATTATATTGATATTGCTATACTTATTAAAATTATTGCCAATATTATTGAAAAAAAATAGGTTGATCAATATTAGGATCGTAAATATTAATTAAAAGATAAGGAGTGTTCTCTATATGACAATTAGTTACAACGTATCTACCATTTACATCACACGTGATATCATCAATGCAAATATGTAATGAGGGTTTAAATATAATCATAACACCACGGCTATCACTGGAGCCGTGTGCAAAAAGAACCTTGCCACCGCATTCATTGCTCCAGTATTTAATATCAATGTGAGTACAATGTGTCTCTTGTAAAAAAATGATATCAACAAAATGTATGTGAAAAAGGCAAAATATTTTCTCCTTTTCTTACAGTCTCTGATGCCCCGTGTATTGAAAGAGGCAATTTTTATATAGTCATTTTAAATTAATGAATAAAATAGTGTGGCGCATATACATTATCCGCATGATAAATAAACAAGCTATTGCTAGTAAATATTTGGATCAGGCAATAAATATGGAGAATGTAAACATTGAAATTGATAAAGACATATATCTAAAAAACAGTAGAAAATACGGAGTTTTTAAAGTTAGAAAAAAGGTGAAAATGAAAATAATATTAAAATAATAAAGAAAACACACTCTCACAGGAAGAGTTACTAGAAACTTCCTGAAAAGGTCCACAAGTCATCAAAGTGGACAAAATTAACAAACCCTCTGGTCAGCATAAAAGGTGGCTTATTTAGATAAACAATAGTGGATGCTCACGAAAAATCCACGTAAACTTGAACTTGATTAAAATCAACAAGATTATTCTAATATCTTGAAGCATGTAACTATGATAACCATGTAAACTTGGAGTTGCTTACAGATACAATTATGTAATCCTCAAAAGAGTCATGACTTCTTGAAACGTGTGAGTATGTAAAAGTCCATGTAAACTTGAGCTTGAATACAGGTAAACTGATATCATCTTTAAAAGAATTGTAACTTTGTGGAACATGTAAATATATAAATATATATATATATATATATATATATATATATATATATATATATATATATATATATATATATATATATATATATATATATATATATATATATATTTATATATATATATATATATATATTTATATAATATATATATATATATATATATATATATATATATATATATATATATATATATATATATATATATATATATATATATATATATATATATATATATATATATATATATATATAATGTTTCAATATGTCCACTGAAAAATGTCTTCAAAATTGAATGTCTTCTTAACTCTGGCTGGATATGATTCCATTCATTTCATTTTGGGTAGATAAAGCACAGCAATGATGCATACTTTTGTAATCCTTAGAATTTTAAAATAAAGAAGAAAAATGTTGTTAAGACTGTTGACAGGTGGCTGCAGTACCCTGAGAGCTAATAAAATTTAATCATTCCTATCCTTCCCTTTTAGTAATAAAAGAGCCGTCATGGCAAACATATCAGCACCTTTAGCGACTTTAAGCAATTTTCTACAAAACATTACATGCATCAGCGCTTGTTGTAGAGGACGTGTGATTCATCATATGACGACGAGAATATCTGCGACGGAAAAAGAGAAAGTGGAAAAATTCGAGACATCTACTACAATCTATCACATTCCGCTGGTTTCGCCGGAGTCGACAAGCTACACCCAGTGGTCAAGAAACAGTTCTCGAATCTGACGAAGACCTCGGTTTGATCTTGGCTTGAGAACCAAGATACGTACACGTTACATAAACCCTCACGGCGCAGATATCCCAGAAGAGACGTCTTGCGTTTCGACGTTGTCAATGGCAACGGTCAACTGAAACTATGCGCCTGTTCTAATTGTGAAGTGAGACTGGAAGGCAAGATCACGAAAACACTCGGTGTATCAGACCCACATGTGCTGAAGAGCGAATGGAAATACGGATGCTATCCATGGCTGAAGCAGAACGTTACCAACTGCTTGTGTACACAGACACCATCACATCTCATCCTGTGGGAGATCTTGAAGTACCGATGTGGATGAGTTTCAGCGTCACAAATCTGCCTGATTTTGGCTTGTTCGTGGACGTCGTACCTGTACTCGTCGCCTACTATCCCATCAACAGGAACCCCATCGACACGATTGATATCGCCCTCCGCGATGGAACAGGACAAAAAATTCCGTTTACGTCGGGACGTACCATCGTCACGTTACATTTTCGTCAACGACGTTCCGCGTGGCTCTAACTATTTAATTGTGTGGACTGCACATCAGTCTTCATGTACACATTAGATAACATCATGGCAGGACCTTTATCCGTGTTTGCAGGACCTGGAAATCAACGAGGTTTCGGTATTGGGGAAAAGCTTTCGGGACTGTTTAGGACAGCACTACCGTTTGTAAAACGGGGTGCTGCGAGCTTGGCTAAAGAAGTCGGTAAAGAAGCGTTGACCACTGGTGCAGGAATTCTGGAAGACGTGTTGGCCGGAAAAAGCGTGAAACGAGCTGCATCCCGTCAAGCGAAAGCGGCTGGACAACGTTTGACACGCAAAGCCATGGGTCACGCTAAAGCGCAATTATAAGAGCTTGGTACTGGTACAAAGAACACACTTCGTCAGCGAAAAGCCAAAATAACAAAGCCGAAGAATCCTTGGAGTGATGCTCGTTTAAATCAATATTTACGTCAACGACCGTTGCTTCACGTCCAACTCCTGAAATAAGAAGGAAAGCACTTGGGGTTAATTCTCATTTGTCATTTGTCTACGGAACCGTCAACATGGCTCTCGTTCACGCGCATTCTTTACCGTGCTCCAAATCCGAAATAAAATTGTTTAACGTACCGCCAACGCAGATGGTCATCGAAGACAGGGAGTACGTCAAACAACGTCTGCTCGGAGGTTTGAACGCAACAGGACCGATCGAAATCGTCATCCCCGGAAATGGGAACCAAGTACATTAACATCAACAACACCCAACTGTCTCTCAAAGTGAAGATTACGAACACAGATGGGACAAACTGCGACGCGAACGTCAACGACCAAAAAGTGGCCCCCGTCAACCAGTTGTTGCATTCGATGTTTTCTCAAGTGAACGTGTCTCTCAACGGCAAACTCACCAGTAACTCCACACTTACGTATCCGTACAGAGCGATAATTGAAACGCTGCTCAACTACGACAAAGAGGCCAAAGACACTCACCTCCAATCGCAAATGTATTTAAAGAACACCGCCGGTCACATGGATTGTCACGACTTGAAAGCCGCCCAAATTTCTAATACAGGCTTGAAACATCGTTTCGACAATATCAAAGGCAGCAAAGTTTACGAAATAATGGGCCCGATTCATGCTGACATCTTTGCACAGAACAACGTCTTATTATCCGGCGTGGAAGTACGACTGAATTTACATCGCAGCAAAGACCGTTTTGCTTGATATCAGGAGCTGAAAATGCGAGTACATATCTTGGACGTCATCCTGTACATCCAAAAGATGACGTATAGCAATACCCACGTGTTAAACGACATCGCTATGCTCAACCAAGAACCAACCAAGTACAAGATTCGACGCACCGTCCTCCGCAATATTGCCATCCCGATGGGTACCCAGAATTTGCAACGAGACAACGTGTTATGGGATGAACTACCTAAACGGATAGTGCTTTGACTGGTGGACACGTCTGCATCCAACGGCGATTACACCAAAAACCCATTTCGTTTCCAAGGATTTAACCTGAACTACGTGACCTTACACATAGACGAGAAACAGTATCCTGCCACACCGCTCACTCCCAACATTGGCTCACACCAGACCCTACGCAGCTACCTTCAGTTGTTTTTGGCCACAGGTTGTTTGTATAGCGATGGGGGTATGGATGTTACGCCGTCATATTTTCTCGACAGTTACACAATGTTTGCATTCGATCGGACATCTGATGGGATGGACCTCATGGACAACATTATTCAGTCAAGAAGAGAGGCAATTTACGTCTGGATCTAAAGTTTGGAGCCGTACTACCGACTACCACAAACCTCCTCATCTACGCTGAATTTGACAGCATCATCGAAATCGATTAAAAACTGTAACATTCTCTACGACTTTACCAATTAGTCATGGAAACTTCCGACCTGATATATCTCTTGGATTCCGATGCATTCACATGCTGGTTAACATGCGACGTGTACAATGGTGTTCACGCGGCCGATCAATTACACGAGCCGCTTCATCGCCCGACCCCATTGGTGATCAACACGGATCCGAGCTGGAAACCGGGCCGGCATTGGATTGTCATTTATATTCCCGAACGAGGACTCTAGGTATTTCGATTCTTATGGTGAATTGCCAAATGTTCCTGCTATACGAAATTACTAGAAGGGGAAACCGGTAATCTACAATTGCAAAGCGCTCCAGAGTCCGGGATCAGACATGCATGGATATCGAAAACTGTATCCCGTCGTGGTGCTAAATTGGTAAACGTTTAGGAAAAGTTATTTGGAAAACCCCTACTGCATCTACTATTTTATACACCGGGCGCGAGGACTACCCATGGATATAATTACGGCACAATTCGGAAAGGATGTGGAACGTAACGATGAGGACGTGCGTGCATTCATACGACGTCATTATGAGGGACTATAGATTAAGCTACTAAAAATTAATTTCTAAAGACAATGAGCATCCGAAATGACCGGAGTCGGAACGTGTAACCCCGTCTCCTCGTCACAAGGACAGATTCCAACTAAAGTAGTAAATCGTTTAAAGAGGGCGCTGTATTGAAAACCTATAAGTGATAGATAAAAGTAAACTGAATTTCTCGAACTGCTGATGTTACTTTTGTTTAAACATTTGTTACTTTTAAAATTTCATTTGAAATATTGATTGTTTGATTAGTGATGGTTTTTAGCGCCATATAACCTGCGTATTATTTTCTGGGGTATTATGTCCTGTACATTGCTAATATGCGGACTTCCTATAGCCTGCAAGGTATTTACTGATGATAGTGCTGTATCAATAAATTTGAAAAAGGCAAGTTTGATGTGTCAACATGTTTCTTATTGTTGTGTCTTTTACCTCCTTTTCTATAATATTTTTTCTGGCAATTCCATTTCAAATGACATACCCTATCCCTACCCTATACTCCTTTCTCGTTTAGAAATACATGCATAATACATCCTCCCTGCCCTTTTTCCCCTTAGAAATACATTTCAAAAGTGGGATCAACGCATGGTATGTTTCCAGTAGCCAAAAAAGAGAGTACGCCCTCTCACTGTAAGGTTATCTACCAAATGGAATGTCGATCGATGGAGCAGGCTGGATTGCAGACAAAATTGATTGGTTAATGTTCACATACATTGGGTACCTACGTATGTGTAATTAACCTTATTATCGTGCTCGTGCAATTTGAAGTTAGATAGCTATATTTTACATTATTTCCCCCTAATTTTCGCAATTTTTATGTGTTTTCATCATCCCCCCAGTATAACTCACTTTGTCCTCTCAAATCATAGTGTTTGAGAAAATTTTGTCTCGAATGACAGCGTTTCAGAAAAAGATGTTGTCAAATGATATGTGCAAACGAAATATCTCTTCTCAATTTTTTGCTCCCTGTGCAAAGTCAATGGGATTTTGAAATAAGTTGTTGTTCTCAATTCATACACGTTTTCAAAAATATTGTCTCAGATCTTACCTATTTTCAAAAGTTGGTCTCAAAACACTCATACTTTCAAAAAATGTTTCTTAAATGTCATTTGCAAAAATTATTTTCTCAGTGTCGAGGTGAAATAAAAATAAACGTTATACAAACAGTCTTCCGGGAAAATCAATATCAGAGGTGGACCATATGTGGAATCTTAGCAGAATAGAATATCGATTTTTTTCCGCGAGTTTATTTGAATGTTTAGTATGTACTAGAACTAACCGCCTGTATCAAGTTGTATGTTATTTGGTAATGCCTCTGGAGTCATTTCAGGACATGCATTAAACTTCTAACTGTAGAAAACATACAAAATTACACCGAGCGCAATTTGACTGTTTGACTGAATTATATCTTTCGCCAAATGGTAAAACGGGCCTTCATTAATGTAGGATATGACAGATATAGCCGATTAATAAATCATTTCTGTTTGTCAAATGCCTTCATTGTTTGATTATTCTATATATGATAATAGGAGGGGGAGTAAGATGTTGTATGACAAATAGAGCCGATCGATACGTCATTTGTGTACATAATACGTGGATAAAAGTACTAGTGCTGTGTATGTTTGATTATTTTATGCATAATAATGGGGTTGAAATATCTGTTCAGATGAGGACTGTTTGATCGGTCAAGAATAAACCGATCAATTATTATGCATGGCGAATTGATAAGAAAACACATTTATAACCCATGATGTTTGCTTATTCAATAATGGATCAAATAGATCCTTTGTTTAGACGTTCCTGATGTGTTTGTTGATGTATGTTACCATGGGATAAGGGATGAAAGACTAATATTAGATAATGGTATTGGTCCATTACTTACGTAACAGAATTATGGCATTTTTAACCAATCAGATTGGTCAATTAATAGTGGTGTGATAACCATATATGGCAACAGTATTGGATGTCATTCAAGATTAAACATTTAAAAGCGGGCTGAAGTTTTTGTTTTATCATTCATTCGTTAGCATTCGTCAGCTACATTAACAACTACAACGTGTTATTATATATTGACTTATATCAATTATAGCGTGTTGACATTTCGTGTTATACGTACAATGTTGTATCATTACATTGTGTGCATACTGCGTGTTTTGATTACCATGACTCACTATAAGGAGAGAAACAGGAGAGGCCAATCGTCGTTAGGAGAACAGCAGGGGTGGTAGAATATGGGTCTGATCCTGAGGACAATGAGTTGTTTTTGGCGCTGCCAATTATGAGATGCAAATGGATATGGAGGAGTGGGATATCGATGAATCAAATTACGAAGAGCAAATGGACATGGAAGAATGGGACGTCGATTCGCAAGAATGTCAACCGACCACAGACGAAGTGGACGACATGGTGGCTCGAGGTGGGATTGATTTGTCTCAGGTATTCGACCAATTCGTCAACCACTTGCTACAACAGTACAATGTTGGAGAGCAGGTAGGAATGTGTGGCAATATTAAAGATCGGGAGGGGGTCAGAGGAGAACAGGACAAGTTGCAGAATATGGACGTAGAAGGTAACGAAGTGGGAGACGAGGGAGTCACTGCCGAGAGGAGCTATCTCATCGTCGAGACTCGAGGACGTCAGATTCCAAGGTACCATTCATAAGCCAACGAACATGTGATTCGCTTTGATGGAGAGAGAATTGCCCAACTGGTCATTAGAGAGGGAGATGTCGTCACTGCCGTACACGCCATTTTCGAAAGTTTGATCAAACGACTGGGCCAAGGCTTTGCCGCACAAGATTGTGTGGGTTTTGAAATTCACGCACCGGCGTTAGACATCCCGATATGGATTCAACTCATGCGGAGAGATCAAGTAAGTGTTCAACGTATCCTATCCGAAATTATCCAAATACTACAATCCAAGACCGCTTTTATACTAGACGGCAATGTTAGAATCCGAGTCCTTCACATCAAAATCCTCAGGGGAAGTGGACGAACGATCCATTTTGCGCATTACGAACAACGATCACCTATGTTTATCCCGAGCCCTCGTAACTGGAAAAGCACGCATTACAAAGAGACCGATCGCACTGTCAACTGAAACACTATTCGACAAGGTTATGGCAAGCAGGAACGTTTAGCGAAAGAGTTACACTAACGAGCCGGCGTTGCACTTGAGCCTTGTGGGTTAGACGAAGTCAACCAATTCCAAACTGTCTTACCCGGCTACCAAGTGAACATCCTTACGACAAATATCCACGACTTCTTTGTGTTCAGAGGGCCTCCTCGTAAGAAACAGCTTTACCTACTCTACCACGGCGGTCATTTTGACGTTGTTACTTCGCTACCGGGGTTATTGGATGTACCCAATTTTTGCGATCGCTGTTTGAAAGGGTATAACCACTTTGAGCATCATCGTTGCCGTGACGTCTGCGAGTGCTGTTTCAATGCAGGGAAGGAGGAATGCCAATTGACTAAATGGATGCATTGCGACGATTATGACAGATCGTTCAAGAACCCGACTTGTTTTGCAAACCACAAGAAGATTTCGGAAAAGAGCAACGTCACCATCAAAGCCAGACCAAAACACCGCCACGTACGATCTGTCGACGTATCCGTCGCTGCCCTACTTGTGGAGTAACTGTCAAAGGCCAACACAAATGCGGTCAATGTTACTGTAGAAATTGCGAAAGTTACCAACCAAACGACCATCTTTGCTACATGCAAGTGATTGAGGATATAGGGGAAGCAGGAGGACAAGTTGAAATCGATGACGAATAGGCTCGAGCTTTTCTCGATCTGGAAGACGAGGAAGAAGAGACCCCTCCGTTGAAATACATATCTTCGATTTCGAATGTATTCAATAAGACAAGCTTGAAAACGGTGGTTACATGTATATGCCGAACTACTGCACAGCGCATCGTGTTTGTTTGACCTGAATCCACGACGACGATATTAACCGAGGTTGTAAAACATGTGGCGTGCGAGAACACCTCCTCTCAAAAAACCACACCCAAAAGGATTTTTGCCAATGGTTACTCTCCCCAGAGAACAAAGAAACCACGGCTATCGCACACAATATGGAAGGATACGACGGTCATTTCATTCTAGACCACATGAACAACATCGGAATGTATCCCAATGTCGTAATGAACGGATCCAAACTGATGGGCATAGACTTGAAAGAAAAAGCCAGGAACAAGAAAAAGAATGATGTCACAACCGTGAGGATCATTAACTCGTGCAACTTCATTTCGGCTCCGCTCTTATCCCATCCCAAGACGTTCGGATTGACAGAAATGAAAAAGGGATATTTTCCATACCTTTTTAACACCAGAGCTAATGAAAATTACGTCGGTCCATGGCCTGCAATTGATACCTATAATTCCGGTAACATTGGACTAAGTGACTGTATACAGAAGTGTTACAATTCTTGTCTGAATTTGTGGATATTTTCATCTGGATTTTGGATTTTATTCAGGCTGAGTTTTACCATAATGTTGTTTTTTACATTTTCTCTGCATATTTGTTATTTTGTTGTTTTCATTAGTTTCCTTAATTGGTTTTTTTTGTTATGTAGCTGGTTTGTGTGATATAATAACTCTATCCTATTACACACTTTGTTGCTGTTGTTGTAAGCTAGGCTAGGTCTTACAGTTATTGTAAGCTAGGCTTTTATATTGTTGTGTTAGGCTTTGTTAATTTTTGAATTTAAGTGTATATGCTTATGTGTTAAATGTAGGCTAGTATATTGTATGTTGTTCCTCTTTTAGGTTGCTGCTTTTGGTTTTCTGCTTCTGGTTAATTATACTGTATGATCATGGAGAGTTCGATCTACTGTAATAGCTGTAATATGTGGATTGATTTCCAGGAGTCCGGTGTGACATGTACTTTTGATGAAGCTTCGATTGATAGTTTTGTATTTGTCTGTTCAAAGTTTACAAGGTTAAAGGCTTTGGAGTTTAGATTTTCTGGTTGTAGTTGTATCGTTGAAAAGGTTGATGCTAATGCGCAGACTGAGTTTTGTGGCTTAGATGTGGGTAGTCAGACATGTAATGTTGATAGTTTTGTGGGTGAGGAATTTGATAGGGGTTCTGTTCAGGTAGATAGTCTTGGATCAGATTCTGTTGACAGGCCTGATGTAGGGTTGTCTGTAATTGATGATTGTACAGGTACCATTGGTCGTGAGGTTGTTGATTCATCTGGTATGTTGCCTGTGGATTCTGTTAGGGATAAGGTGTTGTAGATCGGGGATTCACTTGTTAGGTATGTTGACACAGAGTTTTGTGGAGTAGATCGTAGTAAAAGGATTAGGGTGTGTCTTCCAGGGGCTAGGGTTGATGATGTTAGTTTTCATGTTGAGACTTTATGTAAGGGTGAAGATAACATCGTAGTTTCAATTGGTACAAACGATATTTCAAGGAGAAATGTTGATTCTGTTAGGCGTAGTTTCATGGATTTGTTATTCAAGTTGAAGGACACAGGTTGTAGGGTTCTAGTTCTTGGTCTGTTGCCGCGTATGAGTAGTTCCTTCATGATAGATAAGATGTTGTTGATCAATAGTTGGTTAGAGAGTATTTGTCGTCTATTTGAGTTCGGTTTTGTAAATTTCTGGCATAAGTTTGAATCTCGGGTTGATTGGTTCATGAGAGATGGATTGCATTTAACTAGGAAAGGTGCTCGTGTTCTTGCCAGGGGTGTCAATGCGGCAATTAAGGATCTGAGTCATTTAAAGTAGTCACGGGGGTGAGAGCTTAAACCCACCTGTCGGGCATGTGTCTGTGGATAAGGATTGTTCTAGTGGTAGGATTAAAGCTATGTTTTCAAATGTTCGTAGCATTTTGAATAAGCGTGATGAGCTTCTGGCTGAAGTTTCAATTAGTAGACCTGATATAATCGGTATTACTGAGAGTTGGGTTTATAGTGATATTAGTGATTCAGAGATACATATTCCAGGTTACTCAGTTTTCAGGCAAGACAGATTAGATACTCTCAATGGTAGAGGAGGTTGTGTTTTATTGTTTGTGAAAAATGGTTTTAATTGTATAGAAAGGACTGCTCAGTTTTCTATTGGTTTTTTTAATTGCCTATGGTGTGAGCTTATTGTTGATGGCAATGTTGATAGTTTAGTGGTTGCTGGTGTTGTGTATAGGTCACCAAATTCTAGTCCTGAGAACAATCAGAAATTGCTTGACTGCTTCAGGAAAGTTGCTTCTAGGAGGGTTATTGTTTTGGGGACTTTAATTTTCCAGACATTGATTGGAATCTTTGTACTAGTGGTCCACATGGTAAAGATTTTCTGGAAGCTGTTTCTGATTGCGTTTTCACCCAGCATGTGTTGTTTCCCACGCGTGGTAGAAATTGTCTGGGTTTGATTTTCAGTAGTGAAGAAAGTATGGTTAGAAATGTGCTAAGTAGCGGTAAGGTAGGGTGTAGTGATCATGACTTCATTAGTTTTGATCTGTATTGCTTCACAAAGGTTTCTCCATCTAATAAACTGGTTTTAGATTTTAAGAATGCTGACTTTGCTGCACTTTAGGATAATTTGTCATTCTATTGGACTTCTTTGCTAAGTGAATTTGATCCTTCTAAAGCATGGGATGTTTTCCGAACTATAGTTTTCGAGGGCGTAAATAGGTTTGTCCCATTAAAGAAAGTCTGTAGGCGTAGTCGGCCAGTGTGGATGTCTCGGCAGGTTTTGCATGCTGTTCGGAAAAAGAAGAAGTTGTGGCGTTGTTATGAATGTAGTGGGTGTCCTGCGGAGCTTGCAAGATATAAAGATCACGAAAAGTTCACAAAGGGTTTGATAAGAGATACTAAAATGCTTTTTTGAAAAACAGGTTTGTCCAAAGAGGTTAAGATTAATCCTAAGTCGTTTCATTCATATGTTTGCTTAAAGCAAAAAAAAACCAAGGAGGTTGTTGGTCCCCTTCAGGGTAATGATGGTGTTACTATCAATAGTGGTAAGGATATGGCTGAGGTTTTGAATGACTACTTTGTGTCTGTTTTTACTAATGATTCCCCTGCTGATGATGTTGTGGATTATCTTAGTGTGCACTCTCCAGTATCCATTAAGAATGTGGAGTTTTCAATTGATGTTGTGTCTAAGAAGTTGAACGGTTTTAATTCAAATAAAGCACCCGGTCTAGATGGTATACATCCTGCTGTCTTACGTGAGTGTTCTGATGTTCTTTCTGTTCCCCTGAGTATTATTTTTTCAAAATGCTTTGATGTTGGTGTTCTTCCTAGTGATTGGAGAATTGCTAATGTCACTCCTATTTTTAAAAAGGGTGACCACAGTTTGCCTTGTAACTATAGGCCAGTGAGTCTCACTAGTGTTGTGTGCAAGGTCATGGAGTCCATTGTTAAGGATGTTGTACTAAATCATTTCCTGGTCTATGATTAATTGAATTTGTCACAGCATGGGTTCTTACCTAAAGAGTCTTGTGTTTCTAATTTATTGGAGTTTCTTGATGATGTTACTAAATAAGTTGATTCTGGTCATAATGTGGATCTTATCTATTTAGATTTCCAAAAAGCATTTTATAAGGTTTCATCAGGCAGGCTCAATATGAAAACAAGATCACTGGGTGTGGAGGGAAAGTGTGCCAATTGGATACATTCTTGGTTAGTTGACAGGTCACAAAGAGCTGTTGTTAATGGTAAAGTATCTCCATGGAAGAAGGTTACAAGTGGTGCTCCTCATGGTTGTGTATTGGGTCCGCTTCTTTTTTTAATCTTCATTAATGATATTGATGTTTCCCTTGGCTCCAGCATTTGTAAATTTGCTGATGACACTAATCTGTACAGGATTGTTGATGATGCTAGGGATTCTTCACTTTTGCAAACTGATCTGGATAAGTTAGTTTCTTGGTCCCAAATATGGTAGATGTCATTTAATGTTCATAAATGCAAAGTTATTCATTTTGGTCAGAACAATATGGCTTTTGATTACTGCATGAATGGTTCAAATCTTGGGTGTGTTGATCAAGAAAGGGATCTAGGTGTTGTCATTACTAGAAATCTGAAGCCTTCTAAACAGTGTGTTTTAGCAGCTGCAAGGGCAAATAGGATGCTTGGTTTGATTAAAAGACATTTTTGTTTTCAGGACTCACCTTGAGTATGCTATTCAGGCTTGGAGTCCCTTTTATGAGAAGGATAAGTTCATTTTGGAGCAGGACCAGCGAAGAGCCACTAGACTTATTCTCGAAGTAAGGAAACTCTTTTATGAATCTAGGTTGCGAATTCTTGGTTTGACTACGCTTGAGTTGAGAACAGTACGTGGCGATATGATTCAGGTTTTTAAGTTCCTATCTGGTAGTGATGCTTTGACTTCCTGTTATTTCTTGCATGTTTCAGCTAATCCTCATGTGACACGTGGTAACAGTTTGAAGTTAACCAAAGAGTTCTCACGGATAGATATTCGGCGTTTTAGCTTTTCGCAAAGAGTTGTTAATGAGTGGCATGGTTTGCCTGAGTGGGTAGTTAGCTCTAATTCTGTTCACAATTTCAAGGTCAACATTGATAAGTTCTTTACTAACTTTGGGCGTCTTTTATTTTTTGTTGTAGTGGTGGTGGTGTTAGTTTGGGCTTTTTATGTGGTGACTAACCCTTCTTATCCGGTAATCTTGTTATGTTACATGAAACCTGCTCAACACAAACATTTTCTCGTCTGGTATAAGGAGCAGAAGGCCAAGATTTTTGACATGGCTCGAGAAATGTACGAGTACTGTTGCAGCGACGTATAACTGCTTCGTCGAGGATATTTGAGAATCAGAAAAGAGTTTTTAAAGACCACCGGAGAGAATCCCTTCGAAAAATGCATCACTATCTCCATGGCCTGTATGCGGATGTTTCGACGAAAATTCCTACGCCCTAATACGATCGCTCTGGTTCCTCGTCGTGGTTACGATAATGACACCCAATCCGTCAAAGCTCTTCAATGCTTGAAATGGTTGGAGCACCCAGACGGTCGACGCATTCAGCATGCTCGGTCTCGTGGAGGAGAAAAACCCATAGGGTCTTACAAAGTAGACAGCTGGGATGAAGCGCTAAACGGCCGCCTTCGAGTTTTACGCTTGTTTGTGGCATAGTTGTCAATCCTGCTATCCAAGAAGAGATCAGAAAATGTCAGGTGTCGAAACAACCGTCGAGGATGCTCTTATGAAGCTTAACCGACGACGAGAGTGGTTGATTAACGAAGGTTGTTGCCAAGGCTAGTAATTAGTGCAGATCTGGAAACGCCAGTTCCGAGATGAGCTGGCGGGGAATCCGTTGATGAAAAACTTCCTGAAACTAACATCACCTCTTTAATCAAGGGACGCTTGCTTCGGAGGACGCACCAATGCCATTTAAAATGCACCAAGTTGTAGCAGACGATGAAAAAATTAAATGCATCGATGTCTGCTCACTCTAAAACCGTGGGTCAACAAATACTGCACGTATCCTATCGGTCATCCTACTATCATCAAGATCCCGAACACGATCGATGTGAGTGACTATGAAGGACTGATCAAATGCACCGCCATACCTCCTCGTGGTCTATACCATCCCGTACTCCCGTACCGATGTCAAGGAAAACTCTTGTTCCCACTATGTGCCATTTGCGCAGAAACA